>CM062649.1:16916575-17344075 GCA_031772095.1 Zeugodacus tau | reverse complement strand
TGTTTCCCTCTGGGGAAGTCACAGGGGTCATGACTGGAGAACACGAAGGCTGGGGCATCGTTAGAGTATTAATTTTGGCCAAGCATTTACGAACATGCAACGAAGTGTGAGCCTCAAACGAAAAGCGAACGAAACGCAAGCTCATAAATCAACATATTTAATATTGATCCAAAACTCTTACAAGATACTATTGACCTATGTAAGCTAAACCGTTTCTAAAAGTGTCGAGGGAACCGGTCAGCTGTAATGTCTAAAGACTCGGGCACATTATCCACCTTCAATCTATGAGCGCTGTAGCTTGTTCTATAATATCACGTCCTCTTTTAGAACCGCTGTTCTACATGACCCCATGAAAATCACAATTTCAATATGTGAAATTCAAAAACAGATCAGATGAGTTTCAAATTGTCGTCACTTATACAGCTTCAACTCGTTTCTAAGTAACCCATCCACTTAATAAATCAAATTTATTGTTACGTTTTTATTAATATGCATTTTTAATGACGTCTAATTTGCAATTTTTTTAAATCAAGATAAATACTACTAACAAACAAGCAAACAAGAAAGTTGAAACAAAAAACTTTAGAATTAAACTTTAAAAGGAGTGCGCGCAACAAAGCGACTGAGTGCATTGTGCGATTAACTGCGAAGTTTTTTTGTGCGGCAGAGATTTCATGTTCAAGGTCAACACCAAAAATACAACCGATTCAAATGAGCATCTGGTTCACAATGTACTATCAAGAGTACAAATACATATATCTATTATTTGCGTTTATTTACATAACTGTATGTACTTAGATATACATGTTTTTAGGTAACTGTGTATATTTATTCAAACTTGTACATTAACATAGCAAACATAACGCCCACGTTCATTCATGGAACTCTTTAATTCTTTTGCACAGACCATTTTTTAGCAAAATTAGAAATGAAAATCAAATCAAATGTTTTCCACAGCTTTAATATAAATATTTAAAGAAACCGTTTAGTTATTCTCAACGCAAAACCGCTAAATCACTCTACACACACCACATTTGGTTTATTTTATTGGGATCAATTTTAGCTAAAAATAGCAACAAACCACCTTTGATGGCGGGCAGTATAAAATAATCACTTCGCTAAATGCGGCACTAAATTCAAATTTAATTGCCACTAAGCAAAAAAAAGGAAAAAACGAGTGAAAACCAAACAAAAAATAATTTAAAAAATAAAGTGTGTGCAATTAATTTTACCGGTTTAAAATAAAATGTAAGAAAACAAAAAGTTTCGCATAAATATTTATTCAATATTTTAGAAACACACATTTCAAGATAAATATAAAAAAAGTGTACCCGTGAGCGCTTCAATTGTGAAGTACAAAAATTTGCTAAATGAAATTTATATTTAAAATTGTTTAGTGTAGAGATTTTTAATTATTGATAACTTAGTAAATTGCTAAAATGCCAATAGAGCCTGTATTAAATTTGTTCACTAAAATATATATATTTTTTAATTAAAATAAAAAAATAATAAGTAAAGGTTAAGCTATTTTCAAGACTATACGCTCACTTAATTTTACTAAGATGTCTCACATATTAACCGATTTATAAGGTACTAGCAGCAGGTTTACAAACATTTCAAAAGTTGAAATTTTTTACACCCACATACACACTACAATACATATGTATGCATGTACTTTCTCGTTTTTACGTAACAAAGTAAAACGTAGAAAATTCGAACATGAAATTATATTATTTTTGTAATGAGTTAAAACTTGATTACGACCTCTAGTCTTTGATGTCCGTTGTCTTTCTCTCTGATTATGAAGGCGTTTGGAACGCTCAGAGTTTGACTCCCTAGTGCGAGCTTGTATATTTCTAATATTTTGTTCTTCAGTCCGCTGCGCGATTGCGATGCGTATTCTCTTCGACTTGCAATAAGATTTTCAGTTTCTGATGAAGATTCTCCATTAGGGCGACTTTTTTATACCCTCGCCTGGGACCTACTTTCAGAAAGTAGAGTTCTATAAATTTTCGGCATTTTAAAATTTAGAGATCTAAACTGCCTTTGTACCAAGTTTGTATTAAATTATGTACTTAATAGCTATAAAAATGTAATTGAAAAACAAGTAAGGAAGGGCTAAGTTCGGGTGTAACCGAACCTTTTATACTCTCGCAATTTATTGATGTAATTTTATAAAGATAACACAATTCGACCCATATATTGGGTATAAAGTTCAATAGAATAACGAAAATCATCATAAATAGTATATGGGAACTGAGGTAATTCCTAAACCGATTTCACTCGTTTTCACCACCAAGATACAATGTATCGAAGACTATACGCTCACTTAATTTAATATTACTTATAATTAGGTATATGGGATCTGGGGGAAGTTATGACCCATTTTTTACAATTTCAGGTACAGAGAGAAACTGTTATAAGAAAAAAATTCAGAGGGAATGAATTACATTAAAATATCTGAGGGATTTACCTATATTTTCGGTGAAAAATTACCCTTAGGCACTGAGTTCTTCATGTTCGATATCAGGGGCCTTGAAAATTCATTGTTCGATTTTGACAATTTTTTCACAAGTGATGCAACAGATCATATACAGTGTCTGTGTAAAGTTTTATTTCGCTATCTTCATTGGTTCCTAATGTATATATTATAAAGTGAAGGAATAAGATGAAATTCAAAAATGAGTTATATGGGAAGTTGTCGTGGTTGTGAACCAATTTCGTCCATTTTTCACACGTGTCATATGGGTGTCAAGAAAATATTATATACCGAATTTCATTGAAATCTGTCTAGTAGTTCCTGAGATATGGTTTTTGACCCATAAGTGGGCGACGCCACGCCCATTTTCCAATTTGTATAAAAATCTCAGTGCAGCTTCCTTCTGCCATTTCTTATGTAAAATTTGGTGTTTCTGACGTTTTTCGTTAGTGAGTTAACGCACTTTTAGTAATTTTCAACCTAACCTTTGTATGGGAGGTGGGCGTGGTTATTATCCGATTTCTTTCATTTTTGGACTGTATAAGGAAATGGCTAAAATAAACGACTGCAGAAAGTTTGGTTTATATAGCTTTATTCGTTTGCGAGTTATATACAAAAAACCTATTTGGGGGTGGGGTCACGCCCACTTTTCCAAAAAAATTACATCCAAATGTGCCCCTCCCTATTGGGATCATATGTTCCAAATTTCATTTTCATAACTTTATTTATGGCTTAGTTATGACACTGTATAGGTTTTCGGTTTCCGCCATTTTGTGGGCGTGGCAGTGGATCGATTTTGCCCATTTTCGAAAGCAACCTCCTCAGGGTGCCAAGGAACATATGTTCCAAGTTTCATTAAGATATCTTAATTTTTACTCAAGTTATCGCTTGCACGGACAGACGGACGGACAGACGGACAGACATCCGGATTTCAAATCCACTCGTCATCCTGATCATTTATATATATATAACTCCATATCTAACTCTTATATTTTTTGGTGACACAAACAACCGTTAGGTGAACATGTTACTCAAGGTGAATGTACCATTGGAAAGGTGAAAGAAGTTTTGAAATCGGAACAGTAATTTTTGAGTTTATTCATTACAAACATACAAATCTTTCCTCTTTATAATTGTAGTATAGATTAAGACTATCGTATTATTGAAAAACCTATAATTAAATATATGGGAGCTAGGAGAAGAGTGACCCGATGGCATTCAAAATGGAATTATATGGGAAATAGGCGTGACTGAAAACCATATTCCGTCCGTGTCATCAGGGTGTTAAGAAAATATTATTATATATACCGAATTTCATTGAAATTAGTAGAGTAGCTACTGAGATATGGGTTTTAACCCGTAATTGGGCGACGCCACGCCCATTTTAAATTTTTTTAACTATGAGTGCAGCTTCCTTCTGACATTTATTCTGTAAAATTTGGTGTTTCTGACGTTTTCCGTTAGTGAGTTAACGCACTTTTAGTAATCTTCAACATAACCTTTGTTAGGAGGTGGGCATGGTTATTTGTGGTTATGCCGAGAACGTAAGGGAAACGTTTGCAGAATGTTTGGTTTATATAGCTTTATTGGTTTGTGAAATATATACAAAAAACATATATGGGTGCGGCGCCAGGCCTACTTAAAAAAAATTACATCCAAATATAATATATACTTTCATTACTTTATTTATGGCTTAGTTATGACACTTTATAAGTTTTCGGTTTTCATCAACAATGGTCGGATTTGGCATTTTCAATAGCAATCCTCCCAACATCTCACATGTGTACCAAGTTTCGTCAAGATATCTTAATTTAAATTAAAAACAATTAAGAATCATTCAATATACTCATTTTTTGATATGGTACTGGTTTGTACTCCTTGTAAACTATCATAACTACATCTTGTAACTTAAAAACAAATATATTTCTGCATATTTAAATATTTCCCTCCGTGCCAGGGAGTACCCGTCACACGCGCCACCTACTAGATTTCGACGTTTAAAAATTCAATACCAAAAAAAGTAAGCTTAATTATAGCCCGTGTCACATGTGTGGTGTTTTTGTAGCTAAACAATTAATTATACTCCGTTCAGCTGAAATATTCCATGTGACCATTTCTTGAGCTAAACGTTAATTGTCTGCTATTTTTAAACCTAAATAAAAAAGGGAAAATCTGACATATAAATGTCATTTGTATAAACTGACGGCTCATTATAAACCATATGAATATATGGCATAAATATTTGCATTTTGTATAAATTAATATTGAAAATCAAAAGTAAAGAAAAAAACAGAGAAAAAAGTGCAAACTCGTGGCTTTTTAATGTCAATGACTTTCGAACGTTAACGTTTCAAAGGTGAAAATCAATAACGTATGTAAAGTATGTATGTATGTATCGAAATTGGAAATGTTTATATGTAAATATTTTCACATACATTTAGACCTTTTAACTGACTTTTTTTTCGAGGAAAGGCAAAAAATTAAGTAGAAAAAATAATTAATATCAAAATCTCGATTTGGTATCAAAAAAACCTAGTCGAAATTTTCATGCTTCGGCTCTATGTTGTCCTCTAGGCCATGTTTTTTGCTGGAACTATTCAGGACTCGATTACCACTATACTATATGAATACTCAAATCTAATTGGTCAGTTAGTTCCTCTCAAAAGTCAACGAAAATTTAATTTTCGTTAGAGTAGTCAAATTCAGAACCATCGACCAGGACTTACGTCCTCTCCAAATATCTAGCTAAAATTTTACCTAGTAATTTCTTTATAATATCTTATGGCACACGTTTTGAGCTACATTATTTAATTTAACTTTTTAGAAAATAAAAGTCTTTCAAAAAAGACAAATTTTTAAATGCAAATCCCAGAAAGCTGCTCGAACTGATTTTCTTAACAAATCAATGTGCCTAAAATACCTAAATTTGTTGATAAATATAAACAAACATACAAAATTCTAAATCCCCAAAAAATTCGCTACCGAAACGTAACAAAAAATTTGCGTGCAAGCAAAATAATCTCTAAAGAATTCATTTATGGCGTCAACCCACAAATGAGACGTAGGCAAGCAAATAAAGAGACAAACATAGACAGACAGAAATATATACCCTCATGTGTTTGCAAATTATCTAGGATAAAATATCGCTTTCTGTTTGACTGATTTCGCGCAAGTAATTTAAGATTTTTACCAAGAGCATAATTAAATTTTATAATTAGGTTAAGTTAGGTTGTATGGCTATTCCCCAGAGGATGTCCCCCTTGATTAGGTAAGAGGATTGAATAAAGCGCCCTAAATTTACTACAAATCTGCAGATATTTTTCACTTCAATATCCGCTATTTCGCGCGGTTGTTCGTAAAGTGAGAACCGAGAAATATTTTTCTTGAACTCGCAAGGGCGGGACATTCCAGAAGACAGTGATGTGATGATTTCCCCTCGTCTTCCTCCAAGCAGCTTCCACAGCCAGCATCCACTAATATTTGGATCCCGATGGGAAAATGGCCAGTTAGAACCCCTAGGGCTAACGAGAGGTGAACTTTACTTAACGTGAAGAACTCGGTAGACCTCCTGCGATTCCCCTTAGGTCAGAAGGATCTGGCGACTGCGGAAGTCCTAGTAGCTGACCAACGCTTGTTCAGCTTAGCCACGGCCCACATGTTCAGTAGTCAATCACAATAGTTCCCATGCAACTATTAGAGAGACAGACGTACCTTAACGAAAAACGTCAGAAACACTGAATTTCACATAAGAAATGGCAGATGAAAGCTACACTCAAATTTTTTTACAAAATGGAAAATGGGCGTGGCGTCGCCCACTTATGGGTCAAAAACCATATCTCAGGAACTACTCGACCGATTTCAATGAAACTTGGTTTGTAATAGTTTCCTTACATCCCAATGATATGTTGTGAAAATAGGCCAAATCGGTTCACAACCACGCCTACTTCCTATATACCAGAACTTTGAAAGCAATCTGAATCGTTTACTTTACAATATATACACAGTAAGCACTAGTGAAGATATCGGTGCAGAACTTTGCACAAATACTATGTTTATAGTGTGGCAGCCCCATTCTAAAAATCGCCGAAATCGGACCATAGGTTTTTAAGGCCCCATATATCGAACACGAGGACCTCGGTACTTCTAACCTAATATTATGGTTTCCAACTTTCAATGGACTTTATACAATATATATGACGAATATGTGGGTCAAATTGTGTATTATATAATATAAATAAAGTTAAATAAATAAATTGCGAGAGTATAAAATGTTCGGTTACACCCGAACTTAGCCCTTCCTTACTTGTTTCGGATTATTTTTAGTTAAGTTATGTTTTATTATGTTACGTTAAGTTAGTTTAGTTTTTGGTCTTAAAACTTCCTTCTAGAAAAGCTTTCTTTCGTAAATCGGAAAAGTAACTGAAATTGTGGACAATGAACTCATCTCTAGTTTCAGTATTTGGAAATAGACAGGTAGCCAGCATTTGAAAACTTAAAGCTGTTAAAGAGAACTGGGGAAAGAGAGCGCTTCGGTAATATTTTCAGAGATCTTTCAAAAGCTTTCGAAGTAAATATTTTAAATAATTTTCAAACAATATTCAAATTATTTCTGAAACACTTGAAAGCACCTTAAGAAAAGTGTATCTTAAAAAACTCTGTTAGCGAGATCTTGACAACCCTCAACATTTGCGGGTTGATTGTGAATGAGAGATCATTATGAGTAAATATTCTAGTTAAGTTGATCCAAGTTGTCTTTCTCAAAATCAGCAGAAAAAATTTGTAAAACCCGCACTGTGTACAACAAAGACACAGTCAACTTCAGCTCCTAACACTTTCAGTATTAATCCTCTAAAGTGTATTTTTCTATTTTATTGTTGTTATTTTTCTACTCAAACAAATTTGTGATGTTTTTGCATAACTGCTTAGAAATTTGCAAAATAAAAAGCTGAAATCACGAAAGATTTGTCACAGCGCGGAATATGTTAATTTTTTGGCACAATAACAAAAACAACAGTGTTATAAAAAATGCATTTTAATTCAAATACAAACATACATATACTATGTATATGTGTGTATATATAATTTATAGCATAAAATATTATCTACGCGAACACGCTAGCTAAGCAAAATCATCCAAGCCCCTGAAAACAAACGAAAATCATACATATGTACATATATTTATATATATGTATTATATAAAAGCATACATAATTATGGTACATATGTATTTATTGTATATCAGTTTATTTCGTTGCTGAATTTGAAAAGCAATCAAAGCGAAATGTTAAATCAAACAAAACAAAAAGTTATCAGATATATGTACATATATGTATTTATATATAGCTTTATGTCGCACAAGCGCCGGACATTATTGTCGAAACTGTCGCCAAAAATAGACAGTCAACAAACAGCAAATAAGCTGAAATGAAAAAACTCGAAAACAAAACAACAACAAAAAACCAAAGCCATTTAAATACCATACCATTAAATTAAACAAGCATTAGTAGAATATCAGCGATGGCAGACAAAACAAAAATTTTGAAAGCCGGCGGCGTAATACATACTTAAGTATGTACATAAATATGTATGTATGTAATATGCTGTCTAATGGCGCACGTAGCAAAAATTGTAAATTGAATAATTAACAAATTGTCATTTACTATCGTTCTATAGGAGGGCTCAAGACTTTTTTACAAACCATAGAAACCATAAAAGCTATAATTAGAAAAAGTGAACAAAAGCTAACTTCGTTCAGTACTGAACAGTACTACAAGTATGACAGCTAGCTTGAAATATCAGAGTGATGGTATCACATATCAGTCGATAGTGAGTGTGCCAGCGGAATGATAAATGATTTTTGTTGCCAAAAGTTGAAAGCGCGAACTACAACGAACGATCTTTTGGCTTTGGTAGCTGTGTGATTTTACGTCGGTTGACAGTACTTTTTAAGCGAGCGACACAGCACCTAGCTAAACAATATATGCTTTAGACTTGGATGAATATATTTTACTATATAAAACTAATGGTTTATCGATTCACATTGAAACCCACACCCAAAGCCTACTAGTTAACTGCAAACTTTGACCGCAGTTTCAAAAAGATAAACACCTTTTCGATCTCTGAGTTAAATTCTAAATAAACATATTTTATGAACATAATTAATTAACAAAATTCATGATTCAGATTCCAAAGGTTCATCCACGATTTGTAAGTTCTTATGAGAGAGCTTGCTAGTTAAAGGTCAAATGCATATATTTACTTTGTCTAGTAAATTCTCCACCGGGTGTCACCGGTTATGACAAAACCCATTTAAGATCATATATTCGGCATAAAGTCCCCCAGAATAGCGAAAATCATTATTTATAGTACATGGAAGCAGGTGTAATTCCTAGACCATTTTCACTCATTTTCGTCATCAATATCATTATATCCAAGATTATACGTTTACAAATAATTTGCTAAAGATATATCACATATTAAACTATATAACCGGAACTTTGAAAATCCGTATATAAGGTATATGGGGCTGAAGGAAGTATTGACCTGGTTTTGTCCATTTTCGGCACAGAGGCACAGGATATTTTGCTTATAATTAAACATCCTCTGTAAAACTCTTTAGAATATCTGAGAGATTTACCTACATATATTTTCGGTAAAAAATTGATCAGAAGCACAGAGGTCCTCATTTTCGGTGTCTGGGGCTTTAAAAATTGATGGTCCGATGGTCAGCGAGGTTCTGTTCCGATACCTTGAATGCTGCTTAATTTATAGATTCTAAAGTAAACGAATCATATGGACCTCAAAAGTGTGGTGTATAGAAAATAGGCGTGGTTGTGAAGAGATTTCGCTACTTTTCAAACTGCAGTATAAGAATGCCAAATAAAATAGAATTCAGAGAAATACGTCGAGTAGTTCCAGAGATATTGTTTTTGACCCATAAGTGAGTGACGCCACGCCCATTTCAAACTTTGTATAGAAATTTGAGGGCAGCCCTTCTGTACCTTATTTAACATGAAATTTTAGGTTTTTGGTGTTTTTCCTTATTGATTTGAAGCATTGTTAGTAGTTTTCAACATAACCTTTGTATGGGAGGTAGGCGTGGTTAAAATCCGATTTTCTCCATTTTTGGACTGTATAAGGAAATGTCCAAAAGAAACGACTCTAGAGAGAAACGACTAGAGAGAGTTACAAAAAATGTAGTAGAGGCGGGGCCACGCCCACTTCTCCAAAAAAATTTCACTCATATATTCCCTTAATACTGCGATCCTTGGTACCAAATTTTACTTTTATAACTTTATTTATGGCTCAGTTATGGCACTTTATGTGTTTTCGGTTTTCACCATTTTGTAGGTGTGGCAGTGGTCCGATTTCGCAAGAAACACGTGTACCAAATTTCATCAAGATAGTTCAATTTTTACTCAAGTTATAGCTTGCACAAACGAACGGACAGACGGACAGACATCCGGATTTCAATCTAATCTACTCGTCACCCTGATCGCTTTGATATAAATAACCATATATCTAACTCGTTTAGCTTTAGATGTTACAAGCAACCGTTATGTGAATCTAACTATTATACTTTCTTAGCAACTTTGTTGCGTGAGTATAAAAATCAGATTTACAAAACAAACTTTGTTTCAATTGTTGACAAAAAAACCTAACAAATCTCTGATCACTAATAGACTTTTCAGTTGTAATTTATTACCTTACTTAAATATAAGATATCAGGATCCCTCAACTGATAGCTGATACATGTTTTCATACACATATGCCGGTATTCAAAGACGCTTATCAGTAAATAAGCGACCCATCGAATTGCCATTATAAACAAAAATGTCTGCAAAGGTAAATAATTGTATTTTTATACTCTCGCAACAAATGTTTTGTTCACATAACGGTTGTTTGTAACACCCAAAACTAAACGAATTAGATATAGGGTTATATATACCAAAGTGATCAGGGTGAAGAGTGGAGTTCAAATCCGAATGTCTGTCTGTCCGTCCGTCCGTCCGTCCGTCCGTCCATCCGTCTGTGCAAGCTGTAACTTGAGTAAAAATTAAGATATCTTGATGAAACTTGGCACACTTATTTCTTGGCACCATAGGAAGGTTGCTTTCGAAAATGAGCAAAATCGGACCACTGACACGCCCACAAAATTGCGAAAACCGAAAACACATAAAGTGCCATAACTAAGCCATAAATAAAGCTATAGAAATAAAATTTGGTATGAAGGATCGCACTATGAAGGGGCGTATTTGGAAGTGGGCGTGGCCCCGCCCCCTACTAAATTTTTTGTATATATCTCGCAAACCAATAGAGCTATATAAACCAAACTTTCTGCAGCTATTTTTTTTAGCCACTTCCTAATGCAGTCCAAAAATAAAAGAAATCGGATCATAACCACGCCCACCTCCCATACAAAAGTTAGGTTGAAAATTACTAAAAGTGGGTTAACTCAATAACGAAAAACGTCAGAAACACTAAATTTCACATAAGAAATGGCAGATGGAAGCTGCACTCAGATTTTTTTTATAAAATGGAAAATGGGCGTGGCATCGCCCACTTATGGGTCAAAAACCATATCTCAGGAACTACTCCGATTTCAATGAAACTTGGTTTGTAATAGTTTCCTTACATCCCAATGATATGTTGTGAAAATAGACCAAATCGCTTCACTACCACGCCTATTTCCTATATACCAGAACTTTGAAGACAATCTGAATCGTTTACTTTACAATATATAAAGTAAGTACTAGTGAAGATATCGGTGCAGAACTTTGCACAAATACTATGTTAATAGTGTGGCAGCCCCATTCTAAAAACCGCCGAAATCGGACCATAGGTTTTTAAGGCCCCATATATCGAACACGAGGACCTCGGTGCTTCTAACCTAATATTATGGTTTCCAACTTTCAATGGACTTTATACAATATATATGACGAATATGTGGGTCAAAATGTGTATTATATAATATAAATAAAGTTAAATAAATAAATTGCGAGAGTATAAAATGTTCGGTTACACCCGAACTTAGCCCTTCCTTACATGTTATAAGCTTACATATGTACATATAAGTATATGTGTATTTGATATATTCTATATGTATGTTTGTACAATAAATTGAAAGTAAATATTAAATAAAAAACAAATGCTTCACATAAGAAGTGAATAAATATTTATGAAAGCTTAAGTAAATACGCTGGAAAACAAATTGATCCGGCGCACGGTGTTAACTGCCGGTTTGCCAAGCCACATCCGTAACGCGGAAATTAAACTTATCTCTCAGTTGCATATAATTAAGAGTAGACCTTTGACTTTAAATATTGTCTAGTTGATACACTGTCGCAATGGCATTTCCCTATGCAACATTTTAATTAATGTATATTTGATTGTAATGGAAAAAATGCATAGCAGATACTCATACAATTACTTTGGTACTTATAAAACGATTAAGTGCTTAAGAGACTTTCATTATTAATCAGTTTAGAAAATAAATTATAAAAATATCAATTTAGATTCAACCTTAGATTATATGATTTAAATATATTTCTGTGATGATTTTTTGTATATGAGAAATATATTTTTACAATTTAAAAGTTCCATCATTCTACGCTTTTTTGAAAATAATTAATTTTATCAGCTAAAAATATCAATTCCCAAGATCGGTTTTTGTTGAGTAGAGCTACACAATACAAACTAAGCGCTGCTGTGTAATAAAACTAAGATTCTAAGGTTCATTGATAAGAAACTGATGAACAATTTAATTGCGCTAACAATAATCAGTGTAAGATTTGAAAGCGAGGAGATTATTTTATATTATATTTTATGGGAAGAATACTTTTTATTGGAAGCATACTTGAAGAACTGAAAAAATTCCACTTTAAACAGATAAACATAGTTCGTAACGAAGCTGAGCGGTAGCGTTTCACACATCAATGCCATCTACCGTGCTTTACTGTTATTCAGTTATTAATATGCCAATAAGACTAGGCAATAAATTATTATATATATGCGTATAATTACTTCTGAAAATCCATAAAAAATATTCTTAAATTTAGCAAAATATAAATAGCCATAAAAATATATTTAAAAAGCGTTAATTAAGGTGCGAACTCTTTAAATAAATAAATAGCAGTGATAACGAATATTATCGTTTTATTTTCCTCTACAAACATACATATGTATGTATACACACATACATACATACATATATTCGTCTGGAACAACTCATTTCAGTTTTTTATTTATAAATCGTATAAGACGCGACGAGCAAAAAACTTAAAATAAAATAATAAATATCGAAATTACTGAATGTTTGAGTGAAAAATGCTATTTTTAGCCGTTTGTTTACATACATACGTATACAAAAGCCAAAAAAGTGGCCGAAAAATGTAGAAGTCCCAAACAAGTTTGTTTAAACTTGTGCGATTGGTTATTTGGTGTTCTACAGTACAAGAAAAAAATGCCAAGCTTTGGAAAAAAGTGCGGCCGCCGGCTGGCAAATGTACAGCGTTGTGGTCAAAAAAAAGCACGCAAAACATTATATTTAGAAACTGTTGAGACTATTAAATTGACTTACACACCCTGCAGGAAATCGCATTACTACTGGTTGATGTTTAAAATTTTCTCATTAAGTCATACAGCATGTCCATAATGCATCTCTGTTATTAATTTAAACACATTATTATCTCTTATTTGTATATTCATGTGGGGCGGATTTGATAGAAATGCTTAAAGTTGAACCACAAATTTTTCTATAAACTTGACTCAAAGCTCTGAACAGCTATAAATTCCTCGCTGTCTTCGTTCTTTTTTTATCTACTACAAATTGTTTTTGGAATATAATATTGTTATAAGAAATATTACAAACGAAACCACAAACTATTTTAGATCTGAGTTATAACAAGAAATCTAAATGCGATAAGCAGTTTCCTACAAGGGTTTCCATAGTAGCCAACCATTTGGCAAAAATGGCTTCTAAAACTTTAGAATTCCTTATAAACGCATCTACATAAGCATACTACGTATATTTTTATCGTCACCGTCAAAGTTGAAGGTCAAACACAATATTCAGAAGGGTTTTTGTTAATCAAAAAAATTCGTTTTCATTTGATTTCTACACTTTGTATTTGCACAAAGTGTTTGACAAGCGATAAATTCGAAACATTTGTATCAAAGTGTATTCAACAAAGTGAACTAAGTATTTGACATACCCGTTTTTGACAATAAAATAGTAAACAATTCATGTATTTGTTTACATTAACCCGTCTTTTAATCTTGAACAATATAATATATATTGATAAAATTGTTTGCAATTTGCCAGTTGGAGCACAAAACATTAGTAAATTGCTTCCATGAGTTGTTTTGCATAAGTGGAAAGTATTCGGCATTTTCTTTTATTCATTTAAAAAATATATTTTTTTGGTTTGAAATTTGTTTACTTTTGAATTTCAAAATTTGAATTTTTGAATAAATGTAAGTGTTAAATCAATGGCAACAAACATGTCAAATTCGGGTAAAAAAAAATTAAATGTCATATACTTAGTTCACTTTGTTGAATACACTTTGATTTGTATGAATTATATGATATACAATATTGTACTATATTATGTAGCATATGTATAATATATATATATATTCCCAGTGACTTTATAAATAATCTTTTAAGGGGCTATACCAGTGTAACCTATGAAAAATTAGGCGATTTTCGTGAATTTTTTAAAAGAAAGTACTCGAACGATTGTTTCGAAGTTTTTTTGGACATAATAAAGTATATTTTTAGCTATATTTTAAAATTTTTTTACAAAAATATTAAAAAATAACGGAGTTCTTTGCTGTATTCGAAGGTGCAAAGAAAAAATACCCCAACTGCTGACATCATTCCGGCCAAATGTGTAGCTGAGACAAAATGGTTATTAAAGTTGAAGGTATTTCCTATATGATTTTTGAAAAATATCAAAAATTAACAAAATGGCATGGTTTTGAAAAATTGTCGTTTTTTAATGCCAAATTCAAGTCGATTGGTCAATTGCTTGTTGAGTTATCATGTCAGCAATTTTGAAGAATGTTGTGCGCTTAAACTTTCGACTATAGCGGTTTATACCAGCAAGCGGATGCTCTTTAGAACGCTACCATTCAAAAACTATTCAAAATACTACCTAGCCGATTTCACAGGATATTTTTGAAAGTATAAACTATCGAATGAGCAAAAAACCTTAGTTCCACCGATGGATAAACTACTCTGACTTGGTCTTTGGACTCGAAAGATATTAATTTAGAGATCACGCTGAAGGTGGAACTCTTATTAAGTAAAATTCAATAGAGCTGCCTAAAACGCATCCACCCTTTTTTCACGAGCTTTCAGTAGGAAAATTTTGGTCATTATATATATTGTAAAATGTATTTTGGAATATGCACTCAGAGAAGATACCATGGCTTTTTCTCCCAAGTGTTTTTCTAAATTTAGGAACTTAACTAAGCGTACGAATGTTTATCGGGAATTTGTCGATACTGTCACCCATTTTACAGAAAAAAAAAACATATAAATGCTCCTACTAACGGGTTTTTTAGACGTGTGGTTTACAATGAGGAAATACTTTTTTTGGAGCTTTTACTTGATTTTTACTAAGTTTGATTTGTCGTTTCATAATGAAAAGACTTACTCCGGAACTATGTTTATTGCTGTCATACTGCGGGAATAAAAATTATTCATCTAAAAATTAAAAAGGTGTAATATTGGCATCAAACTTGAGGTAACTAGGAGTCATCGCAACGAAAATATGTCCAGTTGATTTGGAATAAAAACTATAATTTTTCACAAAGAGAAAGCTGTTAAATTAGGGTGTAATTTTCAATTGATAAGCGATTGAAGGCACAAACACAAGCTAATAAAGGTGCATATCTGTCACTACCACGATAAACTGGAATGATTTACGAGACATGAACAAAAGTTAAAACAAAATTAGTATGATAATCGCGACACATTTTGATCTGATAAAACTATAGCATTGATATAACTAAGCATTAAAAGTTCGAAAAATTTGCATAAAACCAGTGAAACAAACAACCAATTATATTATTTATGAGATTTGCTATGAAAATACGAACTTTAAACAATCAAATAATTTACATAAATCAATACTTGAATTGTGTTAAAACAAAATTCAAAAATTTGCGATGAAAACATTGTTTTTTTTTTTTGCATTCATAATAGCAAGCAAGATTGTAGCAAAAACATAAAATTAAAATTAAAAAACACAAAATAATAAAATCAGAAAGAGTAAACACATGAAAAAAAACAATAAAAAATAATTTAATGAAAAAAATGTGAACCCAAAAAGAATTAATCTCAACAAAACGCATTAAAAAATCAAAAAAATATATTTTGAACCTAAATGTGTTAACCACTAAATGCCACTTCCGTACATAATTGAGGTTATAATATTTTATTTTCAACAAAATTTTTGTAAACCCAACAGAGTGAAGATGTCTTAAAATAAAAACGGTATACAATGAAGAAAACTGTGTGAAAAGTCAATCGAATGACATTGAAAAGTACAGTTATGGATATTCGTCCCACATACAGTAGTACAAACTTAATTTATTTATTGAAAAACAAAAAACAAACAGATAAACTAAAAACTAACGGTCAAACGCAATAAAAAAAAACCACAAACCCGCCGAAATATCCGCTCAATAGCGGTAAAATGCTTTAATTCGCACAAGCGACACCACAACACTATGGGAATTGGTGGCCGTATTATGCAGCGTTATCTGTGCTCTCTACTCCGTCAAACGTTGCTGATTTTACTCGTCTGTGCTGTGGCACTAGCAAACACTACCACCACCAACAACCAAACGGAGTCCCCACTGATACCCACACGCATAGCCAGTCAAACGTTCCCTTTCATACGGAAGGGCGTGAAAAGCGAATCGGTGCAAACATTTATAGCGCCACGACGCAATGACACGCCCCATTATGCCGAATACCACATTACATTGTTGGCTATGCTGCCCACCACCGAACCGGATACGAATAATGACTGCTTCATGGCGAAAATGTTGCCCGCACTCGAGCTCGGTATTGGTGCGGTGCAGAAACATGGTTTTCACGAAGCCTACATTGATTTTACGCTCGTAGCCCGTGACTCCTTCTGCTCGTCGATATACGGACCGATTGGGTTCTATGAGGTGTTGCTGCAGCAGCCGTATTTGCATGCCATCTTCGGTCTGCCGTGTGAATATGTTTTGGCGCCGATCTCGCGTTATGCTGGCGCTTATAGTATACCCGTTATAACGACGGCCGGTAGTGCTTCGGCATTTGGCAAGAAAGCTGGCAATTTCCCGACATTGACACGTCTACGTGGCACACAGGGTAATAATTTGGGCAATGCGGTATTTGCTATCATCAATGAATTCAATTGGACGCGCACGGCATTGATCTATGAATCGGATAATATTGATGATAAAGGTTATTCGGTGTGTTTCTTCTGCTCGTATGCGATACATGAAAAGTTGGGTACAAGTTCGGTTATACAGCAGGGATTCGATAGAAATACGTGGAATGGCACGAAGATTAAAAATATGATGATGAAACTATCAAAGGAAGTACGAAGTAAGTATACAGCTTAAATTTTAGTATTTTAATGCATGCTCACGGTGCAGGGTTGCTTTAAAAATAAAATTTCTTCCTAATAATATAAGCTATAAAAAGTATTTCTAAACAAAACTTTTTCACTAACTAGAGTTGTCAGATTTTAGGTTATGCTGTACCATCTCCCCTAAAAAAATACGTACATATGTTCATGTTTCATTACGTACCAAGTGATGAAATTTGACTAATATCTCATATAATGGAGCAATAATGTACCCTGCAACAATTAGCCCCAACACACACTCAAAGAAAACCGACTACTCAGATCACCTATTGCAAATGATTCTGGGAACAATTTATGCAAATTGCAATAAATAATTTGTTGTATCTGTGTAAATATGTACTCGCATGTATTTATTTGCTTATATATGTAAGTACAATATAATTGTACAATATTTATAATGACAGCCCTCGAAAGGTTGTTGAACGCTGACTTTGATTGCACAGGTTGCACAGACGTCTCGATTAGTGTGAGTGAGTTCGTTTTTTTAATGAATATTGACATCGATACGACAACAAAATTATATGTCTGTACTTCAAGTATTATTTAACAGTAATCATTAATTTTTTTTATTAATAAAAACAATTTTATATACACTTGTAAATGTACGTATGTATGCCAAAGTCTGCTTCAGTAGGTCAATAAGTTCATATTTCTCAAATTAATTTCCAGAATTTCCCAAATTCAATGCTGGTCCTTCTGGACTACAACTTTATATAAGACAAGTAAGGAAAGGCTAAGTTCGGGTGCAACCGAACGTTTTATCGCAATTTATTGATATAGTTTTATTAAAATAACACACAATTTGACCCATATATTCAACAAAAAGTCCAATAGAATAACGAAAATCATTATATATAGTATATGAGGGCTGACGTAATTCCTAAACTGATTTCACTAATTTACACCACCTAGGATATTTTAAAGCGATGGGATCAGATGGAAAACAAAATTTCGTTAAATCGGAAGTAGGCGTGATCGTAAACCGATTTCGCCATTTTTCATACGTGTTATCAGGTTGTCAAGAAAATATTATGTACCGAATATCATTGAAATCGGTCGAGTAGTTCCAGAGATATGGTTTTTGGCCAATTTTCCTTTTTTTAATCGGAGTGCAGCTCTTCTATACCATTTCTTCTGTAAAATTTAGTGTTTCTGACTTTTTCGTTAGTGAGTTAACTCACTTTTAGTAATTTTTAACATAACCTTGTATGGGAGGTGGGCGTGGTTATTACCCGATTTCAACTATTTTAATGGTGTGTGCTAGGGTACGTAAGGGAAACGACGCCCACTTCCCCAAGAAAATTACACCCAAATATACCTCTACATCCAAATCCTCTTCCTAGTGTGATCCTTTGTACCAAATGTTAGTTTTATAACTTTATTTATGGCTTAGTTAAGTCTTTTATTTCTGGGTGACACAAACAACCGTTATGTGAACAAAACTATTATACTCTCTTTAACAACTTTGTTGCGAGAATATAAAAATCATATCAAATATCTTGGCAACAACGTAATATCAAGATGGTTTGAAGATAGGCATCTTTTAAAAGTTTTTCTCTGACTGTTTTTCAAAGAAATCTCTTATTTTTATCTATAAAACGTCCTCAGCTTGAAAAACTTTTTGTCACTATTTTTAGTCGAAGATATCACATCCAAATTTACCAGTGTTATGACTAATAACATTAAAAAAATTTATTTTTGAATGTCATGTTAGATTTAGATCTCGAAATGCTTGGGATCTTAAATAATTGTATTTCAGCATAATTAATATTGGATATGATCAGAAATATAAAAAAGAAAAAATGCTCATGCGAGTTCCGAACCTCATTGAGCTTGTCGTCAGTTTGACTTTGTTCGTACACTGTCTTTCGGATTTTCCACCAATATTTTCACTGTTCCTTGTTGTATGGCGTATTTGCATGGGTCCCCCTTACGCTTTCATAAAACAAATTCAAGCAGTTGGAATGAGATTATACGATATATCTCATATGTATGTAAATAAAACAAATAAATGTCTATTTCTAAATCACGAAATATAATTATCCATTCACATCTCAGTAAATAAACGCAAATCATACCATCTTTTAGTATCGTTAACTTTACAAATGACTTATTTAACTTAATCAAACCCTTTATAATTATATCCACAAATATGCAATTTATTTATATTACTCATTCGGGTTTAAATCGAAATCACTTAAGTACACAAGGCAGCAAGTTCGCTAGTTAGCTTGTAATTATTAGTCATTAGATGAGTTGAGAAAACTGAATCATGTAAATTAAGTATCTCGGTAAAAAAATATAGGATTTTACTTTATAATTAATGAAATTGCATCTGGACGTTGTTTATGTGAATATGTGGGTAACATAGCTACCATTCGGATTGCATTCCATAGTTGAGACACTAATGATCTCACTTTCTATGATCAAAGTCTCCATATATTTGCATTATTACGATTGTGCAATTGCGACTTAAATGACTTATGAACTTTGACATTTGTATTGCGAAACGATTCAGAATAAAATCTAGTACAATATAATTAATTTCCTGGAACATCGACTCTAAATCACCATAGCTGAGGCTGCAGAACTCGCCTCTGCTATGAGACCTATAATTAGCGCATTTGTTTATGCAGCTGGATGGTTTGTTCGATTGGCCAAGCGTTGGAGAGAAGCCAATCGAACATTTCGAAGGATTATTTCAATAGGGGTGCTACTATGGGACATCAATTAAATTCTTTATACCTGTGAGAGTACATTCGATGCCATTATGTATGGAAATCGACGACCACCACTTTTGCAGAAGTAAGTCGCTGATTTTCAACGGTTTTCAAGCATAAATCGGCCGATTCTGCTGCAATTTCACGTTCGATATTCGTATGAAGTTTATCAATCGTCGCTGGCTTGTTGGTATAGACCATTGACTTGATGTAGCCCCACAGGAAATAGTCTAACGGCGTCAAATCGCACGACCGAGGCGGCCAATTGACTGGGCCATTTCGTGAGATAACACGTTCACCAAACTTGGTTTTCAATAAATCGATTGTGACATTCGCTGTGTGGCTTGTGGCGCCATCCTGTTGGAACCACATATTGTCCAAGTCCATATTATCCAATTCTGGCCAAAAATATTCGGTTATCATTGAGCGGTAGCGATTCCCATTCACAGTAACGTGCCGGACTTGATCATCATTGCAGAAGTACGGCCCAATGACGACGCCGACCCATAAACCGCACCAAACAATAATTTTTCCGGGATACAATGGTGACTCATGGAGTACGTGTGGATTGGTACCTGACTAATAACGTATATTTGGCTTTTTGACGAAGCCATACTGCCAGAAATGAGCCGACCATTTATAAATTGGACGTAGCGCTCTTAAAGTTGAGGCCACTGCCTCCGATTTTCAGTAGTAAATTTTAATAAGTTCGACTCGTTGGTGTATCGTATATCTTTCCATGATGAAATGGCAAACCTTACTGAAGAGTGTGAGAATGTCAAAAGAGCGGGAAAAAATAGGCGTTGTTTTTTATCCCTATCGGTCTACTTTTGTAGCTACCCTATTGAAACGCTCTATTTTATTGCTATGATCGACTACAAATTGTAATTGATACCATAACTGACCTTAGACGAGTTATTTGCATACATATGTACTTATAGAAATTATCAAAATCAACTTAGCGCTTACATTTAAATACATATATATGTACATTAGGGTGGCCCTTAGTTGTATGGAGGATAAAAAAAGTTTCTGGATTCTCGATCGCACCCCCTAGAAATATGCGAATAGCCCAAAAACTAGTATATACAAAGTTTTGGGTCATTCAAAAAAGGTTTAGAGGTTGCGCAAGGAGCTTGAAATCCTGAAAAAAAATAAGAATTTTTGACATTTTTATGTCTCAGACTTCCATATTTCAAAGTCACACTATCCCTTACTGGTTTTCCATACCGTAATAAGATAAAAAGAATAACATTAGAACCGTTATAACGGTATATCACGAGCATGCGACGCTTGAGAATGCACCACATTAAATTTACTTTCATATTTGTATTTCTGTAACTCTATCATCAATCGACCGATTTTTAAGATTGTGGTAATTTTGGAAAGGTAATAAAATGCAGATCTTATTACGGTATGGAAACCAGATAGTGTGGCTTTGAAATATGGAGACATAAAAATGGCAAAAATTCTTAATTTTTCAGGATTTCAAGCTCCTTGCGCAACCTCTAAACCTTTTTTGATTGACCCAAAACTTTGTATATACTAGTTTTTGGGCTATTCGCATATTTCTAGGGGGTGCGATCGAGAATCGGAATACTTTGGAAAATAAGGGCCACCCTAATGTACATACATACAAGCAATTACTTGCAACATTATGCGGCAAGTAATTGCTTTTATATCATGCTTAGGTGCTATTATCGTTACAAGCCCACACAAACGGGTGAAGGCAACCAAATGAAGCTGTCACGTAAGACAAGTAGACGCCAGCGCTTGCTTGCAATAGATATCCTATATGATTCTTATTGTTGTTGTTTTTTATAGCAAATTGAATTATTGACAATTTCAAGTCTATTATTTTTTATTATATTGTATACTTAGTTATTTTTATTGCAATCGCTATTATTACGATTTCCACTCATAGAAATTATTGGCAACATTGTGTGTTACGGGATGACTGTGTACGTACACATGCATATAGACACAAACGCCATATATGTATGTACGCGAATACATAAATATATTTCAACTAAGACGCTTATTTATAAGTTGCTGCTTTGACTTTGAGTGGCGATGGAAGCACACCTAAACATACACACATACATACGCATATATAGAAGTGTACGAGTGTGTTTTTATAAAAATAAATATTTCAATTTACCTGTTCAATATTTGTGCAAAATCATAGTTTCACTCGCGTGAGGCCTACAAACTATGTAGCATACAAACAAGCCAACATATTTTCGCAAATACAAATATTATACTTCCATACATATGAACATACAAACACAACATATATTTACACAAGTGATAGTTGTGAGGACAAACGCGCGCACCATTAAAACGTGACGTTGTATATTTATTGGCCACATCTAGACTTTATGGCGCTACAGCGTGTCACCGCCCCACGGTCGCCTGTGTGATGTCTCATGAAATGCCAACGTTTACATTCGCAGCACAAAGGCAGAGATGCAAATAAATTGACAATAAATGTGTGAAATAAACAATTAACACATTCGCTACGAAAGTGCATACAAATAAGAATACTTACATACATGTATGTAGATATTTGTTTTAGTTTCATTGCGGTTTTTAGGTGGCGATAATCTCTAAATATTATATTAAATTTAAATGAAATGAAATTTCAAAAAATTCAAAAATCACAAGCTATTCTAAAGCACCTGACCACCCTCGTAAGTATGTAATACATACATATATACATACATATATGTACTTACAAAGGGGAAGTGCGTGCTGACTAACACGATTTAAAATTTTTTGGAGATGCTCATTGAACTCGTAGTGGAGAGAGCTTATAATAGCGCAGAACCTGAGTTCAAATGCGACATGCGAGCCTGATCAACAACAGTTTGTCTAAAATCGGAAACCCCCGGTAGGCAATGAATGCCATTATGTTATCTCCCCTTTATGTTGAAGCTAGGTCAAGCATCATCTGGCCACTTTCGAATTCCTGTCACCTTTATTTGGAAGGTGGCGCGAGATAACTAAGACAATAGGTTAGGTTAGTAGGCAGACCTCTGCATATGCAGGAAGATTTCACTTGGACACTTTTAAACGCTGTTCTTTGTGATAACAAAAAACTCCTAATGGATCAGAAAGACCCTTACGATTCGGCAAAGCGCTTGGAATCTGTTACTAACTTCTTGACTTGACGTCGGCTAATGTCAATTCTAGCCAATTCACTAGATTCGCCGTAGCTGAGCCTTAGATGATTCCACCTCGCCTTCCTTCAAAAAGCTTTGGCAACTTGCATCTGCCAGGATCCACAGTCTCAACGCATGCGTACCTATTGCACCAATGATCGCGCCGAGATGTATCTTACGGAGAGAAAACAGTTCGAAGGACATTTTCCACTCCACTGCGCGCCAAAAGGATCTCGCAACTGCACAGATGTTGGTTGTTGTCCAACACTTGGCGTGCTCATGCGATGTCTATATGTCCAGCACCCTTGCGCAAGTGGACCATGGACTGCGAACCCGCGAGTATACGGATGTTTTTAGTGTTGCTCACTCCGAAAAGCAAATGCAACCGCGATACAAATTCAAAGCAGTTTTTGACGCTGTTCAAACGTAATACGAAGGATTAGTCGAAGTAGTGGACTTAACTCGGTGCACCTATTCAAAGGAAAAAAAAGTCTGTCATATTGGTCAGAAATATGATTCACAAGGTCTGATTTACATCGATTATTTTGAGAAGGCCAAAACTTTGCAGAAAACGAATTCAATTATCCGAATTCTCTTTGTTTCAAAACCAGAAAAACCTATTACAAACATGAGTTCAATGAGAGGTTCGCACCTCTATCACAAGAAATCGTAAAAAGTAGTACGAAGTTAGCAAAAATTTTAAGTAACATTAAATATTCTACCAAAATCGCCAACATATTCAAATAAAACTATAAATATCTTCGTATGTTGTGCAAAAAGTGCGAAGTTTGGTGCAAGTGAACCGCGTACCCGCCACTGAAAATAGGCATGAGCTTTTCAACAAATTCTTAATTATAAAACACACCTGTTTTGTGCATATAAATTAGACAACACATAACTGTTAAACCGACTCGCGAATTTCGTATCACATTTGAATGCTTTGTTCTTCAGCTATTTTGTATTCAAATTGCAGGCGATTGTTGCTTGTTTTCGAAACACAATAGTACACTACTACAATATTTAGAAAGAAAAAAACGAGTAATCATATTAATATTTAACGATTTGTTTTTTGTTGCTCATTTCAGTTGTCATTATGTGTGCAGAACCCGAAAATATACGTCGAATTATGCTGACCGCTGAGGAATTGAATATGGTCGATAGCGGCGAATATGTCTTTATTAATATCGAAATGTTTTCACAGTAAGTAAAAATATATGTAAAACTAAATGAATTATGCATAAGCTAATTGTATAATAATAAGCAGAAAAGATTTTATGTACCCATAAGCAATAGATGAAATAAATTGAAAAGTACCAACTTAAAAATATGCAACTCGATGATCCTCAAGAGTAAAGTTTTAGTGATCTTCCCCTTACTAAAATGCATCCCTTTAAATACTTTAAGCTGTTTATGCAGCCATAATCCAGTTAGGTAAACGGGTTTTCAAAAGGTCCGCTACAAAAGTAGACCGATAAGGACAGCAAACCCGCCATATTTCTCCCTGCTCTTTTGACATTTCTCTTCAATAAGGTTTGACATTTCATCATGGAAATATATACGATTCAATGAGTCGAAATTATTAAAATTTACTACCGATCGGAGCGCTACGTCCAATTTATGGTCATCATAATCGTCCTGTCAGATCAACAATTGAGCGTCTAGTGAACAAATTTTAATCCACAGGCACAGTATAAAATGATCCCGTGCCAGTGAGACAAAAAAGTGCCCGTAGTGTCGAGAATATTGCTGCCCGTTAGCGCATCAATTGAGGAAGACCCAAATCAGTTTCTTTGACGTCGTTCTCGAGCGTTGCGAATTTTGCGAAAAGATTTTGGCCTACATCCTTACAAGATCAAATTTACGCAACAACTGAAGCCGCTTGACCACCAGTATCGTCGTATGTTCGTGAATTGGGCTGAGCAACAACTTAAACATTATCCGCAAATTTCTGACTGAATGGCTTCGTCAATAAGCAAAATATGCATTATTGGCCACGCAACAATCCACACGTACTCCATAAGTCTCCATTGCATCCCGAAAAAATTACGATTTGGTGCGGTTTATGGGTCTACGGCGTCTTTGGGCCGTACTTCTTCCGTGATGATCAAGACCGCCACGTTACTGTGAATGGGAATCGCTACTGCTCAATGATAACCGAATTGGATGACTGGACTTAGACAATATGTGGCTCCGACAGGACGGCGCCACAAGCCACACAGCGAAGACATAATCGATTTATTGAAAACCAAATTTGGAACGTGTTATCTCACGAAATGGCCCACTCAATTGGTCACCTCGGTCGTACGATTTGACGGCGTTAAACTATTGCATATGGGGCTACGTCATGTCTATGGTCTATACCAAAAAGCCAGCGACAATTGATGAACTTCGTACGAATATCGAACGTGAAATTGCAGCAGTACCGGCTTGAAAAAAAAATCGAAGATTGGGTTCAGCGTTTGGCCTTCTACAAGCGTGCCCGTGATGGTCATGCAAAAGAAATCGACTTTCATACGTAATGTACTTTCACAGGAATAATATTGACATCCCAAATAGTTTTTGTTTTATTTATACAAACTTTTGTAGCGCTCTTATTGAAAACCCCTTTAGTATAATTCTTGGAGAAATACGAGTTATACCAGGTACAATGAAGGATATAGTAATATAACTAAATGAGCACGTATTCTATAGGTCACGTAATAACAATCATCTAAATCATGTCTTTAGCATACAGTAATGACCTTCACGCCTGTCGAAGTCGAATTCACAGTTATTAACGATTTTAAGCAATAGTTGTAGCTTTACTAATTTTCACCAATAACAATTACATAAACCGAATACGGTATTTACATACATACAACACAACTTTATATCAAGAAGAATCTAGTTACAGAACTATGTGAGCTCGTGGCCTATAGTATACGTTAATAAGATAACAAATATTGTATTATAATCGATTCACAATTTCGCCGATATATTGTACATAAGTACATACACCAGGACTGGTCAACAAAATCGTTATCAATAGCACCTCTCTCATTGATCACAATTTAAACTACCTTCAGTATACAGTAGTGACCTTCAGATCTGTCAAGTCGAATTCACAGTTATTAGCTAAGCTAATAGTTTCAGCTTTTCAAATTTTCAACAATAAGAAAAGTACACGAAGCGGACACGGTATTTATTTAGACGCTTTTTAGCGGCGTCACACATAATAATAAATACGCCGGTAAACTTTGAAAAATAAAAAACTAAAAAATCCCCCGTGTCACAACAACACGAAATTCTAAAAATAAGAGACATGTGTTTATGCTCATTGATATTATAGTACTAAATAGCCAAAAACAAAAACAGAAAGTGTGTAATTGAGCACATGAGAGATTCGCGTGAATTTCGTTGAACTGAGATTTGAAAGCGTGGCTTGAATATTAACATAAGCATTTAACAGAAGTCTTCTAAGAATTTCATTTTATTTAATCTATTTGAACTGTGTGTTGAATAATAGCTGCCATCGATTGGTCACTTCTCTGCTCGCTATCTTTGGGCGCTGCTCGCCTGTCAAAAATTTTACATGTGAAAGCAACAACAAAGATATCTAGTTGAATTCGTGCTGGAGAGTATGCGAATACCTCATTAAAATTTCAATAGTCGCTTGCTGAGTGCTACCAAGTTTTGTTTTACTCATTTTAGAACCATTTTACTATTGTGAACGGCTCAAAGAACAAATTACTGTCAAAATAATAAAAATTGTTATACACAAATTTGAAATTGAAAAGGGCAGGCGAAGATAAATCGTTAGTATTTTTGTAGTGAATTTATTGAATAAAAAAATTTAATAAAAATTAAATTTGTTGCAGAAAACGTTAGATATAGACTGTGGTTGAAGAGTTCAGTGCGACCAAGTATATACAATTCGATTTTAGTGCTGCCAGTTTGTATGGAAATTTGGAAAGTTTGTTCGATTGGCTTGTCTATAGCAGTTAGCCAATCGATGACAGCTAATGAAACATAATAAAAAGCTCTTAATGCATGTGTATTACTATAATGCCTATACAGGGTGATCGGTTGCAGCATTAATTCCAATTGTTTGGACTTAGATTTGATGGGTGCATCAATATTAGACTGCTCGGAAATGAATCCATTATTTTTTATGAAGCTGATTGGTTCTGGATGATTTCTGAATGCATAACTGCAGAAAACTCGATAGAATTCCCAAACAAACCAAGTTTCTCCAGAAAATTTTAGTAATCTTTCAAACTGAGCTGGCATCTCGAATGATTAAGACCTATAAGATCCTATGACACATAAATGTTAGGTTATTTTGGTAGACCAGAGAGTTACATATAGACCAGTTTTGGTCCTTTGCGATACCAGATGGAGTGCCGTCACATAGTCAATGACGAGTAGGATGCCTGCGCTTGACGCGAGTTTCCAAAAGTAGTGTGGTTTCACTGACGATAACTCTTCCAGATTATCGTACTGTGAGGTCCCCAAATGCTATAGCTATTAGACATATAAAGCTAGTAGATAATTATTTATGCTCGATATATTTCAATAAATTATCGATTATTTTTTTATCGACAAACTTTTTAGTAACGGGATTTCAAAAACTTGAAGCAAAATTGAATAACCCAATAATAATTTCGGTATTAGATTAAGGTCTTACAAATAAAACTTTATAGTCGTATCTTAAATCGTAAAATTTATATATGTATGTAATAAATTATATATTTTCATAATTTGGTTTCTCATATTCCAGAGTTCCTACAGTGCGTTTAATGAAATTTTTTTATTTTGTTTAATCTTTAAAGCGCCTCACACATCGCTTGGAAGCCTTGGTATGATAAGAATGATACAAAAGAAAATAATGAACGCGCAAGAAAAGCATATACAGCTATATTGAATTTAACGCCAAAACAACCGGATGATGAGGCATACACTAGGGTTTCAAATAAGGTAAGTTTAGAGAATACTGATAGCAAAATGCCTAACTATTATTTGTGTTTAATCTTTTACAGATCAAAACCATCGCCGCGAAGAAATATAATTACACATTCCAGGAAAATGAGGATGTTTCTTCCTTTGTTATATCCTTCTTTGATGGTGTATTGCTGTATGCAAAAGCACTCAATGACAGTATACGTGAAGATCCGACAGTGCTGACACGGCCTATAAATGGCACTGATATTGTACGACGTATGTGGGGTCGTAGTTTCAAAGGTATTACCGGTAATGTTACTATCGATAACAACGGCGATCGCATATCAGCATATTCTTTACTGGATATGAATCCAGAAACGGGTACTTTTGAAATTGTTGCTGATTTCATGCATAATCGTTTGGACTTTGTGCCGGGCAAGGAGATACACTGGGCCGGTGGTCGAAAAGAACCGCCACTTAGTATGCCGATTTGCGGTTACGATGGCTCACTGTGTCCAGATAATTGTAAGTTTAGTTAATTTATAAAAGTAAATCATAATTGTTTATAATTCTCAACTCATTTGCTTTACAGCACTACCCGGTTATGCAATACTATCGATCATACTTGGCGTCGTAGTTGTGCTAATGACCGTCGGTTTCTTTTTCGGCTATCGACATTACAAATCAGAGGCGGAAATCAATTCCATGACATGGAAGGTTTCACTGAGTGATTTAGTTTGTCCGGATTTGGGTGGACGCGGTATACGCGGCTCCTTCCACTCACTTGTGCGGCATAACTCGCAGTTGACACTCATGTCCGATGATTTGCGTTCTTTGTGCGGTGATCGTCAAATTTTCATACCAGTCGGTATGTATCGTGGTTGTGAAGTAGCTATTAAGGCTATCGAGAATCGTCAAATCAATTTGACACGTTCGCTAATGTTGGAACTGAAAAGTATGAAGGATCTGCAGCATGATCATTTGGTGAAATTCTATGGCGCATGTTTGGATCCACCGAAGCGTTTCCTACTCACCGAATACTGTCCAAAGGGCTCACTGCAAGACATATTGGAGAATGAACAATTCCAGCTGGACTGGATGATTAAACTATCACTGATGCATGATATTGTGCGCGGCATGCATTTTCTACATAACTCGGTAATACGTTCGCATGGCAATTTGAAATCCTCCAATTGTGTTGTGGATTCGCGGTTCGTTCTAAAAATAACCGATTTCGGTTTGCATACGTTAAAGCGGGAACGACCGGAAGCGGTGGAAAACGATGTGGAGGACTGCAACAGTCATGCATATTGGAGTAGTAAGTATTTGAATTGATTTTTAAACCCATAAATGAATGCTAGTGAACTTTCCCTCGATGCCTGGGAGCATTTAAATCGTCTGTCTTCATTTCTTCATAAACGAAATTTAGTTCTATTCTCTAACTAATTTTCAATATCTTACAGAACTATTTTGGACATCGCCAGAATTACTAAAAATTGGCAGTAATCGTCCACCAGAGGGTACACAAAAGGGTGACGTATATTCCTTTGGCATAATTGTACATGAAATCAGTACAAGACAAGGTCCATTTTACCTGGGCAAGACTGCAATAGAAAAATCACCTAAAGGTAAGTTGAAAAAATCTGTATACAGAATGGTGAATCATAATTCCTCCCCTTACTCTATCTCTTCATATGTACCAAGGAATCTAATTGTACAACAGACTTTCGTTAGAAGATTATATCCCTTAACCCCAGAACATATTTAATTATCAGGAATTCTCTTTTTATTTTATATATTCTTTTTTAATGAAACATGTAAATTTTTATTGTCTTTATGTTCATTTGTGGTTTCAAACGTTATTTTCCAGAGTTACGTTTTCTGATTCCATTTCTAATTGTTTTTGTTCCACCGTTCGTTTCATAATGGTTTCTAAATGATCGACTTCGTCACCCGTCTTTTGTAGTTGCCAAAGCAAATAACCGCGTTCAACGGTTGTGGGTTTTCTTTTACTCGGCGGCAGTTGTTTTTTCTGGGGTATAAATTTACCTTTAAAGTGTATAATTATACACGTCAGCACATACATATGTAAATGCTTACCTTCTACCGAGCAACGTCGGGGGCTTAATGGCGTCTGCTCAGTTGGTTCCGTTGTAATGCATACAGAATTTTCACTTCTGATATCATCGCTGGAACCTTTTACAGACTCATTGGAATCTTTTTCTTGCGTTTGACATACTTCCCACTCTTCCATCAGTTTACTCTTCAGCGATAATTCTGGATTGTCGTCAGTAGAGTCATATGAATCTTTACGCGAAGCGCCACTCTCAAGTCGTTGCTTATTAGGACTCGGTTGTAAATTTGTACCTGGCTTCTGCTCTACTCTTGTTGCAGTTTGCAATTGTTGCGTTGTTTTTAACGTTGGATTATCGTCGAGAAACATATAGTCTGTTGGTGGTTGAGACAAATGCGGTTGGTAGAATGTATATTGGATTTTTGCAGGCGAGAGTTTTGAAGTTTGTGGATGTTTTGTGGTTTGAAGTTTCACCTCCTCTGCTTTGTCACTGTTAGCACTTGCTGCCGTTAGCTGTTGCTTTGACATTATTGCATTGGAATTGTGTACTTTTTGGTGTCAATTCTAAAGGATTCGAGTTTTACAAGCGAAACTTCTTTATTTCCCCGATTTCGAAATTCAAAATTTTAATTAAACAATGAATTTATTTCATTTTCAAAAATATTTACGAAAAAGAATTTCAAACATATTGACAATAAAAAATTTACATTGAAAATATATAAAAACGAGTGAATCGATAAATATAGATACGGAATAAAAGTTTGATAAGTTTGATAACAATGAATTTATTTCATTTTCAAAAATATTTACGAAAAAGAATTTCAAACATATTGACAATAAAAAATTTACATTGAAAATATATAAAAACGAGTGAATCGATAAATATAGATACGGAATAAAAGTTTGATAAAAGTATTTCGGTAGTGTTCGAAAAAATCGCCTTTGCTCTAGTTGCTCAATACGAAAAGTTTGACTTTGCCTCAATTTAAACTCTTCTTAGCTTTACCTTTTCGCACAGGCGCTAATTGATCAATTAGATTTACCACACAAAATAAAAATCGAATTTTTTTACATTACTTTTAATCGAATTGAAAATCAAATGCAACTCTGGAACGACTCTGTAATTACAAATACGTTCTTTGTTTGCGAGTTGACTATATTTCTTGATAAAATAACATTAATACTACTCGACGGTAGATTCGCTGCTGTAGCTATTGAGAAAATAGCAATCAGCTGTTGAATCTTACCAACTTCTTATGAAAAGCAAAAGCAAAAATGTATTACAGCTGAGCAATTATCGAGTAGCCGGCAGTGCAAATGTGGTTTCTCAATTAAATTTTTAATTTATCAATTAATTTGGCTGTACGAAAAGGCTTTTAGAGAACTAGCTGTAGGATAGTGAGTATATAGACGTGAATTACAGAACCCAATTTCCGACTTACGCAAAAAACAACAACGAGTGAATTTGTTTAACGTGAGTACCTGCCTATTAAGGCCTAACTTCACGTGAATTCAAAAACACAAGCGGATCAATACAATGCGTTGATCAGCGCCCTGAGTTTGCTATGCACCACCAGTACCAATTGACGTGTGGTATGGACACACTTATGCCACCTTGGTAGGGCCGAGGCCCATCTAAAACCTCTGCCGTGCTTTGGGTCCGGCACCCGGTTACCCGTGTAACTCCACACCGAGAAACCAAAGGCCCTCTGCCTGCATTTAGGTTTTGAAACCACAGCCACAACGAAACTCCCCGAAGTGCCGTAACCCAACGAGCAGGTGGAAGCGAAGCTCCCTGGGCTCCTGCTCCTAGGCACCAGGTTAAAGTCTCTGGTAAGACCTTGTAGCCGAAGCTACTTTTTTTTGCTACCAGCAAAAAACAACAGTATTATATAGGCGCAGGAATGTTTTCCGCATACCTCAGTAGTTACCCTAAAAGGCCCCTGTCCTGGCCCCTGTCAGGTTCAACGCCGCAAATTCACGATTTTTTTCTTCTTAATTTTCCGAAACAGTTTCAACAAATAACATATTCTTAGAATAGAAGTGCTCTTAACCCATAGCAAACAAAAACTATCTATTCGTGAGTGTCACTAATCCTTTATTTACATTTTACAAGAACGACAACTTCAATTCGCCATTAAATAAGAGTAAATCACCATTTCTTCTAAATGCGTAAAAAAAAAAGTCAGAGTTATTGTGTCAATCCTAATTACGGGCAATTTTTTCGGCTAAATAGGCATTTAACATGCATTCCTTTCCTTACCTGCATCATTCCGCCTCCTTTAGGTATCCCATTTGGCTAGCCAGAAGCGTAGTCGTCGACACCAAAATGAGCATAGTCCTGAGCGACTTTTGGCTGTTTGCTGTTTCAATTTACGGAGCTCAGCACGTTTTTGCCGCCGACGGTGTACCTCGTGCCGACGTTCAAGTTCGGAGAGCCAACCGATACGCGATTCTTCCCAACATTGAAGTTTATACTTTATTCCCCGAGCACTACCAAAAATGATGTTCTCATCCGATGACCTATTAGCGAGTTGCGCTGTAGTCAAATCAGAGCATAAGCCTAACTAAACACGCGAAATGAATGTATGAACATACCCTCATCGAAAAATGTAGTAAACCGCAATGGTTTTCCTTCGCCAATATCCAAAGTCGCTACGGTTTTACGCCGTTTTTGTTTTAAGTTCGCATAAAGCAGCAGTGAGTCCTTATGTTTGATTTCCGATTGGTGCGAATTCGGGGATATATTCAGCCGAGCTAACGACAAAATTAATATCTCCGGGTTAGTGCAGTTACGTATTTGTATACACTTTTAGGGAACTTACAATTAGCAGAGGAAAACGCCTGATCCAGTGGTGTTTCTACTCCAATTTCTCCCTCATAATGGTAATATGGGTTATAAAACAAGAATGATTCTTTTTCATCCAAATGTTTTTCATTATCACTAACTAAAGCATCTGCTATGTTCTGCCACGCAGTATTATAAACCTCCGTCAATATTGCCGAATTGTCGGTTTCGCGCGTCGTACTAGTTTCTACCGATTCGTATATTGGTTCTGTATAATGTTCCGCGGTATGTGGTACCAAAAATCCTTTACGAGGACATGTCGAACAAACACTTTCTGAAGATGTATCCTCAGTCGATGCAAAGGCCGCTTTCGTCTTCCACGCTGCGTTAGCAATTGCAGTATATCTACAACCCTCTTCGCCGCTGATTAGGCGTGATTTTTGTTTTTTTAGTGTATGCTTTAGTAAATTGATTTGTGTACCCGAAGTGATGGAATGTAATGACCTCTGTGGCAAGTAAGATATTTGATCTGCACGATTTAGTGGTTCGCGTACGAAACTCAACGGACTGTCGTACAGCAATGCCGGCTTGAGTGGATAGTGTTCATATAAAAATGGTGGTCTAGCATGTTTCGGTTTGTTAATGTCAACACGAAAGTTCTGGGTTGGTATATCTCCTGTTTGTGCGTTGTTTTTTGTACTTGTGGCTACTTCAAATTCTTTTGTGTTGGGATTTAGCGTACAGATATTTAACACCTTGGGTTTTGGTATTACTAAAAATCGTTTCTGCTCTTGAGTCGGTATTGTTGCCTTCAGTAGCGATGTGCTGCTTTCGACTGTAGAATAGTTATAAGCATCGTTTATATTTTTAAACGTAATCGTACTCATACGATCATTAGCAGGCAGCTGTACTTCATTGTCGTTAATTTTGCAAGAAATGTTGCTCTTTTCCAATTTACATGAAGACATGTCATATACAGCTTTTTTACTTAACGATTTCTACCAATAAATGAGTATTAGCTCTTTTAGAACGTTCCTGGTAGCGTTTGCGACGTGTTCAATTGTTTAGTTCTATATTTAACACAAAGAAGGCATCATTTTCTTTATAATTATCGCCGTAGTTTAACCAAGGTATTAGCTCTGACGATTTTAGAATAAAATTTAAAATAGTTGTAATAAAAAATTTACTTCATTTCCTTTTTCAAATATTTCAAATAAAATATGTCACATGATATGGTTACGAATGCATTTTCCGAAATTCGAAAATATATGTATATAGTACATACATATATTCTTTATTAACCTTTGTTTGGCACGCGGACCCATTTAGCAAGTTTTAACTAATTCAGTTTTGGGAATAATGTGTATATGAATTTTTGATCCCGTAAAATACTCTCGCAACAAAGTTGCAAAGAGAGTATTATTGTTTTGTTCACATAGCGGTTGTTTGTAAGTCATAAAACTAACGAGTTGTATATATAATAGGATTATTATCAGTATGACGATACGAGTTAAAATAACTTAATAACTTGATGATTAAGATATCTTGACGAAGCTTGGTACACATGTTCCTTGGGACATTGGGAGTGTTTCTATTTAAAACGGCCGAAATCGGACTATTGTCACGCCAACAAAATGGCGAAAACCGAAAACCTATAAAGTGTCATAACTAAGCCATAAATAAAGTTATAAAATCCCGCCCCCTAATAGTTTTTTTGTATATATCTCGCAAAACAATAATGCTATATAAACCAAACTTTCTGCAGTAGTTTCCCCTACGTAACCCATCACACACCATAAAAATAGTTGAAATCGGATAATAACGACGCTCACCATCTATACAAAAGTTATGTTGAACATTACTAAAAGTGCGTTAACTCACTAATGGAAAACATCAAAAATACTAAATTTTACAGAAGAAATAGCAGAAGGAAGCTACTCTCAGACTTTAAAAAAATGGGAAATGCGCGTGACGTCGCCCACTTATAGGGCAAAGGAACTACTCGACCAATTTCAATGAAATTCGGTATATAATATTTTATTGGCACCCCGATGACACGGTTAATTTCCATATTACTAAATTTTGAATTCCACCCAATTCGTTGACTTTATAATATATATATAAGGAACCGATGAAGATAGCGGAATAAAACTTTATTCAAATACTGTATATCATCTGTGGCTTCCCTTGTGCAAAAATTGTCGAAATCGGACTATAACTTTTTAAGGTCACTGATATCGAACATGAAGAACTCAATGTCTAAGGGTAATTTTTCACCGAAAATATCGGTAAATCTCTCAGATATTATAATTTAATTCAGAGGAATTTTTTTTCTTCAAATGGTTTGTCTCTGTTCCAAAAATTATTGAAATCGGGTCTTAACTTCCACTAGCACCCATATACCTTATATTCAGATTATCAAACTTCCGGTGAGCTTTATGTCGCATATATCGGTAAATATGTGCGATATCTTAGCAAAATTAAGTGAGAATATAGTCTTGGATATAGTGAACCTTGGTGGTGAAAACGAGTGAAATCGGTTCAAGAATTACCTCAACCCTCATACACTATATATGACGATTTTCGTTATTCAAATTGTGTGTTATCTTAATAAACCTATATCAATAAATTGCGAGAGTATAAAATGTTCGGTTACACCCGGACTTAGCGTTTCCTTACTTGTTTATTGTATTCTATTGTCAATACTAATTATTTTGCAAATACATTATATTCGCTTTTCAGAAATTATTGAACTAGTCAAAAGTTATCCGGCACAAATATCAACACCATTTCGACCATACATCGATGATCATGATGGATATCTTGACATTAACAACCTCATGATCAAGTGCTGGGCAGAGGATCCGATTGACCGTCCCGACTTCAATGCACTCAAATCAATTATACGCCGAATCAACAAGTATGTACACACTACCAGAAATCTCCTACTTCTTTCAATTATATTTCAATTAATTTTTTCATACAGAGACAACGAGACGGGAAATATTGTCGACAATCTGCTTAAACGCATGGAGCTGTATGCCAATAATTTGGAGGAGCTTGTCGAAGAGCGTACACAAGACTACATAGAGGAGAAGAAGAAATGTGAGAAGCTGTTGTATCAGCTCTTGCCGCAGAGTGTTGCAGCGCAACTTATCAGCGGACAACCGGTGGTGGCCGAAACCTTCGATCAGGTTACCATATACTTTAGTGATATTGTTGGCTTCACCGCCATCTCTGCGGAGAGTACACCCATGCAGGTGGTGCAATTCCTGAATGATCTCTACACCTGTTTCGATTCTATTGTGGAGAATTTCGATGTCTACAAAGTGGAGACGATCGGTGATGCCTATATGGTTGTCTCGGGTCTGCCCATACGTAATGGAAATCATCATGCGCGTGAAATTGCACGTCTGGCATTAGCGCTACTGGGCGCAGTGCATAAATTTAGAATACATCATCGGCCGCAAGATCAACTAAAACTGCGTATTGGCTTGCATACGGGCGCTTGTGTGGCTGGGGTTGTGGGACTGAAAATGCCGCGATATTGTCTCTTCGGCGATACTGTAAATACGGCGTCACGCATGGAATCGAATGGCGAAGCGCTACGCATACATATTAGTGAGCATACCAAATTGGCATTAGACGAATTCGGCACATTCATTACCACAAAACGTGGTTATGTGCCAATGAAGGGTAAAGGTGAAATGCTCACCTACTGGCTGGAAGGTGAAGTACCAAAACCGGAATCACCTTCGGTACCCGCACAGCATTTGCTGCACGGACGACGTTCCTCACTCAAGCATCCGCCGCAACGTTATAGTGCTATGTTGCAAAAGCAATATTCCGAGATCTCAGAGGATGAGCAGCTATCGCCAACGGTGATAGCCGAAGAGAACAGCGTAAAAAAAACACCCACTTTGCGTGTTAAACGCAAAATCTCGTCATCATCGCCAAAATTAAATGGCAACGAATTTAAACCGGAAGACTTCAATTACTATCTGGATAATGTCAAACAATATGACAAAGGGCACACAGTGACTCTAGCTAAACCACTTAATGGGCTCAATGGTGACATTTACAGTAGTCGCTCTTTGCGTGAGCCACGCAAAGATGCCAACAACGAGTTAGTCAATCTACGTTTACCGTTATCTGGTGCACTCAAAAATCATAATAACAATTTAGCGAATAGCCACCGTAATAGCTCTGCACACCTATTGCAATCCAACTCGAATTCAAATCTAAGCGGCATACTACAGCCTACATCAGGGGGGTTAGCACGGCTACGCCTTAAACCATCACCGACCATTTCGACGTTGGTATCAAGTGAACGTGCCGACAATGCCAGCTTACAAAGTGCTCAACGCATCAAATTCCAAGTAGACATTAAAAGTGACGAACAGGAAGATAACTATATAAATGGTAGAGCTGAGGCAAATACATCAGCTCAATCTCTACCTCATCGACGCACATCGGACGATGAATCATATAATGAAGCAAATAGGTATAAGCCTTGTAGTGTTGTAAACAATGACGTCGACGACGACGAAGACGAAGACGACATTGAGCTGCCATTAAATCACCACCTGACCAGTAGTAAAGCGCGCTTGTTGGAAAGCGAGAATGTGCATAGTGTTGTAGTCGCTAAAAATCAATGTGATAGTGTATGTAATAGCAACAATAATAGCTATAATAATATTGTGAAAGCAAATAATGCAAAGAATTTGCATATTATTAGCAAAGTTGTGCCGCCCATGGATAAACTTTTGGACATGGATACTCCCAACGTAGTGAATATGAGCGCGGGTGTAACGGGTAATGTTGTAACTGTGGTCACACCAACTGTAGGTAGTGTGGCGCAGCCTTTATTGGGAAAAATCAATTCTTAATTTGGTAAAAATCATTGTTTTAGAAACGTATTGCACTATAGCATATATATGTATATGCATAGCTAAAAAAGCAATTTTGTTGCAACTCATGTTCACTAAGTGGACGCCTATATGTACATATGTATATTTATTGCAGAAGGTATAACCACAGTGACCACAAATGTGATCACGAGTAACTTTAATCAAGTAAAACTGAAATTTAAGATTGCTACAATTTAACTTATTGTGTGACTCTCGTTGTAATAAAAAGAAATGCAAATATAAAGTAATTACACGAAAATACTTGTACTCAGTACCATAACAAAAAATTGTTTTATCTTCACTCGTAATTAAAAACTAGTTAAAAATAATTAAATATTTATTCGATTTTCAAATGACTGTTGCATAGTGTTGTGTAATATGTCAATAGCAAGATAACAAATTATTAACCACATAAATTTAATGTCATTAAGTCCTTAAATCGATCATCACAAATAGTATGTAAGTTAAATTTTTTCTTAACAATATGTGAAGAATTGTATCGTATGTTTGTAAATTATCTATTCAGTGGCTGTTCTCAAAAACTTTAACAAATAATTGTATGTATGTATTTATATCTTGAAAATATATTTACATTTTAAGTTGTATTTATTTTTTACTTAACTATTGACTAGCATATTTAGAAATATATATTTATGTATATACGGTACATTTAAATAAATTTTAAATATTGTAAAAATGTGTAGTTTAAACAATAAAGCATCAAATTAATTATTTTCAATAACAAATGTTTTAATTAATTCGCCTTTGCAATTGAAAGCCTTTTAGCTCACTATCCTTGGTGCTTTATTAACCGATAAAATATCATTGATAATCAGTTGATATTCCATTAAATCAGTAAGAATTACTCAAATTATTATTATGTTTTTCTTTTTTTATTAGTTATTTTCCGTTATAAAACGCACACAACAATAGAGTTTAAGAAAAACATTGGGTGAAATAAATCGTAAAATATATTGATTAACTTTGTTCTTGTTGTAGCGGCATAAAACATTCAACAAATAATTTTGAGAAATGTTGCCAATTTGAAGGTCGTTGAACGGTTCAAAAATCCGTTCCGCTTACGTAGAACCGACTGCCTTGGGATTGGCGGACACTTTGTTCTTTGGGTATGGTACCATGGTATAAGCTCATGGTATACTTCATAGCAAATTGCTTTTAATTTCCGATGCATAATAAATTAATGCTATATTTCATATAATATAGAACTTAAAAATACCTTATTCAACTTTACATAGAACTACTTACTTGACACTGCAACAATGAAATCACCTTGATGCATTGTACGTATATACAAAGAGGAACTCATTGCACAATATTGAAACTTGTAAAAGAGCACACTTAAAACATTTTCATGATATATACACTTTATACACCTAGAAAAGGTAGACTTGCACTTCATATAACAATTTCACATACATATATATTTCCACTGCGATTTTGCACTCACACACTTTTTCCTTTCACATTTTCCACTAACGCACATATATTGAACACACACGTTTGTTTACATACATGCCATTTTATTTCTAGTCTTAATTTATTACACTTTTTCTTTTTAAAAGTTGCTAAGTTTTTATTAATTTCACATAAATATTAATTTATTTAACGAAATTTGCTTTAATGACACGGAACAAACTGCGACACAAAATAAAATGGTTTCCTGTTCCGTTAGTTTTACAGCTGTCATAGGGTAACTTAGATTTACAATAAATCAGCAAGCACAGGGTGCTTAGCAGTCGATATACAAGTAATCGAATACGTGTTTAAGCTAAAAGCTTGCAAAAATAAATAACAATTTAGACAAGAACTCTATTATTTAGTTATAGAATATTATAATTTGATTTTTATTGTGGTATAATTGTCCGTTTTTACTACATTTTACGCATTTTTCGTAATTTTATTTTCTTTATCGATTTAAGTTAGTGCACATCTCTAATTGTAATATTTGACAATTGGTTGCACAGCTGACAGCAGACAATGAAAATTGAAGAAGAATTTTTATCTTTAATTAAAACAGTCAAGATATTGTTTACGCAGAAATTTCACCGCTTATTATAACAAAATTAATTACAATATAAAATAAAATAACGCAGTGTTTAACATTATATACTACAAGTGTTACAAAGTTAATGTATAAAATCAATTATTAGCAGTTTAATGTGTACAAATTAACGCCGGCACACAAAAATTTGAAAGTCATTCCAAAAAAGAAAATTTGAAGTGCGTAAAAACAAAAATTGCATAATTATAATTAAATTACATTATATTATTCATTTGATTTTACAGTGTGGTTGGAGACAAAGAAAAATGTTTTAGTTTAAAAACGGAGTTAGTGTACAAATCGGAAGCGATCTTCTGTCAAGTGTCTAGTTCGGTGGCACAACTAGGAAACAATCGACTTATAGGTATGTATGCAAACATATTGTTGTTGCTTCCTTATAAAATGTTATTGATAATAAACAACCACTTCATAAAAATATGTTTTAAGTGTAATAATTGTAGGAAAACGAATAAACTAATGTGCATAAAAACATTTTACAACGAAATCTTATTTTTTACTTTCCATGGAAGTTTCACAAAAATACTAACAATTGATTGTTTGTTTGCTGCTTCAATTCTAATTGTATGCACGCGTGTGTCTCAAAATCAGTGGTTTTTAGAACAAAATCAGACTTGCTAATGACAAATGTAAATTGAGAATTTCAAGAAAGAAAAAACTGTAAAACTGCATACATATTTAATTATAACTAAATAATAAATGGTGTGCAGTAAAAAGGTTTAGATAACTTAACTGGTAACAAATCAAAAAATATTATGCCATAACGCCCACATAAACACTATCAGTTTTCTAAATAAAATGTTTGTTGTGAAATAATTATGTTGTAATTTGGGTTTTGTCGCTTTTCCAATGATTCAGTTGCCTCTAATCACAATTAACAATACAGTTTTTTCTTATCAATTTGACGGCTATCAAAGCGCTCAGCGACAAAATAGCAAATATATGTATGTGCGTGTATAATATCTATGTATATACCATACAAATTATGTATGTAATTGTTTATTTTTGATGTTTTACGCTTTCTGAAGTTTTTGAAGCACATACACCATTCTAATTTCCATATATGTATTCTTTCAATAGTAAAATACAACAACAGCACCAAAAAACAAGATGCTCTACTGTCCGCCGAATATCACATTTTCACAAGTATGGATAAACAATGGTATATCGCATTGTTTTATGGATACGATCGGAAATGCGGTGGCAAGTGGTTTTTTGTTGCTCATGGGCACAATACAACTACTAATGTATCGTAAATACGCCACACGCAACGATCCAACGCATATCACCAAATCACGCTTATACGCATTACAGCTTTTCCTATTATTCTTTTTTCCTATATTGGCATTAGTAAGATTCTTCTTAAATGCACGCGTCTACAATGATCATGCAGTTTATGGGTATATGGTGAGTTATGTGTGTAATTAATTCTATTTTATATAACTAATCAATTTATTCTGTTTTATTAGATACTCTCAACTGTGCTTATTTGCATATCATATCCTTTCTCAGTTTGCGTTATATTAAAAGAACGCTTCTATCAGCTGCCATCACTACCAACAAGAGGTCATGGTCTCATTTTATTGCTGTTTTGGACTTTGGGTTTTATCAACGAATCTTTGGCGTTCATCAATTTGCGACATGAAGATTGGTGGTTCTCACTTAAAACGTTAGTAATTAAAAGAATTCATAATTTAGACATAATTTCACATTACATTTAGGTGTATACGTGACAAAACTAATTACAAATTGAATGCACATTATTTGGTTGTTGTTGTTATAACTCCAGAAAATTTCCAATAATAATATCACAAATAATTTTGAGAAATGCTACCGATTCAATAATATTTGTCCGAATAAAATCCGGATTTTTCGATTATGTAGATCCAACAGTCGTAGGAAATATGCTTACAACAACCAAATTATGCTAAAACACTTGTGACTTCCCATTTACTTCATTGCTTTTTCAATAATGTACTTATTCTTTTTTACAGCAATAAAGATCAAGTGGAAATGGCTTTATTCGTTACACGCTTTATAACCTCACTTTTGATTTTCATATTGGGACTTAAAGCACCTGGTATTATGCAGCCTTATGTACAACTCGATGAACCAGCCAATGAGAGCAACAATAATACACAGCAAGGTTCTGCTTTTCGTAATGCTTTTAAGAAATTGGGTAGACTCTTTCCCTATATGTGGCCCAAAAAAGACGTGGTGTTACAATTGACTGTTGTTGTTTGTGTAATATTACTAATTGCTGGACGCGTTATTAAACTATTTTTGCCAATCTATCGCAAAAAGTTGGGTAAGTTATATACATAAAATCTGAGATATTTCTTTTAAATTAATAAATGTCTTTGATTGCAGTGGATAGCCTCACCATACCGCCTATACTCTTCCGCTGGGATTTCGTACTTATCTATGTAGCATTAAGCTTTGTACAAGGCGGTGGCACTGGCACTATGGGCCTTTTCAATAATTTACGTTCTTTCTTGTGGATACGCGTACAACAGTATACAACGCGGGAAATCGAAGTTGATTTGTTCAGCCATTTGCATCAACTCTCGCTGCGTTGGCATTTGCAACGTAAAACAGGCGAAGTTTTGCGTATCATGGATCGTGGCACAGACTCCATTAATAATTTATTAAATTACATTATATTTTCGATTACGCCTACTATTGTCGATTTGCTTGTAGCTGTGGTATTTTTCATATACGCATTCAATTGGTGGTTTGGTCTCATTGTGTTTCTCACAATGTTTTTGTATATTTGTAAGTATTTTGAAAAGCAAAGAAATAATGAATATAACAAAACAAAATTAATTTAATTATTTGCAGTGGCCACAATTTTGGTTACCGAATGGCGCACGAAGTACCAGCGTCGCATGAATTTAGCCGATAATGAACAGCGTGCACGCAGTGTTGACTCGTTGCTAAATTTTGAAACTGTAAAATATTATGGCGCGGAACAGTATGAGGTTGAGGAATATCGACAGGCAATTTTGAAATATCAGGTAAACGCATAAGCAACAAATTTAACTTAATACTTCATTAATATACATTTATTTCACGAAATCAGAAAGAAGAATTCCTCTCCATGTTGACACTGAACCTGCTCAACACTTCACAAAATATTATACTCTGTCTCGGCCTACTCTGCGGCTCAATGCTGTGTGTCTATTTAGTCGCAAATCATCAGACGCTCACAGTCGGTGACTTCGTACTCTTCTTCACCTACCTCATGGACCTGTATATGCCGCTCAATTGGTTTGGCACCTACTATCGCGCCATTCAAAAGAATTTCGTCGATATGGAGAATATGTTCGATCTGTTGAAGGAAGATCAGGAAGTTGTCGATGCTCCCGGTGCTGCGCCACTTGTCACAGCCGGCGCTGGCATTGAATTCTCGAATGTCACTTTCGGCTACTCACCCGAGAAGATTGTGCTGCGCAATGTGAACTTCAGTGTGCCACCGGGTAAAACTGTCGCCATTGTTGGACCATCTGGCGCGGGTAAAAGCACAATTGTACGCTTGTTATTCCGTTTCTACGATGTACAATCTGGTGCAGTGCTAATCGATGGACAGAATATAAAACTAGTGCAACAGCAGAGTTTGAGAAAGGCAATTGGTGAGTTAAGTACAAACATTTTTGATAATTCCTTCATATATATTAAATATATCAATATGTTTCCGCACAGGTGTGGTACCGCAGGACACAGTACTCTTCAACAATACCATTTACTATAACATTGAATATGGCAAGATTGGCGCACGCGCCGATGAAGTGTACGAGGCTGCGCGCATGGCCGATATACATGAACGTATATTGGGCTTCCCCGATCGCTATGAAACGAAAGTGGGTGAGCGTGGCTTACGTCTGAGCGGTGGCGAGAAACAACGTGTCGCCATAGCACGCACTTTACTTAAGGCGCCAGTGTTGGTGTTGCTCGATGAGGCCACATCGGCGCTGGACACCAATACCGAACGTAATATACAATCGGCTTTATCGCGTGTCTGCGCCAATCGTACGACAATTGTAATTGCACATCGTCTCTCCACAATCATAAACGCCGATGAGATACTCGTGCTAAAGGATGGCTCCATTGCGGAACGTGGACGGCACGAGGAACTTTTGCAACGTAAGGATGGTGTATACGCTGAGATGTGGATGCAACAGCTCAAGAACTTGGAGAGTGATAAAGAGGGTGAATTGAATGGCAATGCGAAAGCCAAACCTGCATCAAATAGCGACGGTAGTGGCATTAGTGCCGTGCTACGCGCCGGTCATGCGCATGGTGGTGCGCACTAAAGTCGTTGCAGCGCATACTAAATTACAAGTGCTTATGAACGATTATAGACTTTCTTGTCTTTATTTTTTCAATTCTTTTTTTTTCAAAATATGCATGTTTTGTGTGTAATGTTCTGACGTAGCATACACGTGACGGCCTGTTTACATATGTAAAATTGTTATGAATGGTGTATTGGAATGTAATTAAACTGTAAGCGCGTAGTGCAGTTCGTGGTTTGTACAATGAAAACTTTTTAGAGATATGTAGCAAGACGCTACTTAATATTTAGTAATAAAATATATTTAAAATTAAATTCGTATTTTCCTGTGGTGATTTAACGCTTTTAAAGTAAAATGGCTTAAGGAATATATAAATCATGGCAATTCATTTTAATTTTACAGCTTAATATGCTGATTTTTTATTACATCCCCATGATAGATATTGGGGTTAAAAATATATAGTAAATTAAAATTTGATTCACGTTAAGTTTGACGAAGTGAGGTACCATCTGATAAATGGAATTGCGAACTAGAGGTGAGTTTATGTGGAATGTTTGAAGGGAAGTGATCTCCGCTCGGTCGAGTTGTTATATGGTGAAATAAGGTTAGTTGAGTTAGAGTGAGGTGAACTAAGGTATGGTATGTTTTGATCTTAAACAACGTAGGCAACGTAACAGCAGGTACAATTATTTAATATACAATTGAACTTGCCTAACTCGAATCATCATAATCCACTAAAAAACTTCGTGTTAGAGAGACTTCTGAGTTACGGAAGGAAATTTTAATGAAATTTGACTTTTATTGCCAATTCAAGAATTCGAGTTATGGAGAACTTCGAATTATAGAAGTTCGAGTTAAGGAAGTTCAACTATATTATCTTCAGCTTCACCTCCGGCTCTTTTGCTTTCCATGATACAAAAAAATTATGACCACTAATATACATATGTACATTCAGCTACATTGCATAATTTTTTTCGGAATTACCAGTCTTAATTGTATTTTGAAAAGCAAATACCTTAAACTTAGTCTCACGGGACCTCGACAATTCTCATCCCTATAGGCAGTATATGGAAGTTAATAACAGAAAATATGCGATCAAGTTTTTCTCCATTTGGGAAGTCTAAATTAATTAAAATCGAAAGAAGCCTGTTTTTATGGGCAATTGGTTCTTTGCTGTCGAAGAGCGAGCGAAGTTCTAAGATCATTCTTTCACTCGAATCATCTCCGACAAGTGCGATCTTGCAATATTATTAAGTTTATCTGATCGGTACCAAATATACATTGACCAGTCCCGTTATCACATTGACCCCTATAAACTAGTCAGATGAGACCAATTAGTCTCTACTCTCTGAAAATTCTTGCATTACAGCATAAGTACTATGACATCTTTCTTCTTCGAAAAATTTTTCGTTTACTGGGTTTTGTGTGTACACAACCCTACAATTAGGCTCGTTGTGCTCGTTATAACTGAGGTCAATGGCGTTGCATAAAAAATGAGCAAAAAATATGAATCAGCAATCAAGGAGTACAATTAGATGAAGTTGCCCGATGTAAACGAGTAGCTAAAGATAAATAAGAGCGAGCGTTAATATGGTTGTACGTATAAATCGTAAATATTATCAACAATTTACAAAAAAAGTCAAACCAACATTTGCAATGTAAACCCTATGAGAAAATGTATAAACTACTCTATATGTACATATCGTCCCCTCAATATAACAATAGCGTATAATTTTTTTTGGGTTTTGAGAAAATCGAGTTTAAAGTTTTTGTCAAATCAGATGTCTATTAAATTTTTGAACATGAAATTATACACCATTTTTTCCAATGACATTTTGACCCACTTTGTGAAAGTAGAATTTGACGAAATTTTGACCAGACATAGAATCAATGATGGAAATTCTAAATATGCAATAAAAAATAATGGCGATATGAGCACATACGCTATTGTTATATTGAGGGGACGATATAATGTGTCAATAATAAATCCTTCTTCTGAAACTTCTGAAAATTTGATACTTAAAAATTAGTAGACGGCAATATCTTTGATATTTTGAATAATGAGTCACTATTTCGTTGAACAGAATTAGTATTTTTGTACTCAAGGACAATCTGACATTTTTTGTTGAGTTTCTAAATATATTCAAAAACTAGGAGAATGCATATTGGTCATTACCACTTAAGATTCCTTTTTTCTAGCTCCTCACGGCCATTAGTGGGCTCAGCTTTAAGAAAGGAGGACATACTTTTTTGTCGAACTGCATCGTATACCATCCGTAGATCGATGTATTAAACTGGGGATAAGTTTCTGTAATCGTTATCAAAAGTTCCTCAGTGATATTTATCAAAGCTTCTACCTTTCAAACATCAAATGCACAGACTCTCAACATTGATATTCCTTAACAATATTATTATGAAAATCAAGGGACTTGTATGTATATTATACACACTAGATTTTATGAGAAACATTTTCATAAATTATCTGAAAAGTTTCAAGATACTGCTTAGCCTCATACAGAACACGAGTGTTTCGGCGTGAAGGATGTCATGAGAATCTTGAGATTGTAGAACATTTCTCTGATGCAAATTTTCTCTGTCTATTAAAAATTATGAAATCAAACATGTAACAGAAATTGTGCTGATAATCATCATGTTAGCCGGAAAGAGTTTGGTCTCTCTTATTTAACATCTTTTATGGATCTCCTTAACCCACATACCAAAAGATTTAATTTTCTATGAAAACAAGAAAAAACGCTAATATACCCTTCACAGGTGTATTTCTTTTAGTAACTATGTGTTTAAGCAAATCTAAAGACGTAAGAAAAAGTAGATAAAAAAAAAACAGTTTACTAATTCTTTTTAGTCGGGTTGTTTGCTAGAAACATTAAGGTTATAAGTTAACCGATCTGAACAATTTCTTCGGAGATTATATTATTACCTTAAGCAATAATCCATATCAAATTTCGTGAAGATACCACATCAAATGCGAAAATTTTCTATACAAGCCATTGATTCCGATCGTTCGGTTTGTATGGCAGCTATATGCTATAGTGAACCGATCTGAACAAATTTTTCGGAGATTAAATTATTTCTATGAACAATAACTCACACCAAATTTCGTGAAGATATGTAGTAAAATGCGGAAGTTTTCCATACAAGCCCTTGATTCCGATCGTTCAGTTTGTATGGCAGCTATATGATATAGTGGTCCGATATCGGCAGTTCCGACAAATGAGCAGCTTCTTGAAAAGAAAATAACATCTGCAAAATTTCAAAACGATATCTTAAAAACTGAAGGACTAGTTCGTATATATACAGACAGACAGACGGACGGACAAACAGGCAGACGAACATGGCTAAATCAACTCAGTTCAACATACTGATCATTTATATATATACTTTATAGGGCCTCCGACGCTTCCTTCTGGGTGTTTCAAACTTCGTGACAAACTGAATATACCCTGTTCAGGGTATAACAACGCCAAGTAATGAAGGTTTACCAACGAAATACATACATACAGTACAAAAATCAGCGAATAGCCAACTTATTAACCAGACTTGGTTCGCTTTGACTTTATCTGTTCCCGAAACACAAATATGCGATGCGGAGATTTCAACTTGAGTCAACAAAGAACATAAAAATAAACTATGGGCGCGGTTTTTTAATAAAAATTTGTGCACACAAAAAAATACGAAAATTAATTTATTTTAACAAACAATTTGTTATTGCCAAGTTCTCATTTTCTATATAAATATTTAGCGGCACTAAGAATTTTTCCTACAGGGTTGTAAAGGGATGTCAATGGAGTTGTGTGAAAGGTTTAAATACACATAAATATTTACATATAGATCTACTAAAGCATGATTACTACACAAAACACGGCTCACAACTGTATGTACATAAGTCAAAACACAAAAACCCACACACAGACACACACACGTACGCATGCACATTTTTGCATATCATTCATTCATAAATGTCACATCTCCTTATATCGCTTATGTATGTATGTATGTATATAGGCACTCAAATCTTAACGCCAACACAGGCCACACATATCATACTCACAAATACTATTTACAAATACCTACAAACAAGTGAATAAACAGCGATATATGAATATGTATGTATGTATGTTCTTATATATTTTTAGGTTGTGTATAAACACGCATATGCGTGTGTGTATGTGTTTGTGCGCTCTTTTCTCTTGCAGTCTTATCTACGAAAGTGAAAACAAAATAATAAACAAAATAATACCGAACATCAAGACGAGCACCCTTACTTCCTAGCTTGCGTTCAAGCAACGCTTTAGTACGGGTTTTGAACGCGTCGCGTATGAACACTACTCAGTTGAAGTGTTAAAGCACAATTTTCGAAGCAACAGGACATCGTGTCAATTTTAGAAGACATTTCGTTGTGTTTCCGGTTGCTCTAAGTGGGCACGCGAGTGTGTGTGCGCATACGCTATTTAGTAAATACATACATATATGTATATATTTTATATATATGTTATTGTTAAACGATTAGGAGTGAATCGTTCGAAATCGTAGTGAACAGATTTACTGTTATACGTTATTATAACTGTTTTTGACTGAAAAGTTGCTTTTGTATTTGTGTGTATATAATTTGTGCATTACAACAGGCATATTTATACAAAAAATCAACGTTATCAGTTCCAAAAAAATATTATTAAACCAGTGCATGCACATACATATATACTTACATACGTGCATATGTATAAAGATATTTTTGTTTTTATGTACAAAAATTGAATGAAACACTTTTGTGTTCCAAAATATGTGAACCACCAGTGAATTGCGCGCAGAGTAAACGTAATCAACAACAGAAACGTAATCATACACCAAAAACAAGAAAAGCCAACGTGCCGAAGTGCAACAAAGTTCAGTTAAAGGATCGTGGAAATAAATTAAAAACTCAAGTTTTTAGAATATTTTTTTAAACAATTATTGGCAACGGGATGAGGCGCAAGAGCTGCCTAATCTTTTTGTGTACGTAGCAAGTTCTATTTACATACATACAGTGTCGGACAAAACTCATTGGACTAAATCGAGTCTCAGACATATTCTGTCATAACTTTTTACATGGATGCATTAGAAGAATAATTATTTTTGCAAAAGAAAGATCGCATATTCTATGTTAAGAAACAATTCAATTTTATTTGTACAATTTATAAGCTATTTGATGCCCTGAAACAAGCCTGGAATGGAATAAATGATACACATATTATTAATTTAATTTCATCTATGCCTAAAAGATGTGCTGCAATCATTAAAAATAATGGCTACCCAATAAAATATTAATTTTAAACGAATTTATTTTCATATTCAGCTAAAGTCCAATGAGTTATGTCGCGCAAGTTTTTTACTTTTTTCCCTTCTGTTATAAGTTATAAATTGTACATAAAAGTTGAAAAATAAAATTGAATTGTTTCTTAATATAGAATATGCGATCTTTCTAATGCATCCATGTAAAAAGTTATGACGGAATGTGTCTGAGTCTCGAGTTAGTCCAATGAGTATTGTCCGACACTGTACTTGTACAAAAATCTCAATACATACTTATAAATATTTATATAGTATATTCTGTATGATTTCATTTGCATCGAGATTTAATCTTATTTTTCAATATTTTTTAAACTGCTAATCGCGATGACGTAATTTTGTTTTATTATACATTCCTATCTATATGTTTGTTGCTACTATGTAGTATACTAGGTTATTTAGTAAAACACATACGTAAAAAATGTGAAAGTGATTTTTTTTTTTTTCAAGTATAAAAATATTTTTTAAAATTGTTTTTTATATAAATTTTTAAAAAAATTTAAGATATTTTTATGCCAGCAGATTACTTGGAAATTGCTATTTATTAGACGAACTGATGTATAAATTGTTTAATTAAATTTTATAAATTCTAAATAATTTATAATTATCAAATATATAATATTTCATAAATAATTTACAGAAGAGTGAAAAAAGTTGTAACAAATTGTTTATAATTTTTTTTAATTTTTTCAATTTTAACTTTAAATCAAACTCATTTATTATTACTTTAAGTAAGTAAAAAAAAGTAGTTTAAACATATTACAAAATGCCCATAACAACATACCCAAACTACATTTTGTATAATCTTTCGTATTTCTCCACTATCTTCGCCAGTTTGTTTGCTGTCCGCGCTCAGTGCGAGTGTGAGCGCATTTCATATCATCGCTTTGAACCGCCAATATGAGTATGAGTATGTCGGTACGGTGGCAGTGGGTGCCAAGGCACCACAAGAAGATGAACATCCGGCACCGCCGACTTCCGGTTGGATTGTGCGCGGCAAGTTGACCCTACAACGGCAGACAGCTAATGTTTTGGCCGCAGCGGTAAGTAAATAGTAGTAAATAAACATTAGATACGATTCTATAGCTAGCATTGCTACATGGAAATAAGTTTCGAGCACTTTGAAAGGCATCAGCTTTAAAAATTTGAGATAAAAAGTGTACATCGAGCGTTAAAAGGTTTCATTTAAATGTTCTACATTAAGTTTTATTTTGAAATCTTGGTATAAGTACAGTAGTGAAAGTTGCCGCTCCCCTAAAATAACATTGGCCGGTATATTTGAATAATCCAAAAAAAAAATCGATTCTTCCTTCCCAGGAAACGTGGTGTTTTGATAAAATCTGTGATTTCGTTACTCACTATTACTAGTTGATCGTATGAGCATTAAATCTTTGAATAAATTGATAATTTTATCTATTTAATTGGCTTTAAGAATAGTATATAAAGACTGATTATTTCACAAAAAAAATCTTCATCGTATCCCAACAACTGTCATTGGGTACTCACTTTGTGGTTCTTATTGTTAAAGTATAAAAGTTCTCATATAATTTTGAGAACTGACACTCAGATCCGAGTCACTGCTTATAGGTATATAATTTCTAATAGTCACCTCTGAAGATTAGTTGATTATTTCGAAACAGTGTAATTACTGGTTATAATTTTCGATTTATCTTAACCTTACACAATATTACAAATACTGCTTCGGTCACATTCTGATTTAATTCATTTCCATAATTACATAGCTATTTGAACTTGCCTTTAGCTGGGTGCGGATTTCATTTTCTTAGTCCGGGCAACTGAAAAATTTATAAAAAACACTATGCTAATTTTTGTTTTTGGTTCAAGCCCTAAAGCTCACATCACTCACAATACTATATTCACATATCAAAGGAAATTATGTTTTTTGCCATACTAACCATCTTGACCTCACACAATTAAAATATATATATGTATTTATATACAGTTGTGTTCAAAATAATAATAGTGCGTGTGTTAGAATCTTATTATTGAAATTGGAAAAGAGACGAAATATATTAGGGACAGATGAAAGTAAAGTCGTTCTTTTTAGAGGCACAGGTTCACGACAGTGTGTGCATTGCCCAGCGAAGACTGAATACCACCCTAGACACACTACGATAAGGGTAAAACATAGAGGATCAAAAATAGTAGTTTGGGCTTGTCTTTTATTTTTATGGTGTTGGGCCTATATATCGTATCTACACTGTCTTGGATCAACATGTCTACGTTGATATTTTGAATAGCACAATGTTACCTATACTGAAAACGGTATTCCTTTGAAATGGGTCTACCAGCAAAATAATGACCCGAAACATACAAGTCGGCTAGCCAAGGAGTGGTTTCGTACCAAAGGGATTAGGGTCACGCCTTGGCCAATTCCATAGATAACCTATGAGATGATATTCAGAACAGCAATAATTGCGAACTTTGGGTAATAGTAAAGGATTATTGGGAAGAAATATCTAAAACCCTTTATGAAGGCCTAGTCAATTCTATGCCGCGTCCCAATAAGGCAGTTTTATATAATAGAGGCTTTTCGACCAAATGCTGAACCCCATTTCTTTGTATCTACACATAATTTTTAGATTTACTTATGTTTCAAATACTTTTTTAAAGCAGATGTGGAATACTACTATTTTATCGTTATTGAAAAATATTGCCATATAATATGTAAAATTAATGTTTCTGTTATGTTCGTACTCAATTTCAACACAGAAAAAAAATAAACTTTTTATAAGAAATTCAAACATTGACTTCTTAGCACTTTTATTATTTTGAACACAGCTGTATGTATTAGTAGTTTCTATTTCATTTTTAATCTATTTGAGATGAAGGCATTATAAACAAATGTGATCGTATGTATGTATTTATATGGCTGGGCTCATAAGGGTGAAACCTTTAGAATTAAATTCAATGGTATTTTTTATAAATTTGCATAAATAGTACACATAACACTGGTTAATTGTTGTCTCAACCAAATTTAACTAAATCGATGTACCCCATACATAAATACATAGCATTAGAAAGCGCATAGAATTTAAACATGCATTTGCATTTCACCTCATCTCAAAGTCCTTTCAATTTGAATACGATTTTTATTAAATAAAATAATTAGTTTTATTTTCACTTCGGCAATGGCCTTTTCTACCCCTTATTTCGTTTCACTTAATAAGAAATTTCCAATTCAATGAATGCCGAAGTGGCAACAAGTAGTCGCGCTTCAAATTAATCAGCAAAAAAACAATGAAATAAAATAAAATAAAGAATGAAGAAAATAATTCAATATGCTGGCTTGTTTGTGGGGGCCATTGTTGTTGTTGCTCATGAGGATGTCAAACAAATTGACCTTTCCAGTGTGTCGTGCTGAACTCCGACGAACCGATATTCACCAATACTTGTCGCCTGAATGCAGGTTGTGGTTCTCACTGCCATGAACGAACTTGTAATCACTTCTAATTGTTTTGACTAACTACAGTCACAGACGTTGCAAAAAATGAAGCAACTACCCTGTAGAGAATGTTAGAACCTTTTGGGCTCACATTACAAGGTCGGATAATTTATTCACTGACACAGAGAGGTTTTCTCAAATTTTCGAAGAAATCATGGAAACCCCAAATGTATCCACCATCTGAAGGAGTAACATAACACTGAGCACTTTCAGCAGAATTGCAAAAAATAATGTTGCTAGGGTCTTATTTTCGGAATATCTACAATTAGCTTGTTCACTCTAACATTTCCACTGTTTCGACAACTTTGTTGTCTGTGATATTATACGGGATCTATGCTCTATTTGAGGGCGGAAAATCACTCAAAAACATCCATCCCCAAAGACCACATTGAAGTGATCTTAGAGTTGTGCTTAATGCTGTTAATGGCAACAATCCTGAGAATATTGCATCACAATTTACATTACTTCAAGTTCTTCAGCCTAAGCGATCACATTTACATGAGTTAACTCACCTCAATATCATTCCATAGGTTTTGTAGACGATCACTCATAAGTCGATTCCTCCTGTAGGAACTCAAACGCTAATCTTAGGTCTAATACCTCCACTAAAGATCAACATAAGCCACTTTAAGTTAATTAAAAAAGATAAAAGAGCCCTCAGTATTTATCACAGACATTTCATTCAAAAAAATTATCTATCTTAAGTATACTCGTACTTTTTGCACTCCACACCGGTCATAAATATACGCATATTTACCGCAGGGAAGTGTACCGCACGCACATACACACACTGCAATCACTCAGATATTTTACATTTGTGTACATTGTGGCGTAGTGATTGTGGGAACTCAGCCGACCGAGAACTATCACCAGTTAGGCGATATGCCGTGACGATTTATGTCACGTTTCAGCATGGTTACAACAGTATGTGTACCTGTATGTATGCATGCGTGTGTGTTTATGTGTCCGTATAATGCGAAAAATGGAAATATTTACACAGGCCTACTCATCAGCTACTCGCACATGCCGGCTATGATTAATCTGAGAATATCTTCAAGCCTATTCTTGTAGTCAACAATGACCGGCTGCTATACCTACATGCCATACATATTTACATACAATAAATACGAGTACATGAAAATGTATTTACTTTTACATGTATTTAGCAGTTTTTACGTGTATTTGTCTTAATGATGTTGCTCGACATGCAGTAATAAATAAATGCTTATCGGACAAACAGCTGATTACCGCGGATCACCATTTAACGGTTGGGAAACAGTACACTGTGCATATGTAGTTATGTAGGTACATAACTACATATGGTCCCATGTATATTTATATACTTATTCATTATATTTTCAATCCTGTATGTGTGTGATTGGGCTCTTATCAGTGACGACACAGAAATTTTTAATGTTGGGCAGACATAAATGAATGTCAACTAAATATGCCGGCTTGTAATTCTTCTGAATCTTGGAAGTTTCTCAACTACTTCGAGACCATTTTTAGAAAACAAACCATATCTATTCAAGTACCGATAGATCTCCCTCTTAATAAAGGGCTTCTATCATCTTTCTTGCTCGTCTTGCTCAAAACGTCAGATTATTTAGCTTTTTTCATGATTTCATTGTCTGTATCTATAACTGGATTGATAGCTCAAAAGAGCTTTCTTCTAATAAAAATTATTATTTATTGTACCACAACAAGTTGTACATCTTGTGATTTAGTAGAACATTTTATCAACAGGGCTCACAAAAAATATGAAAGATTTTCAGTTCAATTTTGTAATCAATCCGTACACATACTTTCGAAATATATATGGTACATGATTAACGTTATTTCTTCTTTTGGCAGCTCGTCATCGATGATATAACACTTAATAATTCTGGTGAAAAGTTCCTACAGAATAAGGAAATGTATCCACCCTACAAACCGTTCAAAATCGTACTAACACCCGATGGCACAATCTCACATCTCGTCTTCAAGGAAGCAGATCCAATATGGTCGACTAATTTCAAGCGCGCCATTGCATCTATATTACAATTTCAGGTGGAGTCTAGCGGCGCTTTTGTAGTAGACGAGGTAGTAGCAAATGTATGTGAACTCAATTTCTTAACTCATTAATTCTATACTTTAGATCGGCATACATGGCAAATGTTCGACAGAGTATTTCGTTTCGAATAAAACCAATTACATTTCCATACGAAAGACTCCGGAACTGAAGACTTGCACACCCTTCTCCGAAGCCATTCACGTCACACGCAGTAATGTACCCTCCAATACTTGTGAATTCGACTTCCAAAAGAACGTCATTATTGGTAATGAGGCCATTTATGGCATGTTGCCACATCCAGTGACTGGTTACTTTCTTAGCATGGCACATGTCAAGGGCACAACGTTGATACATACATTTGAGTCGACCGGAGAGGCGCAATATATAAATTCAGAGTAAATTACAACTTTAGAATTTGTTGATAATTTAACAAACTATATCTCTCTGTATTATAGACTTTTGCTAAATTTTCTGAATGAAACCTCCATCGATAATCCCATAGACATTGAGACATCCATGTGTTCTGAGGTGTCTGGGCTTGAGTTATTACCCGTCGAACTTAACGATCCAACGGGCGGACGTAATCCACAACTACAGGAAGCTCTAATAACCGCTGCTTCCAGTATGCTTAATAGCCTTGCTGAGGGTTTAGAAGATGCCGAACTACAGTTTGGTGAACCCTATGATACCGCCGTTTCTGATTTGATAAAAGTGCTGTCCGAAATGGATTATGATTCGTTAAAGAAGCTTTATAGAGATGTTGATATCGGTACATCGTATCGACAGGAGACGCTGCGAAATATATTTCATGAGATTATACCACGTATTGGCACAAAAGCCTCGGTATTTCTTACGAGAGATTTGGTGTTGGCAAAGGATCTTAAGTCTACGATTGCGGTACAGCTTCTAATTTCAATTCCATTCCATATTTTCGAGTTGTCATTGGATATGGTAAAAGAATGCGAAGTTTTTCTCACATTGGGTAGGTATTTAAATTAATAAGGTCTTTCAACGACATATTTTGAAAACTCTTCCAATTTATTTGTAGGACCTGATCGCCCAGACGTACATCAAGCAGCTATTTTGAGTTTCGCTACCCTGGTACATAACGTCTTCATGGCTGGACGCATCAATAAAGATGTATTCGAAGAATATGTGCAAAAGTATTTCAATCTCTATTTGAGTAAGTTATCTAATGAGCTTTTTGGTGGTAATTTGTTTGTTTAAACGCTAAATTTTATAATATCCACTCAGATAGCCGCGATTATGAGCAAAAAATGTTATATCTACAAGGTCTGAGCAATCTGCAAGTAGGCAATGTGGCCAACTATCTGGATCCCATTGTTAGCGATCCAAATGAAAATGAGGATATCAAGTTCTTAGCCGCTTGGGCAACACTCTCACTGGCTACCGAGCGTGCAGAACGGGTATGGAAGACTATCATCTCTCTTGTAGTGATGGAATTCAGTATAGTATTTTTTGACTTCTTTACAGATCTATGAAATATACTGGCCAATCTTTGAGTCACGCAATGCCAGCTTGGAGTTGCGTGTTACTGCCGTTACTCTCCTATTAATTTCAAATCCCACAGCAGCACGTCTTATCAGTATTCATCGCATTATACAAAGTGAAACTGATCCGCATATGATTAATTACTATCGTACAACCATCACAAGTATATCTGAGACCACCTATCCCTGTTATCAACACCTGTAAGTAGACACTCTCATGCAACAGTGTAGGTTCTTACTTTCTAATCACTCTCTTTACTTTAATGTTATAACTAATATAGTCGTCGTCTACTCTCGTATATGCACCGACATTTACCACAAAAGCCCGAACCACGCTACTGGGTTACCGGCAACTATATATTTGATTATCGTGATTCGAAATTCGGTATTGGCGCAATGTTGCAAGCATTTTTGGTCGGCGACTCGAAATCAGATTTACCCGTAGTTGCATATTTTAAATTCGATACAGAAGCGCTCGGAAAGTTTACTGGACAATTGGCGGTAGGTGGATACAATTATATACATATGTATATACTCATAATTTATTTATTTTTTTACAGTTGTACATCAAAGCTCGCGGTCTGCCTGATGCAATTTTCCATAAATTTCTTAAGAATGCTGCGGACCCACTGAAATTCGAACATATCAAAGAATTACTACGTGCCATGAAAGCGCCGATCATACAATCAAAACCTCTACATCTTGAGTTTATATTACAAATGGAAGGCAAGACGGTGCTGTCATATTACCTAAACCAGAAAACTTTCCAAAAACTAACCTATACAGACCGTGAGTACACACTATTGCTTTATAAAGGTGACTGTAGATCTTAACCTTTTTCTTGTCCACTTTGCAGTTATTAATCGCGTGAGTTTCATTATACGCGCCGATAGTCATATCAATATGCAGACGGTACGTTGGCCTTTCATGACCAAATATTCAGTGCCCACAGTATTGGGCACCGCTTCAGACGTCTTATTGCAAACCACGGTACTTACTTCACTGCGTGGCAACATCACACAACATCAAACTAATGATCTAATGAAGTCAGCACTAGAGATTGATGCGCGTTACTCTTCGTATGCGTCGTGTCGCAGTCGCAGCTACAATCCATTCTTAAATTTGGATCATGAGATTAATCGCGAACAGGGCTTTCTCATTTATGTGCCCTTCAATACTGATCTGAATCTGAATATTACAAGCAAATGTCTGCGTTATTCCTTCCTGCGTCCAGAGAATATGACCAGTGGACTCTCGTTCAAATCGCGTTCTGTAACATCGACACGTGGTCAAATAACAAAGGCCACGCAACCGTTCGAGGAGGTCATGTATCCGGATCGATTAGTTGATGTGGTTAGTTAGTGATATTAAAAAACGCAACAGTTAATTTATCTTGTCGTATATGTGTTCTAGTTCCAGCTATTCAAATATAATACCGAGGATCTGGGAATTTCGATGTCCATAAAAACGAATCTCAATGAGCTGAATAAATATCGTGGCATGCTGCTCAAATCAGAATTTATGGAAAAGTGAGTATGTTCTGGAGATGATTTTATATTATAAATACCACTCCTCTCATTTTTACAGTGGTTTCTCCCGTAATGTGGTCATCAATTTCCTGATGTATGTTTTCGGTGTAGCACAGTTGAGTTCAATCCATCTGGGTTATGACCGCAACTTTACAATGCTCGTACAGAACGAGAAACCTACAAAGGTTAGTAATTTGCAGCAATGTCCTATAGGATAGGCAATAAGAGAATAGCATCAACTCAATTTGATAACATTTCCATATTTTTTTAAATCTCACCATATAATATTTTATTTATTTATTTATTTACAAGAGTAATAATTATAAATAATTATTCCACTTAACAACTAAAGCACTGGCTGCCAAGGCCTTCGGCTTGTAAAAGAATAACTAAGGTCTAATATTATATATTACCTAAAATATATATATATATTTATATAAGTTAGGAGTATTTATTTATAGTAGGTGGTGGAGTGGTTATGGAAAGATGTTAGGAGATTAGTGTGACTTATGTGTATTTATTATTTTATATCTTAGAATGCTAAGTTTAATATACTGAAATTGACTATACGTTTATTTTAGCTGCTATTATGAAATCACAAATTTTCTGTATAGACATGTCGTCTGTATTTCGTAGCATGTCAGATGGTTTTGTTTCTGCAAATATTGAAGTTCTCAGTGTATCCAGTTCCTGACAGCTATCGAGAAGATGTGTTGTAGATAGGCCATTTGCACCACAAAAAGGACAGTTAGGCTTCACTGATCCTTTTAATAAGTGTTCATGAGTAGCTAACGTGTGACCAATCCGTAGACGTGTGAATCTTCTTATGCTTTGACAAGACATATTTGACGAGAACGATGGTCTAATTCCTGTAGGGTTGTGCGATTTATAGTGGTGTTGATAGCTGTTCCATTCAGTTAAGTAGCTTTCGTGTAGAAAGCTATGCACAAGCTTGCGTAAATCTTTGTCCACAAAGTAGTTGCTTAGATGTAAGGGCTCCAGACTGGCCTCTTTCGCTCTGCTGTCGGCTAATTCATTTCCGCGGATTCCTGCATGACCTGGCACCCACATGATTTTTATATTCTTTCTATTTGAAAATATAGCGTTACGGATATTTGTAACTAAGGGCGTATCATTTGAATAATTCATAAGGGCGTCCAAAGAAGATTTACTATCGCTGCATATGACAGATTTGTTTCCATTTTGGGAAGCAAAAAGTACCGCTTCAAGTAAAGCAGCTGCTTCGGCTGTAAATACCGAGCTATACGATGGTAGTGCACCGACGGCAATAGTGACACCAAGTTGGTTTGTGACTGCAAACGTTGTACTGGTATCAGATTTGGACCCATCTGTATAAATAAATTCCCAGTCGTTTTTGAAAGGCTCTGTAATTTTGTTAAAATGTTGCTGGTATTCAGCCGGTGAGGTGAGTCCTTTAGGATACTGCAGTAATTTGGTGATGAAAACTGGTTCGAGATTCACACATGGTGGACAAACAGAATTTGGTGTTCTTGTGGCTTTTGTAATAATGTTAATTTGATTTGATAGATTTATGCATCGTTCTATGGTGGAAAATTTACATTTCGTCTTCTTTGATTGTTTTAGAGAAGCCGTGACTTGTTCGAATAAAACTTGGTTTTTACAGTGGAGAAGTTTAGGAATCAGCATCATTGTATTACGTTTTACTCTGGACGTGATTTCTGGTAATCCAGCTTCTGACAGGATAACTTTTGTTGGCGACGTTGGGAATGCGCGGATGCTTCTACGCGCAGCGGTGTGGTACGGTGCATTTAATAGCTTCATATTGGCTTTTGAACAGTGTCCGTAGATGTAAAGTCCAAAGTCAATTTTTGATAATATTAATGCTTTTGTGATATTTACAAGTGTATGTGTGTGAATTTGACAATATTTGGATGACAGAAATTTAGTAATATTAAGCCTTAGTAATAAACTTGCTCTAATAGCTTTACAGTGTTCTTTATACGTTAGCTTATGATCAAAAGTTAAGCCTAAAATTTTTAGTACATTAGTGTGCGGGATATGGATATTGGTGTGAGTTAATGAAGGAAAAAAACATCTGCGTTTTCTGCAGATGTGGAAAGTAGAACATTTACTTGCTGATATATTAGCACCTGATGTTTCTGCCCATTTATTTATATTTTGAAGGATGTTTAAGAAGGTGTAATTAACGTCATTGAGATCATTTAAATTAGTAAAAATTAAAACGTCATCGGCATAAGTGAAATGTTCTATTTTCGAGTTGGAGGAAATGATTGAGTTGATTTCATTGAACGCAATTACGAACAATGTTACTGAAAGTGGCGATCCTTGCGGAATGCCATTGTGAAGACTGTATATTTGGGACTTATAATTATTAATACAGGCTGCCAATTTCCGATTGGTTAAAAAGGATTTTACAAATTTGTATATTTTGTTTCCAATTTTCCATCGCTTTAATTGTCGTAGTACGATATGCGCTCCGATTCTATCGAACGCCTTTTCGAAGTCTAAATTGAGAACTGACACATGGTTACTGTTGGCTAATGCTGTGGAAGCAAAATGCTCGAAATATAAGAGTGGTTCAGTGACACCGATACCTTTTTGGAAACCAAATTGATGGGGACTAAGAAGATTGTTCGTCTTGGCGTACCACATTATTCTTGCTGCGATAATTTTTTCCAGGACTTTAGACATGCATGGTAGAAGTGATATTGGTCTGAAACTTGATATGAGCGTGGATGATTTATTTGGCTTTGGAATAGGGATGGTTAAAGCGGTTTTCCATTCTTGGGGATAGATTCCGGCGTCGATGATATTATTGTAAAGGTTAATGAGTCTGATTTTGAGGGTTGAGGGTAAATTTTTTAGGATGGGATAGGAAATTTTGTCCATACCAGGTGTTTTTCCTGTCATTCTTGAGATTGTGGATTCAAATTCAGATAAAGTTATTGGGACTTCTATAAGGGATGCTGAGGATGAAGGGGATGGATTGGAATAATCTTCTTGAATGATTTGATTTTTTAGGACATTGAAGGCGGAAGGGAAGTTGGAGTCATGGGAGTAGGAGGACCATGTTTTGCCGAATTGTTCAGAAATATCATGTGGATCATGGAGTGGTCCTTGATCGCTATATATAAATGAGATACGAGTGCGGGAAGTGGAACCTGTGAGCATTGTCTTTTGGCTGATTTTAGTTCTTTTCTGAACGTAGCATTTGCTTTTTTATAGTTAATAAGATTAGTATCACTCATGTGTTGTTTGTATTTATGCCAAAGTGCTTGTTTATTTTTTCGAAGGGTGGTAAGTAAGTTAGACCAGTAAGGCAATTTGGCAGTAAATTTTTTTGAGTTTGTTTGTGGTATTGACGCATGGGATCACCATATAATAAAAATGTATCTAAATCATTAATTTTTTTCAGATCGATGGCTCAATTTGCAAACAAGATCTTCTGAACACAGCCGAGAAGATTGGTCAACAATTCAGTATGACAATGGAGCACTCGAGCAACTTGAACACTAACGAAGCTTTACATAGTTGGAATGTTACAATGGATGTCTATTCCTCGACGAAGAATAACTGGTTCAATATTATTGGCAACTTGGAACGTACATCGAAAATTGATACACGTGATTGGAAAGTAAGTAGCATTCTATACCGACCGATTCATTATGAATTCGTAATTGAAAAAGTTGGAAAAAATCCAGGAACCCGGTCCAAATTTTAAACCTTGGACTTTGCTCTCATCATAAATTTATAGTGAATCAGCTTTCCTCCATAACACAAATTAAACCGCGACATTTCGACCTTCAAACGTGTTTCCAAAACAAGAATCAGAAGAAAGTATTCTTCAGACCTTCAATATCAAAATAATGACTTCAAACATTGAAAACATGTTCACTTTGAGAAACAAATGATTTCAGATTTTATTAATGAGAGATTTCCGATTTCAGTCATGGGTAAACTTAAATGGATAACAGAAAATATTGCGCTAAAACGTTAACAAATAATGTAAATACAAATAATGGAAAAATAATTTTATTTTACTGCTTTTGTTGCTTCGGCATATAACGGACGACACAGACATGCTTTAGAAACACAACCAGTGCTTCAATGCGCTTAATCGTCACCGCCGCCAGCTTCAAGCTCTTCCTCGGCCGCAATTAATGCGATTATGCCCTCCTGCAGCGATTTAACCAACTCGAATTCGGTAAAACCCAAACGACGTCTATTCGATATATCCATAACACCATCCTCAATTTGTGTATGCTCACCACCGGTGCCACGTATTTGCAAATTCAACTCGTCCGCAATGGCTTTGAGTTTATCTTCCTGCGCTGACAACAGCGGCAAGCGTATGTGTACTGAAGCGCGTAGCGTAGTGCCCAAATTGGTGGGACAGGCGGTCAAGTTGCCATAGCGTGGATGACGCGCAAACTGCAACGTCTTCTCCAATTCGGTTATGCCCGTAACCAAGCGATTATAGACGTCGCCTAAGGGATGTCATACCAATGGTATTTGAGTTATAGGTCAAAGGTATTTTAAGCGTACATTAATATTTACCTAAATCACCGCACTTAGCCATCGAGATAATGCGCAAATGATCCTCCTCATTAACCCAAATCAAAAACGTTTCGGCTGGATTATGGAATATACCACGACCGGTAGGCCAGAAACGATAACAACCTGCCGTTGTTAAATATTCATCGCCACGTTTGAAAAGTATATGACGTGCGACCATTTCACGTTGAATATCTGGCTCGATCTCACCCATGGTGTAGTAAGCGCCTGTAAGCTCACCATCCAAACCCTCAGCGGCGGAGCGTACTTTTTCCTCTATTTCAATATACTGTTTCTCGCGCAATTTCACGAAATACGGATAACCTTCAAGATTACGCGCTATGCGAATTCTGGCCGACAGTATATATTTACGTTCCGGATCCAAATTTTCAATCTCATCCACATTACCCCAATCGGTTTCCTTCTGTAGTATATCACTCTCATTTTCTAATTGACTGTGATAGTCGCGTATAACCGGATCGAAGAGTTTATTAAAGACATCATAGGAATCAGCATCGGCAGCATAAATACCACAACTGGAGTCGTGATGTGTTGTACCCGATTGTATACAATCGAAAAGATTGGCTTCAGTGGGCGGTGCAGTTGTTGTCAACATATACTCGTCCAACACTTCACGCGTCAAATATTTGCGTAGTAGTGAGCTATTGTACTCCTCATCTTCGGTGAGACTCTTGAAGCCTTCTTCCAATAGCTCAGCAATCTCCTCGGGTGTCTTCTTACTGTATAGACAAAGAATAAAATAAAACAAAAAAAAAACACAGAAAAGTGATGTCTAAGTGATAGTTACAGGTATATACGAAGCTTATCAACTTACATTTGACTACGCAGACGCTCCAACTCTTGCTCCAATCGTGCTATAGTCTTGTTGGCTTCCTCCAGATCGGATTTCATCATATCGAATTGATCATCGTCCGGACACGACTCACACATAAATTTCCGCACGAAGCGTATGGCATCGTCTGGTTTATTTTGTTCTTCATAGAGTTTAATTAACGCCTTACTGAGCGCGTCTATGACGCCCGCGCGTTCCAAGTACTTGCGGTACTGCACGCGTTTGGACTCAATCTGTGTGGAGCAAAAGTGAAAATATTTAAGTTATGCCCAAAAATAATGAGACGGCGCGAAACTTACCGAAGACATGATGTACACAAACTTGAGGTCAACAAAAAATTCGGTTTTTTTTTTTACTTTCTTCCGAATACAACAACAAACTGTTTTTGCTCTCTTTTATTAACAACTAATATAGAATTTAAATGCAAAATTAAAAACGTTATTTATAAATTTGGTTTGAATTCCAATCGAACACAATTGCAAAATATGACCGTAGTTCCACGTCGCTCTTAACAACTGGCATTAATGAGAAAAACTGAAATTTTAGCTGCCTAAAAAAATAAAACATTCACTTGTATTGGTTTTTGAAAAGATTTCAAAATCTCAAAATGAAATTATACGCCAACAAAAACACGGCTCTATCGATCAAACACAACGGACTGAGTGCAAACGACATGCAAGGTACTGAATGGAGCTGCAGTTATGAGCTGCACAACGTCTACACGGCATGCGGCCAGCTCGACACGTTGGCGTTGCTATTATGTATCTCAATGTGTAAATCCGAGTATATGTGCAAACTGATGGTTGGAGAGTAGTATCCACAAAAACCTTACCCCCAAATGCAGTCAACGAACTGTTGAAGGATTTCACAGCACGACAACGGTAAACACAATGCACGAAGTATGAGTGGGAGTTATATGCGGTCTACACACTTTCGTATGGAAATTGTAAAGCACGTTGTTGAAAGACAATTGTGCATTCTTATACGCTGTTGTTTTGTTGTGGTAACTAAGGTGTCTAACGAGCCGACACCATGGAAATGTGTGAGCTACAGTGTGCTGCTTGATTTCATAGACAGAATGTTAGAAACATAAGTTGTTGTTGCTATAACGTTAGAAACTATTCTCAAAATAATGTAGACGAAAGCTGTCGATTCGTTTCGATTACGTAAATCCGACTGTTGTGGAAACTAAGCCGTTTTCGGGTGCAAGACCAAAAACGTTTGCAACATTTTTCTTCTTCTTCTTGACTGGCGTAGACACCGCTTACGCTGTTATAGCCGAGTCCACAACAGCGCGCCACGCATCTCTACTTTTGGCAGTTTGGCGCCAATTGGTAATACCAAGTGAAGACAGGTCCTTCTCCACCTGGTCCTTCCATCGGAGTGGAGGTCGCCCTCTTCCTCGGCTTCCACCAGCGGCTACTGCATTGAAAACTTTAAGAGCTGGGGCACTTTCGTCCATTCGAACAACATGACGCAGCCAGCGTAGCCGCTGTCTTTTTTTGTTGGGCTATGTCTATGTCGTCGAACAATACATACAGCTCATCATTCCATCTTCTGCGGTATTCGCCATTGCCAATGTTTAAGGGACCATAAATCTTCCGCAAAACCTTTCTCTCGAAAACTCCTAGTGCCGTCTCATCGGTTGTTGACACCGTCCACGCTTCTGCACCATAAAGTAGGACGGGAATGATGAGGGACTTGTAGAGTTTAGTTTTTGTTCGTCGAGAGAGGACTTTACTTTTCAATTGCCTGCTCAGTCCATAGTAGCACCTGTTGGAAAGAGGGATTCTGCGTTGGATTTCAAGGCTTGACATTATTATCGGTGTTGATGTTGGTTCCTAGGTATACGAAATTATCTACAACTTCAAAGTTATGACTGTCAACAGTGACGTGGGAGCCAAGACGCGAATGCGCTGACTGTTTGTTTGATGACAGGAGATATTTCGTCTTGTCCTCGTTCACCACCAGACCCATTCGCTTCGCTTCCTTATCCAGGCGGGAAAAAGCAGAACTAACGGCGCGGGTGTTGTTTCCAATGATATCGATATCATCGGCGTACGCCAGTAGCTGTACACTCTTATAGAAGATTGTACCTTCTCTATTTAGCTCTGCAGCTCGTATTATTTTCTCCAGCATCAGCATCAGCATCATTTCTCCAAAGAAATCACACGAGAGTGAGTCATCTTGTCTGAAACCTCGTCTGTTATCGAACGGCTCGGAGAGGTCCTTCCCGATCCTGACGGAGCTTTTGGTGTTGCTCAACGTCAGCTTACACAGCCGTATTAGTTTTGCGGGGATTCCAAATTCAGACATCGCGGCATAAAGGCAGCTCCTTTTCGTGCTGTCGAAAGCAGCTTTAAAGTCGACAAGTATATGGTGTGTGCAACATTTTTAGTGATTCGAAATCAGAATGTCTAGAAGTACAGTTGAACTTCCATATCTCGAACTCTTGAATAGGCAATAGAAGTATAATTGCATACAAATTACCTTCCGTAACTCGGAAGTCTGTCTAACTAGAACTCTACTTTTCCGGATTATGGTGATTCGAGTTAAGGAAGTTCATCTGTATATCGAACAGTTTAATGTTAGGCATACCATATCATTCTGGACCTTATCGTCTAACCCCAATAAAGTTCCATTTCTCCTTCTCAAAGAAATATCCTTCTTATAGCGCCTCTAAAAAGTCATTAATACCACCAACATTCTCACAGAAAGCCCCACCTCTGAACGGACATATACTTAGCCTCAAATTTAGCTCATTGTTAAACATTCATACAAGAGTATGTATTTACATATGTCATTTGTGGTATTTTTGATTTGTGTCGTGTTTATACACCTAAGTACAGCTGTTTAGATAATTTTGAATGCCATAAGTCTGCATATTTAGCAGTTAATTGTATCCTGTAGGAAAAAAGTACTACTATGAAATAGATAATATTAAGGACCTCCGTACCGAGAGGTTTTATTATGATGTTAGAAAATCTCTCAGCTTCTCAGGAGAAAGATACCATGGGGAGTGGTCATAAACGATTCTTCCCCACATAGTTCAAACAACTCACGAGTTCCATTTTTATACCAAGTATCTTCTGGGTAGCCAACAAACAGCCGTTTCTAAAGTGAGAATGCGAACCCGCCACATAAAAACTAATCACCAAATGAAAAATCGGAAAAGGCTCGGATGAGAAACCCCGTTTTGATGACGACCACTGTAAACGTAAGGATCATGATTTGAGGGTGTTGGATTTGTGGTGGGAGAGAGAATCAGTCGCCGAGTCCTGGCATTCATACCGGTGGATGAACATCTAGGCACAATCTGCATAAAAGCAAGGTTCTTCAACATATCGCTTATTTGCGCTCACACCTCAACAGAAGAGAAGGACGATGTGTCCAAAGATATTTTCTACGAGCGATTAGAACGCACTTACATATAAGCGCTGCCCCAGCCATGATGTCAAAATCGTACTTATGGATTTCAATGCTGGGGTGGGTAAAGAAGGTGTCTTTGGCACAACTGTCAGAAAATTCAGCATCCATAACGAAACATTGCCTAAATTCCAGAGGCTGGTCAACTTGGCTTGGGCCCGAAATATGATCGTCTGTAGTACGAGTTTCTGGCAAAAGCAAATTCATCAAGCAGCATGTCTTTATCCTGAACGAAACCTTCTGTTTTCTTCAAAACAATTTAACTACTTTATAATGGGATACTCATCTAACGGTCCTGGACTATCAAGGCAACTATATCAGTTAAAAATCCAGCACTTTCAAGTAAAAGGGCTCTCTGTATTAAAAGTAAATCAGAAACTAATTTAAAGGAACGCGTCGTTCTAAACACAGACGTAAATCTCAGATCGAAATTCAGAGTTTTTAAGAGATCCAAATCGTATACTGGTTATAAAAATTTTATTGAAGACAGTTCTCTTTTTTTTGCTTACGAGCTTAAACCGAATAATTCTTATAACTCTTATTAAATTAACTTTCAATATAAATTCTTTACACTTTCAGGCAGAAATCAATGCAACCTATGCACCACTCGTATTCACCAAACGGCCACACACCTTCAACATAGATGTGGTGTTCGGCAACGCAAGCAGAACGAATGAAAATCCGCTAAACACTTCAAAAGTGCATTTCTCCGGCAGAGCAGGCGTAAGTTAATTTAATGGAGTATTTGAAATATTTAACGAAACCGTAGAATATAAACCGATTAATTAAATTTTAATATCTCCACAGCCTTCGGATTATGCACGCGATTTCCTACTCTCCGACAATCCACTCACCGATACCGATTTCTGTCCGAAGGAAGTACTCAAATTCAGCCCTATACCAACCTCGAAGTATTGCAAGCGTAGTAATTTTGAAAATTTCACATCGATCACCAAATATGATATGGATTTGAAATTCGATAATGTGAGTGATTTATAAAACACATTGTTTCAATGCATCTTGGGATTATTGCATTTCCACAATACTATGTGATATGGATTGTATTACTGTCACAACATACTTTCCTTAAAGGTTTTTGATAGAGTACAGTAAAGTTGAATTAATTGCTCGATAACACCTAGATTTCCTTATTTAAATCTGTGTCGGTACCGATAGTATAATTTACTTAGATATATACAGGCAAATATATATTATATTTTCTTTATCTCAGATGCCTGCCTGGTTTGATTTGTGGTCTACACGTTTGGATCACTTCGTCTCTGCTTTGTCTGAGAAAAAGGTGGAAAGTCTTAATTTGGATGAGGAAATTAAATTCTCACTTCATGCGCCTAACGACTATTTCTGGCTAACGGTGGAAGTGAACGGTGTGAATTGGCGCATTTATCATATACCATTCTTGCAGAAATTGGACTCAAAATATGATGCCTCACATGAGATATCCTATGATTCGGGACTCAAACGTAAGTTTTGAAAAAAAAAAAATGAAAATAAAATAAAATAAATGAAATAAAAAAAGTAAAAAAAAAAATGAAAATAAAATAAAATAAATGAAATAAAAAAAGTAAAAAAAAAATAAAATAAAATATATTGAATTAAATTAAATTAAAAATAAAACCAAATTTATTTATAAATAATATCAGAATAATGAAATAAAATCGTAAAAATTCACAACCATTTAATTCCATATATGAGTATATTCTTTATATTACCAATTTAATCTCTCTAGGCTCCTGCTCGGTTATAAATGGCATGGTTAACACCTTCGACGACTACCTAATCAACCTGAGCGAATTCACCAAAGTAACTGTGGCCAAGCACTGTCAAACGCTCTTGGCTGCCGACTGCTCAGTGTTGCCAGAGATGGCCATATTTTTGTTGCCTTCACCGGAGAACGGTTTAAGCGCCAATTACGGTCTACGCGTTTACATTGGACAGAATTATTTCACCTTTAGGCCGGTAGATAATCAAACGAAACTACACGATGAAGCGCCCATATATATAACGGTTAACAGCAATGAGACATTAATCAATTTGCGCGATAAACCCTACCAATATCCGGAAGGTGTGAGCGATTACGATTTTCAGTAAGTAAACAAAAGTTCAAGAAAGTGGAATTGGAATTTTTTTGTATACACTGTAAATTTTTCCCTTTTGCAGCGTGGAATTGACCGAACATAATATACTCATCGTTGAAAATGCGCAAATGCATTCGACCATACAGTTTGATTTGTCCAATGTCTTAAATTTCGAAATTTACGGACTCTACAAAAGTAAAATGTGTGGACTCTGTAGCAAACCATTGAATGCCATGCAAAATTACACATTATGCATGTAGAAGGGAGTTACTAACGAGTGACAGTGGCAGTGAAGTGAAGGTTTCATTACACACAAACAGACAAACAAACATACATAGATTGTATATTAAAATATGCATAAATATATGTTATGTAGAGTAGCACATTTATTAATACGTGTACAATTACAAATTAATGAGAAGTTTTAATAAAAAGAAAATTAAATGAACTTATGCTAATTCTGTGTTATATAATTTGAAACAAAAACAAATGGTAATTCAATTCAATATATGAAAAAAAAATTATATATAAGTTCATGTTTTTCAAATTCGCTTTCGAGTATGTACTATGTCATATGTTGATTTATAGGAAGTATAAAACTTAAAAATTAATTTGAATCTATATATAAACGAATATATTTCGTTTATGATCGGTAGAAAAAAATGTAGTTAGTTTATTATAACTATCATTACTAATAACTAAGCCAGTTAACGTGGCATTTTGAAACGTATCTGCTGCTCACGATCACGATGCAGCTGCGAAAGCAAATGTATACGTAGTTGTACGATATTCTCCAATGTTTGATTACATAGCTGACAAGTGATCGTTTGTATGGGGCCATCACTGAAAAAATGTGATAAATTCAATTAAAATATTACTTTTCTATATACTTATGTATAGTTAGTTGATTTGTCACTCACAACTGACGCAAGCGATGCAACTCCTGACAGTGTACACCCAACGAGTGTATACGATCAAACTTCTCATCGTACAATCTGAGCGCCGAATGCATGGGAAACAATGAGCGGTGCCCGTAAATGGGTTCGGTTTCGATCACATCCTCTAGATCGTATGGTTGCCATACATTATCGTGGCTATCCACATGTGTCTCAATATATTTGCGATTTTTATTCAATAGTCTATGGAAGAGTAAATAAAGAGAAATATAGGTTGTTGAAGATTAGAATTAGAGTATGTAAATATGTAATACAACAAGTAAGGAAAGGTTAAGTTCGGGTGCAACCGAACATTTTATACTCTCGCAATTTATTGATGCAATTTTATTGAGATAATACAATTTTGGTATTAACCCGAATTAACACACCCTATATTTTCATAAATAACTTGAAAATTTCACTACAAAACTTCAAACTACGCTGGTTTTACGCATTTTCCGGAAAATTTATATATTGAATATAATGAATCGTATAATAGAATTCATTTTCGTGCTCAGTCGGTCAAAATACATAGGTGTATTTCATTTCAGAAAACTCTGAAACGTAAAAAGTTCTGGGCAGTACCGGATTAAGATCAATAGAATAACGACAATTATCATAAATAGTGTATGAGGGCTAAGGTAATTCCTGAACCGATTTCACTCATTTTCACCACCAATGTACACTATATCCAAACCTATATAAAGTCCACCGTATTTTTTAAAGAATCTATAATTAATTATAATTCCGTTCGTGTCATCAGAGTGATATGAAAATATACAGAACTTCATTAAGGGGTTAGGTGTAGTCAGGATTTTCAAAAAAATCAATTTTTTTTGCATTTTCGTTAAGTGTAATATCTTAAAAATATTCTCTGAAAATTTGAAATTGAGCCGATAATTACTTTTCGAGTTATTCGACAAATAACAATGAGAGTTCCGGCAAACCAAAACGCTAGTGTGAAACTTTAAATGCGTTTATTTCAAAACTATGTTTTTTGAACTGGTGACAACTATAACTCGATAACCGCTCAATAGATTTTAATAAAATTCATACAGCTTTTAGTATACATAATAAACTCAGGCCTGATCGAAGGATTTGTTTTTTTCAAAAATTTCAATCTTTTAAGACCAATTAACTGTTGATTTTTTTCCGAAAATCTAGAAAAAAATTTCCTGAGGCCGCCATTTTGTTAAATGCCCAGGATTATCATTTATAAAACTAATTTTTTTTATCCGATTGATTTTAGATGAATCTCCAAGGACTTATGATTGTCAACGCAAGGACCTTTTTTTTGAAACTGGGTCAACACAAACACCTATAACATTCGAATTTTATATTTTTTTGTTGTTTAATAATGCCATATTATTACTTTTGTAAAATAACATGATGATTTAATAGCAAAAAAAATTACTGAAAATTCTAATTTTTCGCGTCTCTGACTACCCCTAACCCCTTAAAATCGGTCAAGTAGTTTCTGAGATATGATTTTTGACCCAAAAGTGGGCAACGCCACTCCAATTTTCCATTTCTTTAAAAAAAATATGTGTGCAGCTCCCTTCTGCCATTTCTTCTGCAAAATTTAGTGTTTTTTAGTGTTTTCCGTTCGTGAGTAATTTTTTTTTCAGTAATTTTCAACACGACCTTTGTATGGGAGGTAGGCGTGGTTATAATCTGATTTCACCTATTTTTATGGAATATAAAGAGATATGTAAGGAAAGTGACTGCAGAAAGTTTGGTTTATATAGCTGCATTGGTTTGCGAGATATATACAAAATACCTGGGCCACGGCCACTTTTCCAAAAAATATTTCATTCAAATATGCCCGTTCCTAGTGGGATCCCTTGTGCCATTTACTTTCATAGCTTTATTTATAGTTTAGTTATGGTACTTTAAATGTTTTCGGTTTTCGCCATTTTGTGGGCGTGCCAGTAGTCCAAATTTCATTAAGATATCTCCGTTTTTACTCAACTTTTACTTACAGACGGACAAAGGGACGTACGGACGTATAGGTTCACAGAGGTGAAAAGTTTGGCCTTTTAAATGATGATGTTTAATTAAAATCATAACAAAGAGAAGAAATAAATATATGTTAAGCGAAAGTCTCGTCGTCGTCTAAGGGTAATTAAAGTGATATTCACCTTTTTCCTAATATCTCTCTCATGTAAGAATTTAACTACCCTTCGATTGGATAGGCAAGATCCATATCACCGACATTTTTATTCGCGTAAATGAAATTACGGCTAACACAATAATAACAACTGTAGGCCATCAGGAAACAATTTTTAAATAAATCAATTAATATCTTTAACTATATTTAAGTCCTCTCGCTTACCTTATTATTAAGTTTTTAATTTTCGCAGACAAATCGGCACGCATATTTGGCAATATAGTTGGGCGCTCATCACTTGGATCCGTATATAAGATGGTGTCCATGCAATAGCGCAATTGATTGATCTGAAAGCGAGAAAAGTATTTAATATAAAATTTATATGGGCAAACGAATTAAAAAAAAACAACAAAACAAAATTACAGCAACTATTTTTCTATACATAACCCCCCTTTACACAGGTCAACTTACCAACTCCAAATCGTCCTTTAAAATGTCTGCATCTAAATTCAATACAATATCGTGCTCCTCATAGAGTGGCTTATAGGTTTCTTTATTATAACCCAAGCCCGCCAGTATTGCCACATATTTAGTCTTATTAATATTCCGTTTTATTTGCATGGTCGGACAGAAGAGTAGCGTCATTAATGCGCTAAAACCATGTATATTCGGCATAAGTGTCGTCGAGCGTGCGGTAAGCGTTTCGGTATTTTGTGCTTCCGTTATGCTAGCCGCAACAATCAGACGCTCGTGCACATCCTGCGGATCTGTGTCGATCAACACGGAATTCACCGAATCACGTTCGACGTGCACACTCTTCCAGGTGCCGATGCGTACGGCTGAGAAAATTTTCGTTTCGAGCGCACTAAATGGGCCACGCAAATTAATCGTTTTTGTGCAATATTCACGTGGTGGTGGATCCACTTCCATATCGGCTTCGGGTTGTATGGAACGTAAGTACTCTTCATTTTGCTTGGAATGATCTTCATCTAGAAAACGTGTAGCAACAGATTGTTTGCGTAAACGAAAATCATGATCGGCCTGAAAAATGAAAAAAGTGGAATAGATAAAAGTACAGTTAAAATAAATATTTTTTGGTCAAATGTTTAATAACAACCTTAGACATGTAATTCTCATCCGATTTATGTGCAAGACTCTTCTCTACCAATATTTCATTTAGGGTGCCCGATGCGGTTTTTATAATCACATTCGAAATACCAGAGACCACTGAGAAAACTTCTATTTCGACCACACCCGCATCGGCTGTCTGCTGCATTAATTCCATTGCTTCATCGGGCCACTTGCCGCTCGGACATTTCACCATAGATGGTTCCACCATTACCAGACGGCATTCAAACATACGTGGCGGTATGTCGTTGAGCGACTCACAGTGGTAGGAGAAACGTCGTAATTGTTCGAAATCTACAACATCCGTATTGCCATAATCGACGAAGAATACCTGCAATGGAATATGTAATTGTAATTAGATATCATATACATATTAGAGCTCTTGGTATTCGAATAATCGACTAACCGAATTAACCGAATAGGGCATTATTCGAATAATAATATTCGGTTTGCACTATTCGGATAGTCGTCAGTCATCGACTATTCGATTAACCGCTCATTTTCGACTATTCGGTTAACCGTTCGTTGTCGACTATTCGAATAGTGCAACTTCATTAATTTTCTTATTTTTATTGAAAAAAGTGAAACATTAAAACTAACAAAAAACTCGCTATTTTTTATGACCGTCATACCAACACTGTTGTTGTTTCACATGCAAAATGACTGATACAACACTGCGTGGTATGTTTCTTGAGTTCGTTATTCTATACCCCTATCCACTTGCTGCCGAATTTTTTCGGTTTTTTGCGGCATATGCCTAGTACTGCAGTAACCGGTTACTTTTTGGAACCGGTTTTTTTGGGACACACTCGTGGCAGTGTGGGCGGTCGGTGGGTGGGGCTTTGGGGCGTTTTGGGGCAAAACTTCGACGAGTGGGTAGTCGGTTTTCTGTAAAGAACCGGTTTTTTTGGGTCGGTCAGTGGTCGGTTTTGCTCGTGCCCTTCTGCCCGAACACTTCTCAACCGATTTATACCGCACATTGTATATATCTGGAAAATACGGACATATATCTGGTTTTGGCCTTAGCAAAAATCACTATGTTTTTTTTTTCATTTATTCGAATAGTGACAGTATAACTATTCGAATAACCGCAGTAGAACGACTATTCGAATAGTCGGAACATTGCGACTAACCGAATAGTGCTAACCGGTTAATATTCGTACGAACGGTTACAAACCGGATATTCGAATAATCGGTTTTCAGGTTAATCGAATAATTTTAAGAGCCCTAATACATATATAGGTCTTAGGTTGGCAGAACTTGAATAATCTTCATTATTAATAATCAATCTCCACAACAGTCGGTTCTGCGATACCGAGATTGACTCGAATTTTCGGATCCGACCAAAGGTTGTTTCGGCTATACAGACCTGTTTGGATCGGTAAGTTTTTTTAGTCTTGAATAATAAAATAATAATATAAACGAGATTTCAACCGATAGGACTTCATAGGTTGATGGGTTACTAGATATTTCAGTTTCTTCTGACCAATTTTTCACTGTTTATGAGCAATATCGTAAATCCCATATCGTAAATATTTATACTTGTGTAAATATAAATAGCAAAAAAAAATAAATAAAATAAAAATATGAAATACCTTAAATTGACAATGTTGGCGCGCCGCAGTTAACACTTTTACTATCCTGGCGCGATGGTATTTATTTTCAAATGGCGCAGCCACCATCATGCCTTTAGATATATAGGCAGGACTTTTGAAACGACCCTGTTGCAAATTTTCGGGATTATTTAACAGAGCATGGATTTCACGTAAACGCTCCATTTCTGAAAGCGGTTGAAAATAGAATTTGCTGCAGGTTTCAATCTAAATTTTAAGGAAAAAATATTAATATTTGCAAATACATATGCAAACTTGGGTGCTCACATGCGTTATATAGCCGCGTATCATTTTCTGAAACACCGAAGGCAAGACAATTAACTCGGGATTTTTGATTTGCTTCTTGGTTGGTTGCCAAACTCCTTCTACCATGGCGCCAATACGACGCTCTTCGGCATAGCGCACCTCGCTACGCGGACTGGGAAAATATAAAATATTAATTATAATTGTTTTTACTTGCCAGTCAACTTACTCCATAACACGTACACACGTACGCATGCCAAGCATACGCATGCGCACGGCCTTATAAACATCGGGGCAAACACGTCCCGGCACAAGCAGCCTGTATGTACCACCTTCATCATCGTCATCTAGATCTTTTTTGAATGTGACAAACACACGTTCGGTGCCCGGTTGAAAACGCACTTCGATATTTTTCGGATGTATGCGCACTGAACGAAACAGTTCCTTAACCGAGCCCGTATACAGCTGGCCAATGTGACGTGTATTGAAGCCAGTAAAGTAGACCGTATTGCATGGGTCATTGCCGCATAGTGTATGGTAGATGCCACGTTCACGTTCGGTATCATTCAAATTCGAACGTGTAAAATAATTGGGATAAAATGCGCCAGCGATGATAATTTTCAATATAATAATCTTTTCACGATCGATCCAGCAGACACGTTGATAGGCATTCTGTTCGCGTATGCCATAACCTTGTAGACGTTCGCGCAACTCCTGCACCAGCAAATGCATTTCTTTCATTGAACGTAAATTGATGAAATAACGATTGGCCCAAATGGTTTCGCTGTGTTCCTCGTGTATATTTTGTTGTTCGCGCATCGATGACCAAAGCTGTGTGGAAAATATATACAGATATTGAATTTATTAACCCACGACTACATTTGTATACAAACATACACGATAGGCTCTTAAAATAGCAAATAAGTCCGAGCCAGAGCCGTCAGCCCAAATGAGTTTTTGTATATACGCCTCTGCTTGACTATTATTACCACGACGATCGACGCCAGAACGGAATATGGAACGCACACTTAAGCCGGCAGCTAACACAAATAAGCAAGTTAAACAAGCATGGAAAGCTTTTCAAAACGAAGAAATTTAGAAATTTACCTATTATAATCGCCTCTTCCATCGCGCTGAATATGTAACCCAGCAATATGAGACGTGTTAAACGTATATCCAAGGGCATGCCGGCCATCACGCGCCCCATAAAACTCAGATCACCATCTTGTATGGAGTACGCACCATTAACGGTGGTGAAGAGTGCGCCCACCTCTTTCAGCGTCAATATAGTATTGTGTATATCCGAGAGATTGGGCGGTGTCATTGCCAAACCGAGTATATCTGGCGGTGGACCCATATCGAGCAATTTCGCTTTAAGCACAGCATTCTCTAGCGGACAGCGCAACATTTCAGCAGTGCCAAACTCTTCCATATAGTGCTGAAAATATTATTTTTTTGTATATAAATATTTATAGGTTATGATGAAATGCAAAGTTTTAACTGTACGTACTTCATAGAAATCTTTTGAGACCATGCGGTAGACACGACCATTCATTACACGTCCTGCACGTCCAGCACGTTGGCGACAATTTGCACGCGATGCCCAATGCAGTTGTAAAGACGAGAAATTTGTGGCAGTATCAGTGACCAGTGACTTCGTGAGACAAAAATCAATGACTACAACAAAAAATAAACTTATAACAAAATATATGTAATTAAACAACATTCCATATTTGCCGCACCGTATTTAACGTCCGGCACGGTTATAGAACTCTCCGCAATGTTTGTCGAAAGTATTACTTTACGAAAACCAGCCGGTGGGTTATTAAATACTTTGCTCTGCTCATCCGGCGAAATCAAAGAATGCAAACGTATAGGACAGAGTTTCACATTATTGCTGTAAAAATAAATAGCAGGATATTTAATTTTGTTTAATAAAACACATATGCATAGCACCTACTCAAGAGATTCGGTTAATGATTGCAATTTGTTGCACATTTGGTCAATTTCATTGATGCCAGGCAAAAAGATCAGAATCGAGGTTTGTGGCAATGAGCCAGGATCCAGAGAAACAGAAGCCTCTTGCTTCTCTATATTATCGATGACAATAATCAATTTATACGCAATATTATACATTTCTTTCGATATGCCAGGATCCGATACGTCCACATCGGTGTTCTATAAAGTGATATTAAAAAAAAACAATTAATACAATGTTGACTGTTTTATGCAACACATTTGGGCATAATTACCGTACTATTGATGCGACCCAGATCAGATAAGTAGAATTCGCGCACCTGAAAAAGGCGGCGTGTATCAACTCGCAACACTGGCGCTGGATTGCGGCGTATGGTAAAGTAATCAGAGAACTAAAATAAAGTTAATATAATTATTAAATTAATTTTGTACAATGTACTAGTATATACCAACCTCTCCAGCGTTGATTGTGGCCGACATGAGTACTATCTTTACTCCGCGCGAATTGGTAGTCAACAACTTCCTTATAACTATTAGTAAAAAATCCATTTCCTGGTCACGTTCGTGCACCTCGTCAAGTATAATATGTGTAAATTGTTTAAGTGACTTTTCCTTTATCAGCTTCTGCAGTAGTACACCCGTTGTGCAGTATAGCAGGCGTGTATCTTCGGAGATTTTGGCGTGTAATCCAACCTGGGAAAAATATGATATACAAATATACACAAAATATTTAATTTTTTTCAGCTAATGTTATTGTGACGTATTTTTCGATCTAATGTCGTTATTACTATTGTACTGTAAAGTTTGTTGTGACAGAAGTTCAGGATTTGTTTTACCTAAAGTTGGTTTCGAAATCGAAATTTTTAATTTAGTCATATATTTCCAACATACATACCTGAAAACCAACAACGGAACCTTCTTCCCATTTTCTCTCTTGGCAAACACGCTTAGCAATAGAGATTGCTGCAATCCTGCGTGGTTGCGTGCAGACAATCTTGCAATACTCCCTATTTATATAGGCTTCGTCGAGTATATACTGAGGCACCTGAAATAAAAAATATAATTTTTTTTTTAATTTTAATGAAAATGTGAATAACGATAATATTTATAAATATATACGTTTTCTTTAAATTTGCACCATAAATGGAACACCCTAATGCCTTTTTCCCAAATTTCCCATGTAAATAACCCAAAATAAACAAGTATTGATGGGTCACACTAAACAATTATTTTGACATTTCAACAACAAATCTTTTTGTTTCTAGTTTTGCGCTAAATCGGATTAATTGCGAAATATTGCTATGGAATCGGCTATTTTCGAGGACTGTCGGAAGTTAATAGATCTCTTTGTAAATTCGGGAAATAATAATTTCTCTTCATTTTGCAAACAGTGGAAAACTTTTCAATTCCAACACATTTACTTTCCACAAACCTCACATATTGAATTAATACAAACGACCTCAGCCATTATACATTGTGCAAAGCAGGATATATGCAGTCCTGATGAAAATGACACAGACATAGATCCACCAGTCAGGCATAACACTAACAACACAACTGCGCAACACTTTACAGATGAACGGATACGTAGAAGAATCGGTTATCTATATTTACTATATGCGATTTACTTTAAACAACCTACAGAACATTATGTTAAAATTGAAACCAATCTAAATACTTGGAAAAATATAAAAAACTTTATAGACTCATTACCAATGTCACCGGATATGGAGGAACCTCGATACATATTTTGGCGTCTATTGCAAGCCGACGCTTTTCGTTTCACAGCTTTAAACTATTGTGTGGGCTTGGAAGATTTCGTTGATTACGATAAACTGAATGGTAAAGATAATGTAGACGTATGGGGTAAGAATAGTAGCAAAGGTCTTGGACAACAATTACAGGATTTTCCAACTATTCAACGAATATTACCGGCTCTGACAGTACTTGAAGACGGTTATAATGAAATGAAGGAAATGTTAGTGAACTCAAACAAAAGTGGTATGCATAAACAATCCCTACCAGCTACAACAATTTTCAAAAGTATAGAGCAGTGTTTTCAAAATATTCAGGCTATAGTTGAAGAAAATGAGGGACGAGTAAATAAACCAAAATTATCACCTTTAAAAAGTACAAAACGGAATTTGAAACGTAAAGGTTTCACAAATATTCATAACAATAAGAAAAGCGAAGCTTGTGGTGCAAACGAAAGTATTTCAAAGAAAAGTAAAATACGTAGAAGAATGTCAGCACGCACCGTATTTACGGATGAATTGCCTAAGGATTTATTAGATGATCTGCAAGAGCAAGAATCCATAATAAGCACGGAGGATCAAGATTTGTCCGATGTTGAGCAATCAACAGAATCTCAAGAAAATGCCGAGCATATGAACGATACGCATGAAAGCAGCCAAGAGGAAGAAGTAATTGAGCAGCAATTAAGTGAGCTATTAGAAATAGAACTAAGCCAAGAAACTAGAAAGACCTCATATAATAAGCATAAATTATCATTAGATTGAATATTCCATGGTCACAATAAAACGTATAAATTTAATATAATATAAGCAAATAGTTTAATGTATAAAATTTAAAGCATATAATAAAAAATCGTACTAAACTGAATTATATACATATATTTTTCCAAGAGAGTAGTAGAAAATTCTTGGCCTATTTAGAAATCAGATACGTTACTTAGTTATAGCTACTATGTGGAACGTATCCACAGAAACAATCGATTTCGATGAAAAGAGAATTCAAAGCATTCTTTCCCAAATACTAAACTTTATCTACTCACCTGTGTAGTTTTACCGCATCCTGTATCACCTTCAAGTACCACCACTGGGTATTTACGTATAGCTTTCAAAATTTGGTCTTTGTTGTCGTGTATTGGAAGCGACTCATCCCGTTTCAAATTGAAATTATATCGTGTATATACATTGTCGTCAATTCGATTTACCTTTGGTTTAATGTCATCTTCTTCACTCAAATCTTCAAGTTCATCCATACATGTAGATGAACTTGCGCCATGGCGTGATGAACGAGTATCATTCATTTGATCATCTTCCTCCTATAACAATTAAAATATTATAATTTACTATTCCGTTGTGAATTTATTTAAACTGTATGTTTTTACCTCAAGTATTCGTCTTCGCTCTCTATCGGCAATGTGCTTCGAGTAATGGTCACCAAAATATTCACGCTTAATGGGTCTGCCACTATCAATTTTGCCAGCATTTGCAGCAATGCTACCCGAAACAGATCCTCTGGGTACTGGAACACGGTTGAATTCTTTTGAAAAGTCAAAGAAATTATTTACTTCATCCATTATTAACACCACAAAAACTAAAACACATGAGTTATTTATTTATTGTCCCTCTGTCTGATCTTCAAACGTTTACCGTGTTATATATTGGAAAAAGCAAACTTATCTGAAAAGTTATGTTTTTCGCTTGACTTCTCCGTTATTTCCCATAAAAGTGCTGCCAATCTTATGCTTAAAATACAAAGGGATATTTATTTTTATTTTATTGTTTTCTAAAAGCCCCGCTAGTTTCAAACCTGGATTATCTCGTGTCTTAAGATTTATTATTAATATATTTTTAAATATTCCATATATATATATAATTATTGAAAATCATTATTTAAAAATGACTAGTGGTTATCAAGTGAGCGAAGAAAGTGATAACGAGCAAACAACAACAGCTGTGGCAACTGTGACAGCAACAACAAGTACTGCAGGTGCGCTTATCGGTAGTGTAGGTGCTAAAAGCAACGAAATTCCTGAGCATATTAGAAAATTTGTGTTTACCAACCAGAAGACTGAAAATTCAGGCGATACTACTGCTTTATCAGAACCTTTAGAAAAAGTGGAAATTCAAATACCTGAGGTGAGCTCATACCGAAACGTAAACTTCAATTAAATCAACATACAACGCTTTATATGAAATAATGATGTAACGAACTTTACATTTATTTTAACAGCTCTTACAAAGCGGTTACTCCTTCTACACTTGGCCGTGTGCTCCAGTATTGGCTTGGTTTTTGTGGGAAAGACGTCGAAATCTTGTAGGCAAGCGTGTTCTCGAATTGGGTGCAGGCACAGCACTACCTGGTATATTGGCAGCCAAATGCGGTGCACGTGTTATACTCAGCGACAGTTGTATATTGCCAAAATCATTAGCACACATACGAAAATCTTGCTTAGCTAATAATCTTGTACCCGGACAAGATATTGAAGTTATCGGCCTCAGTTGGGGTTTACTATTGAATAGTGTTTTCAATATAGGACCACTTGACTTGATAATAGGAGCCGATTGCTTTTACGATCCAAGTGTTTTCGAAGATATACTTGTAACCATTTCATTTTTACTTGAAAGAAATACAGACGCGAAATTTATTTGCACATATCAAGAGCGAAGTGCTGATTGGTCTATCGAGGCGTTGTTAAAAAAGTGGAAGTTACGTTCAGTGCCTGTCAATATCGACAACTTGGGTAAAAGTTTTGGAGTTGATCTCTTAGAATTAATGGGCAGTCACACCATACATCTGCTTGAAATCACAAAGGAACGGTGAAACAGTTGTTGCAACGTAAATTTTCATTTAAATATCAATATTACTAAACATTAAAAATGTCTGGGATAGCACGAAATTCATACAAGCTGTTTGTTGGTAATCTACCATGGACCATTGGACAAAAAGAATTACAATCATATTTTTCCAACTTTGGTCATGTTGCAAATACGGCTGTTGTTTTTGATAAACAGCAAGGATTCTCAAAGGGATATGGTTTTGTATCATTTAGCAGTCGCGATGGATTTAATAGTGCTTCTAATAAAAATACACATTTCATCGAAGGACGAGTACTAAAAGTGCAGCCAGCCAACTCTTAAAAATTAAAAATCTATATTGTAAAATCTTTATCATTAACAACTGAATTTATTGGAAAAATCCTTTATTAAAAATATTTGGAAAAACTTTACAAAAACACATGAATATAAACTTTTTTATTTTCGTATAATAATTGCATTTGCCTATATTATAGTTTAAACAAATTATTTACTAAGGTAGTTTTTGTAGTTTTTGCCCACGGCATCTTTCACACTTGCATAACCTTTGTCAGCCAGCAATTGTGCTAACTCTCTTTTAATGCGGCTTACAACTGGCGGTCCCTCATATATAAAGGCAGTATAGAATTGCAAATAGGAGGCACCTGCCTCCAATTTTTCGAGCGCATCCTCACCTGATGAAATGCCACCAACACCAATAATGGGAATTTTGCCGTCGGTCTGTGCATAAATTTCAGCAATTAGTTGCGTGGATTTGTTACGTATAGGTGGGCCACTTAAACCACCCACCTCTTTGGCCAGCTCAATTTCCTTTAGATTATCACGGGTTATAGTAGTATTAGAAACTATTAATCCCTCAACGCGACAATTTTTCTTTTTTATAACACCAACAATATCGTTTATATCTTGTTTAGTTATATCTGGTGAAATTTTCAAAAATATTGGTATTTTATTATTGACAGGCAACGCGTTACGCGCCTCAATAATTGCAGTCAGCAATTGTTCCAACTCCTTTTTGCCTTGTAAATCACGTAAGCCTGGTGTATTTGGACTACTCACATTAACAACTAAATAATCAGCGATGGGACCAAAAACTTTTACGCCATTCACATAATCTGAAATCGGCGATACGGACGTTTTATTTTTGCCCAGATTGACACCCAGTACTCCGTCGAAACCACGCACATTTCTTAGTTCATTTAAGCGCTCAAAAACCGCGCGATGTCCTTCACTATTAAATCCATAACGATTTATAATAGCTTCATCGTTAATTAGACGAAAGACGCGTGGTAATGGATTGCCGGGTTGCGGTTCAGGCGTTACTGAACCAATTTCCACAAAACCAAAACCTAATTTCGATAAACCTTCCACAGCTTCACCTTGCTTATCAAAGCCAGCTGCAATACCAATTGGGTTCGATAGTTCTTTATTAAAAAATTTAACAGACTGAAATTAATATCGTGTATTAGTATTTAAATACTCTAATAAGTCGTGATTACAAACCAAATTGTTGGAGTCTGGTAGCTGTGATGATGAGAACACCTTATATTTACAAGCCAGTACGGCCAATTTATGACTTGTTTCTGCCGGCAAATATCGTGATAAGGGCATTAAGGTGTTTTTGTAGAATTTTTCATTGCCTTTGTAAATGCAAAAGCCCGCGTAGAATATAGTTGCACCCGTGGTCACTATCGCCAAAGATCTAAGTTTGTTCTATAGAAAATAGGAACGGGTTTATACTTCTGTGTGAAAGGACGATGATACGATGAATTTAGGATATTTATATTGGTTATGGTAAGCCATTTTAATTGTTTGTGAATAGAATTTACCCTTCGTCGCGGTAGAACTGGTTCTCTGGCAGTCATTGCATTTAACAAATGTGATAATCTCATTTTTTAGTGTATAAAATTTTATGTAGCGGGTTTAAAAGATTTATTTAAAACAATTTAACAAAATCAGCTGATTACCATCATAGTTTTAAATATTGGTCACACTGTGTAAGTACCAGTGATGTTTCTTTTCTGATTACATACATCAAAATTTTTTTAAGTTACGCGTATTTTAACACAAACGCACTTTCACTCAAAATGTACAATAACTTCTAAGTAGAATCTGTTAAAAGTAGGTAAGCACTTGTCAGAAGAAATATTTATTTATTTTAAATTAAAAAAACAACATTTATAGTTTAGCTGCAACAATGAATTCTAGTTTGCGTGTTTGTTACTCTTAAGTATAAGTAATTTACATATGGCAGCACCATTGTTCAATTTAAATTTTCAGTTTTTGGCAACTATCTTGTGCTTTCATTCATAAATTTGTTTTGGTTACACTTGTCATTTGTTATCAGGGGACATTTGTGTTTTCATTATAAAATAATCCTTCTTTGGCACAGTAAAAGAATAAAACACATCCGTATTGGTTAAGGAAAATAGAAGAATTCAATTTCCATCACTAACAAAGTATAACAAAATCGAATATAATGTCCTCGACCGATATAAAACTTGAGGTTTGTGTGGATTCAATTGCTTCGGCACTAGCCGCTGCTGAGGGTGGTGCTTCACGTATTGAACTATGTTCCGCGCTAAGTGAAGGTGGCCTAACTCCTACACCAGGGACGCTGAAGGCACTTAAGGAACTTATAAACATACCAATTTATTGCATGCTACGCCCAAGACGTGGCAATGATTTCATTTATTCGAATGACGAAATTGAAGCAGTATTATTAGACTTGGATATACTACGTGCCCACGGTGCTGATGGTTTTGTCTTTGGTGCACTCACCGAGCAGCGTTCAATTGATGTGGAAAAATGTCAACGTGTTTTGGAGCGCGCCGGAGGCATGCCACTTACATTTCATCGCGCATTCGATGTCACTAATCCACAATTAATGCATGAAAATGTAACCATCATAAAGGAGTTAGGTTTTAAACGTTTGCTCAGTAGCGGACTTCGCGCTACCGCTCTCGAGGGTAGTGATAATCTAGCACAACTCATTGCTAAGCATCGTGATATAATTATAATGCCTGGTGCTGGTATTAGTGTAAGCAATTTGGATGAATTATTAACGATTACAAAATGTGTGGAATTTCATGCTTCTGCACAGGCAGCAGCTGGCGCGATTACCAGTAATGGTGGAGTGGCAAACATGGATTGCGATGTAACAATGGGTAAGCAGGACGTGGAACCTTACGCGACGACCGACGTTAATGTGGTGCGCAGAATGGTTAGCATTGCTATGGCAGCAAAATGAAAACCGTACAAAAAGTCACCACGAAAGCTAATTTTTAGTAAATGAAATTTTGTGTGTACATATGTATATATTCACATATAAAAAATCTATCTGTGGTGTTTTCCCTAAGACTTGACAATGCACGTTAATACTTAAACATCTTCCTATACTAAATATGCCATTCCTAATTAAATACAGCACAGTTTTGAACTCTGTCAGGTTACTTTTTACCTCATACTTTACTAAGGACACTGCTGAAATCTCTTGGGATCTTAATAAAATCCTTTTTTATATTTATTTTAGTTTTATAGTATTTATTTATATGTATATTCCCGTATATATATGTGTACTTTTGTAATTTAGATTAAAAATTAAATGACCCTTGACTATTAATTCTACTTAAATAAATGTACATCAATATGTATGTAATATTTATTGTAATATCAAGAGTAAATCAACAAACAGTCTAATTATTATAATAGTTATATTCCAAGATAGATTTACTTACATTCCGCTTTATAATTCTCAGATTACGTTATTAAGTAAAATAAACCTTTTAGCAACAATTAAATGTATGGCATTTAACCATTTTTTTTTATAGAATTAATAAATAATTTTTTTAAACATCAAAATCTTGAATGTGTATTTATTTTAAATTTAAAATTTTAAACAAAATTGAAGGGATTCTTTTTTTTACAATTACGTATGTATATTCTTATTATGCCGTTAATATCCACATATTGTCTAGTAAACATTTAGATATATAGCAAATATTTCCAAATTCAAGATATTAAGCAGCCAACCCACGAAAACAACAACAGCAAACACCAAATCAATATGGTATTGTTAAAGAACAATCATCAAGAATCACATGCAAACCCTGCAGCGTTAAAAGCTTACATTTTATGCAAATTGCCAAATTTACGAACGCCAGTTTACCCCCAACAAAAACCAACATACACTTTTTCAGTTTCCATTTCCGAACGCTTTGTTGCAATCAAATACTGTTTTATTAATTTTTTATTATTATTAAATATCATTTTATATGTATATATGCAGGTATATGTATACTATTTTAGAACAATGACGATAACTACAAATCTAACACAACGTCCCAATATCGCTCATTAAAGTATATAAGTTTTACTTGGGCATATGTATGTTAGTTCTTAATATTGTATTGTATTTATTATTTATATGCTAACAATTTTTTTTATTATTTTCTGATTAAAACAAAAAGACAAAATATTTTTTTATTAAATATTCTTTTTTTACACATATGGCCAAAAAGCAACCTTTTATTTTACATTTGTAAAGAAAATACTTTTAAAAGTTAACAGAAAGTCGAAAGAAGAGCAAGAACAAATCATTAACGATTAAAAACAAACAATAATGTTAAAACATTTAGAGCATACAAAGATTCTCTGTAACACATTTAACAACAGTATCAATACAGAGAGCAAAATAATTTTCGGTCTAACCCTTTATGCAATGCAGTAGAATAGGAAGCAGCAGTTATTATATATGATAACAGTATTGCAAATTTACGAGTTTGATTTGTAGCAGCAATATTTCCAACAGTTTTCAACATTTTTTTTTAATATAACATTTAGATTACTAAAATTTGTGGCAAACATATACACACATTGATTATATTGAATAAATTAGTGAGTTACCACCAAACAAGCAACACGAACTATATTTGTCGTTTTATAAGAAACGAAGTGCTTAAGTACTTGCAAATACTTTGAACTCAACACCACTGGTAAACATCCCTCTATACGCACGAAAATTGTAGTAGAATATGATTTTAATTGCAAAATCCCCACAATATATTTTGTTTTTCAACCAACAAACAAATAACTACTTGATTTTCACGCTTTTAAACAGAACGCGAAAAAATTCGTTTTCAAAACACATCTTGCTGGTGGGCGCTGCATTTCGCACAGTGAAATTAACCACAATTCTATTGTACACATATGCAACATGAAGAGCATTTATTTCAGTGTTTGAAATGCAGCAATGCTGAGTTGTTTTTGCCCACCATTTAAGACACATTAAGAGCACGAATTTTGTGCAATTCACATCTTGCATACTACAAATTTATAACAACTGCAAATTCCCGAAAATAAATTACACTGCATCTTACTGCTCGCATGCGCCGCATACATAATACAGTGTTAACTAAAAATTCCATTTGCTTATCCATATGATGCTACTGCTGCTTGTCACCTCTTCTAGTTTGCACTTATTTTGGTGTATAAATGTGGTGCTCGTTGTGTTGTAATATAAAGATTTTGTTATTTCTAAACAAGCTTCTCTAGTTATATAAGTTGGTTAACATTAGGCAACAAACGATGGTTAAAGTGCATCATAACTCAATAAAAACAATTAAAGGAAATCCAAACAGAGATAGGATACCGGTGTTAAAAAAAAAAAAACAGTTTAGAAAATATGCATTAAAAGATCGTAGAAACAAAAGCAAGTAATGAAAAGTTGAGTACTATTACAACTCTACGCTCATTACTAATTTCGCAACCGAACAAAACAATCATTGAAATTTCTAAGCGAGCATAATTTTTTTTTGTACAGGAATGTATATAACGTGTGAGTATGTACTGATTTTATACAATTTATGAAAATGTGTTTTTCATTTTGTTATTAGATAGTTTAATGCTTATTTATGTTTTTTTATTTGTATTAAGTTATACAACTCAAATTAACAAATATGTTGCATTTTTGTTTTTGTTAAACGTTCATTTACTAATTTTTTGCCGTCCTTTTCCATTTTTATTGCTGGCTTTAGTAGTTTGTGTTTCAAATAAGATTTCATACATCCACATAGAAATTCGTGACGTAGATTCAATTAAGCAACAGATGTTGTTGTGTACTTGTTATATGCACAAATAGATAATTAGCGGCAGCAAATCTTTGAATGGAATATTATTTTGAAGTGTACATGCACTTTCACAGTTTGATTTCTAAATTATATTCACAATAATTGTTAGGAGGTCATTCGGTTTGTCTTCTCTTCTTTCGATTCCAAGAAAACTCACTAGGAGTCTTTTTTATTTCAAACACTGTTTTCAAACCACTACATTACATGCTCAATTTTGTTTTCAACATTTCTTTCACCCGCTTTAAAATTTGACTCTTTTAGCTAACAATTAATTCTCAGTAAATGAATATTTTTTTTTACTTTGTAAAATTAAATTATAAACTCGCATTCAACTACCTTTTCTTTCAGTGTTTCATTTCTTCTTTCTTCGTTTAACTATGTATGTAGGATTTATATGTCTGTTGGTTTTGTTTGTTGCATAGTGTTTACACTTAAAATATTTAATCGGTGAATTTACGATTAACATTACGACCGAACAAAGCGTTACGAATTTCTGGCACTAGTTGTTGCGCAATCAATTCTAATCTGGACTCCAGGGTGTTGGGCACCTGAAAATGAAAATTAAATGTTTTAATAATTTATTCAAGAATAGTTTTAAATTTCTTATTAATAAACTAATACGTTATTAGCAAACGATAAATAAACAATAACTTTAGAAATAAAAAAACATATAAATACCTTTAGACGTCCATTGAGCGCAATCAACTCAATTCCACCGCAGGTGTCTGCCGAAAGATGGTTGTCGGTATCAATATGTACATTGACATCTTTACCAATTTGTTTTTTGTATTCTTCAACAGTGGCGGGCAGCACTTCATTTATTAGACCAACATCGGCCTGACGGCAGCGTAGGGTGACACTCGGCTCCATGGCCTGGTACAGCGCTTGCAAGATAAGTTTCTGCAAGACCTCTTTGTATTCGCTGGGATTATTGGTGACTTCACCAAGGCGACGACGTGCTTCATCTAACACATTGCGTACATGATCTTCACGCACTTTCAATACCTAGAGGATAACAATTATGTATTTAAAATTGCCTCTATTTTATATTAATTCAATTAATACAAAATCTACCTTCAAACGAGCTTGATTCAGCATATTCGATGATTGAATCTTCTTTTGCAATTCAACTTGTTTCTCCTTCTTTTCATAGTATTCCATGATCTTAAGGCGTTGTTGTTGCACAAGACGTCCTTTTTCAATGTTGAATTCTTCCTCGGCTTTAGCATCAATTTCTTCAGCCTTTTCATTGGCTTCTTGCTCAATGAAAGCCATCATATGCTTGATCTATATTGAAACAAGTACACATAGACACATTATAGGTACTTCGATTATGACATATCGACAAACTAACTATTATCACATAAGCTTTAACCATCAACACACACCTTTTATATCACATGATTCTCGTTGTTAAAAGAATAAAAAATAAGAGCGCAAAACATTGCGGTTCCATAAACACCTCACATTTACTAGCACTATTTGATTAGGTAGTAATACAATATCTACAATCCCAGTTTGAAGTAGCTTCGGAGATAGATATTATTGATGTAGCGTCTTATTTATAAATAGGTGATAACACATTTCCACCCCCCTTCTCAATCCAATAAGATATGTTATCCCATTTCTATTTTCACATTCTAATAACCATTATTGGACCCACAATTGCTTTCCCCACTCTATATTATTTCTTCAAATTATTAGCATTTGACAATTTAGTAAAGTGAGATAACTGCCTTTCATATGCATTTAAGCATGCATTCAACACGAGTTGTCTCTTTCACACTCATATCACAACCTTCGGTTGGTCACATGACTAGCACCATTGATATTACAGCTTACAATATCCCAATTGGATGTGAAAAACCTTAAATTTTTCCAAAACCATTTGAAACAATTATATAAATTATAGCCAATTTTTGGAAACCGATAGAAATCATTAGTAAAGTCAAGAGAACACATAATTTTTATTTACAATTTCTCATACACTCTCTGTCGTATTCACATGACACACATCCCATGACATGATGGCTGCCAAATTTGCTATCTTTCAATTTACTACAGCCACATTAGATATTTCTTTCAATTGCTCTAAATTCATATTGGATAATCGCTTAAAAACCACTGCACGATAATCTATTTTAATTCGTTGAAGGGTTTCAAACAATTTAGCAACCTTTTGGTATTTTACTCACCTGTTTTTGAACATCTGCGTCGCTGAGTGCCATCTTTGCAAATTTTCTTTTTTTCGTTCACAGAATAATTTTCCGATTCCGTCGATGGAATTCAGTTTTCACAATCTCACGATTCCTGTAAATTCAAGTATGTATACACTGCTTTAGTTCTTCAGTTCAATAATCAAATTTTACAATTATCAAATAAATTATTGAAATTAGTAGAACTGAAGAATTAAATATTTAAAATAATTTTACTTGCAAAAAAGCAGGAGTAGGTAGAATTGTGTGCGTGTGCGCTACTCCAAGTCGGTCCGTCGTGTAAAATTTTTCGACTGGCTCCAATCTTTTTCGATCATATGATTGGGGAAATTTCCCAATTCGAAATAAAATCCCTCATATTAAACTGTCAAATTTATTGCAGGGTTGTATTGGTTTCGGTATTCGTATATTGAGAAAAAGTTCACTATTCGGTTTTTCATATGAATTATAAATTTTTTATGCGTACCCTTTTTTTTACTTTGTAAAACCATAAGGAAATCTGAACCAACAATTAAGACTATTTGACCATAATAAGTTGATAACTAACATTATTAAACAATTTAATTGAGTTGTAAATTAAAATCTATTTCCAATCAGATTTTATTGGATTCTTATTGATTTTACTTGTCCGACCGAAATTCAAAATTCATATTTTATATAATCAAGGCAAACTTTTCTGATACAAGGCAATTGTTTTTTTTAAATTTAAAGGTTTTTTTAATTGAAATAAACTTAAGATAATTTATAAATTTTTTTTCCAAATTGCATTACAATATTTTTAAAATTAAACATTTTGTATTATCCAGGATACGACTCTGAGTTACTTCAGCCTTGGTGTTTATTCAGCGTTAATTCAGCTACTCGTTCGTCAACTCGTTCGTGGTGTTCGTGTCGCCATTGTCGTTTCGCGGAGTGTTAGAAAATTGTGTGAAAAATTGAAATCAATTTTTTGTGAACAAAAAAGTGTAAAAGTGCAAGTGCAAAGAAGGTAGAAAGTGCATTTTGCGAGAAATTTGCAATTGTAAATTTAATGTTTCTCGCGCGAAAATCGTGAAGAATAAGAAAAAGGACTAAAAATCTGTCGTGAACAGGCAATTCAAAGCGCCAATAGGAAAGAGGAAAAATTATCATCGTTTCGTCTTTCTAAGGCACCGTAAGAGTACAGCCAAAGTATTTCTTTTAATAAAAAACCCAACACTCCAACATAATATTGGGCAAAATAATATCAAATCCCATGAGCCAACGTCGTCTTTGTATCGGCAAATAAACCGATATCAGCTGTATTTTCATAAATCCAATTGAGTCTATATTCGCTGTAAAGTCCATACAAAATAAAAAAAACCAATTGTGATTGGTCGCTGTTTAACAATCTTCGTATGCTACCGTAAGCTGAGCAATCTTCACTTGCTACAAACATACGTTTTAACATTTTCAAATTTTATAAGCAGGCAAGAATAGCTTTACCAATAGTTGTTGGAAGGAACTATCAACATTAACATTATTTTGGATTTTAGTTTTCAACTTTCCTCCTTCAACTTAAAGCCAGAAGAAGAACTTAAAACGCTGTCTACGACACTGCCATAACTTAATATAATCGGACACAGTATAGCAAAAGAAGCGACGTTTTGGCGTGCGCTCGAATTCCTGTGGAAAACAGGTCACTTGGAATGTTAAATGCGGTGAACGCAACAATTACAGTGTGTCGATCGTGTGGAAAAAAGCAGCAGAGAACAGAGGGGAAAGGGGAATACCTAGGTGAGTTCAAAAACACAGTGAATATGTTGATAATATCAAAAAATAAAAGGAAAATATAAAGAGCTGAGACGAAAAGATTAAAATTAATCAGGAGAGTAAAAAGAGCGGGAAACTTTCTTCAAAAAATCTAATTTGTGCAGAGAAAAGATGTCAAATTGGCAAATACCAATAACGGTTCTTGTGTTGTCCTTTTATTAGATTTTTTTATATAGATAAATATATGACTTAATTTTTACATAGATAAATTGCAATAAACATTATCTGATTTATTGAAAAATAATATCCTAAAATATGTTGAATATGTAAATATACAGTTCCAATATTTAAAAAAATTGATAAAAAAAATATTGTGCTACTATTAATCTATATTTTTCTTCATATCTATATACATATACTGAAATATGTTTACATATTGTCAATAGAAATCAAAACTATTTTGCACATTTACAAATACACAAACGCCAGCAAAGTTCCTTTATAGACACAATTCATAGCCAGGATTAATAAAAGTTGAAAATACAGGCTGCTACTATGTGCAGTACATATATTCAAAAAGTACATACTAAATTCAGTTGACTGACTCGATTCTCAATTTGTCTTTGTGGTTAACATGTTTTATTAACATATGTATATGTGCATGTATTAGTGTTTTTGTTGTTAAGATTTTTGTTTGCTACTTTTCCAATACAGTGGTTGGCTGCAATTTGTAGCCATTCTTCGCGTATCGCTGGTTTGTTTGTTGACTTTGTGCTCCGCCAGAATATCTTTCGCATATATACATACATATGTTATACAAAAAGCCAATGTAGGACTATATGTAAATCTGTCTTATTTTATGTAACATAAATTTTATTTATGTTTTTTTAAATTAAAGTAAATTTGTTTCATATATTAAATTAATAAATTTAAATTAATATTTAATATATAAGAAAATTAATTTAATATATGTACAGAAAATCATTTACCTTAACATGAACCGTTTTTGTCGTTTGCCTACCTCTTCATTCAAAGTAATTTTCTTGCCAATTATTAAATTCTACCATATTTGTCGTCGGTGGTACAGAAAGATGAACGTGTGTTTTAATGCGTATAGCATTATAATATTATCCCTTACAAAATTGGGAGAATTTAACAATAAAACGGAATGAAAAATTAGCCTTATCCTTGTTTTAGGATAATAACTGATTTAAGTTTATTTTTCTACAACAGACGTAATTATTTGCTATTGCGCTTGTCAGTTCTTTTTATTTTTTCTTTGAATGATACGTATTCGACTTCGCAGTGAGGTATTGACGCATGCGCAAACATTGTACTTTATATTTTTAAGTGAAATTATTGACATCCAAACGATGTTATGCAAATAAACATATCTACTAATAAATATGCTAAATAATTTAATTTTAAAATAATTTTTATTATTGTTTATATTTTTATATATTACAGATCATGGCGAATTTAAATTTTCAACAACCTCCGAGAAGTTTAGCAAACACCTCAATGACGGGGCGAACTACAGGTGGATTTGGTGGTAGTTCACTGTCTGGTCATGTAACACCAACGTCTGGCATGTTCCCAACGGGTAAGAATTTCACAAAATTAGTGAAAGATATTTGTTTATATTGTTTTTGTATTTATTTGGCATTTTTAATAAAATATTGACAAACAAATCTTATATGAAATTTCTTTAGGCGGTGCAAATTACGGACAAACGCAACAACCTCAACTCTCACCGAATCGCAATGCACAATTGTCTGTGGGCGGTCCGGCGTTATCGAGAGGTGGTCGTGCGAGTATCTTTGGTCAACAAACGTTCGAACGACGAACTATGCAGGCGTTAGGTGGCGGCCCTATGGTAAGTTTTAACAAACACTCGGCATAAAATATCTGTTCGTATAATTTTTGTATTAATATAAATTTACATTTCTACAGTCGAATATGGGCAGCTTTATGCAATCGGGACGTGGTGGCTACGGTACTGGAGGTGGTGGAAGTGGGTTTCCCACGGTTTTTGGTGGCAGTGGAGATACGGCAACGCCCGCGCTGCTCGATCCAACGGAATTTCCATCGTTGACGAATGTGCGTGGCCAGAACGATCAATCACTGCCTCAGACGAATCCCCTCCAGCCACCGGGAAGCAAACCTTATGGTAATTTCTTTACCTCTTGTGAGTTCTTCAACGATATCCTTACAAATATTTTTTTCTTTATTATAATTAATTATTTTAAGTATAACAAGTTTGCTCTATGTGTATTATGCGCTCGTGTAAATAATGCACACATACATACATATGTAGGTACAATCAGTAAAATAATAGTGACTATTTGAATATGAGCATACTACAAAAAGAGTAAAATGTTTTTTATTGAGAATATTCAAAGCAAAACTCTTATAAAAGTGATTTTTTATAAAAAAAAAATAAAAATAATGTAGTCAAACAATTTGTTTTTGTCAAATTTTATCAAAATAAAATTAAATTAGAAATGCAATATTGTTTACGCGTTTATAGAAAACTGGTTATAAACATGAAAGCGATACATTTCAGTATTTCTGCTTTCATTGGTCGTAACATTTGTATGTATGTAATTATTTATAAACATACGCATACATAAATTTATTTAATACATGGAGCAATCTTTTTATTATTATCATTAAGGTGGAGGTGCCGGGATAATATTAGTTGTGTTAAAAATACATTTTCAAAAAAATATATTTTAACTGCGCATGCGCACATCTCTGTTGCTTCATTTACTTTTTGGTACATACATAGCTACTCCATCTTGTTTTACAATTTAATTGTGTTCATAATAATAGCGGCATTAAGTTAATTTGCAAATCTATGCTTTGCATAAAAAATCATACTTAATTAAATAATTAATATTGTCTCCTAAATACATATTTAAGTAGCAAAACATTTTTTTAAATTGAAATTGAATTTTACTCATTACATTGTTATTTTTTGTATCACTGTCTCTCTCTGATTTACATTTACACAAAGGCAGTTTATAGTGAATTAAGACAATTCTTAATCTCCCTTGGCTCTTCAAAGCTCGTATATAACTTAATCTCAAATAACGCAATAAATGTATGAAACTATTATTATGAACACAATAATCGAAAACAAATTTGTATACTCTCGTATTAATTACTTTTCTTTTGGACTACTCAATGTTTCTTTATATACTTTATATACTGGTGCGTGTTTGAAATTTCTAATCAAACATTAAACTCATAAACATACATATATGCTCTATGTGTAGAGGAGTTCCTGTGTGCGCAACAAACACATTGTGGTTGTGGTTGTAGTTGTGGTGTAGCCAACTTCAGGACGTATATGTAACTGGAAAACATTTGAACATTTTCGTAAATAATAACCATACACACGTAGCAATAATTAAACAAAAATGTCATGTAAAGAGAAAAAAGTAAAAACAACCAAGTAATTAATTGATTAGACACATTTCTTATATATATTATATCTATACCTACATATATATATACATATAATAAATAGTCAATGTAATTTGTTGGCCACGCTTTCTTCATAATGGGGTTATCCGTTTCTATTTTCTTGTTCTCGTTTTCGTTTTCGTCCTGACTTACGCCGTTGCCGTGCATTATAACAAACACTCGAAACGCTTACGTCGTTCTACGCCTTTAAAATCAAACTTTCAAACAAAACATATAAATATATAATATACCTACATATGTATGGGTTATGTACGTATAGTCGGCATGGTGAAACAACCAACGTCGGAACAATCGGAATTCACCATGTCCAATGAAGATTTCCCTGCGTTACCGGGCACTCAAATCTCCGACGGTACAACGAATACGGGCATCACGGAGAACAATTTGGACGGTGCGGAGAAGACGATGAACTCAATTGTAGGCGGCAGTGGGTTAGGTGCCGTTGGCAGTGGCGTTGGCGTTAGCGGTAGTAGTGGTGGCGGCAGTAGTGGTAGAGGCATCGACCATCAACACGATAATTCCAGCAATGATAAACTTGTGAAAAGCGGAGTGCAAACTTCACCTGATGGTAAATTTTTTTTTATAAGCGTGTCTCTCTCTCTTACATTTCGCTCATACATTTTGATGTTCGTTTTCAAATACTTTTCTTGTTTCGTTTTGTGTTAAAGAAAAACAACGCACTCGCGCACACATTTTGTTGAAAAGTTCCAAAAAGAAATTAGGAACTGTGGAAATGGGAATTAAAAGTTTAATGCATTTATTGTTTATTCATAGTCTACTATGTATAAGTAATCATCATATTTCTATATCAAAGTAGACTAATATTTCGTGTTTAAAAACTTGTTAAAACCAGTATATTTATATATGAGGTAGGATTATTTGTTGATAACTAATCCGCAAAACCAATTTTGTGTGTGTTTTTATCGCAATTGAATAAATATAATATATATTTAGTTCATAAGCTTTCCAGCCGGCACAAAAGGTATTAGTTATTGTTATAGATATAATGCTAAAAGTTTTACCAAATAACCCATGCCTGCTGGCCTCTGACTTACAATAGAAAACTGTCTTTTCGATTGAAAAATAACTTTTAAATATAAACAAAACTATTATACTCTCTTAGCAACTTTGTTGCGAGAATAAAAAAAGTGTAAGACAACTTTGTATAAACTTACGAACTAATTTAGTGCTAAAAATATTTTTTTTTTTTTTGCTATTTTCCAACATATAAGAATTGTGTGCGATTCACTAAAACGATCAATAATTTATTCAAAAAGTGATATTTGTTAGTTCAAGAAAAGTTTCACTTCACATGTATACAATCCGCTTCATTTCATTCTATGTTCAATTTAGTTCTTCAGCTAAAATGTTATAAGTTAATTCACATGACTTTGTTTTTGTTGCAATAAATTGCTTCATCATTATTGCGTATAGTGTCATAATTTTATTCCCATCTCTGCAGTACCCAAGCACATACTTACAAACATTAACGTAACTAAAATATCAATCTTTTGTGTTTATATACAATACTAATATTTCATTTTCTCGATATTTAGGCAAGGTCACAAACATCCCAGCGAGTATGGTGAATAACCAATTTGGCATGGTGGGACTGCTTACATTCATACGGGCGGCGGAGTCGGATCCAAATTTAGTGACGTTAGCGTTAGGAAATGATCTTACCGGCCTCGGTCTGAATTTAAATTCACAGGAAAGCTTACATCCTACCTTCGCTGGACCGTTTGCGGATCACCCCTGCAGGTTTGTTCAAAATTTCAGCGTAACAAGTTTCAACTATTTAATAATGTTTATATTTTTAAATAAATAAATAGAGTACAAGACGTTGAATGCAACGTGCCAACCGAATATCTGATCAATTATGCGATAAAGGATAAACTGTCCTCACCGTTACTGAATAAGCTGCAAGAAGATCTGCTCTTTTTCTTGTTCTATACGAATATCGGTGACATTTGGCAAATGATGGCCGCAGCGGAACTGTAAGTATATTATTTAAAAAAATGCTAGAATATAACTGAGTTATATTACTTTTTAAAAATTATTCGTATTTCAATTTCAATATATCGCTATAATGTTCCCTCACTCATACCCCGTTCAATTCAAGCATACAATTGTTTAATCCATTACCGCCTTCTGTCCCCATACGAGGACACCTCTTCGATATTATTTTTTGGTGTTTAAGATATCTGTATCAGAAGTCGGTAATGGGTTAAAGTGGCAAACTATTCTTTTACACTTATTTATTAAATTAAATAATTTTTCATACACAGTTATGGTCGCGATTGGAGATTTCACATAGAAGAAAAAATATGGATTACTCGAATTCCTGGTAATAATCAAGGAAAATTTTACTACTTCGATGCGCAAAGTTGGAAACGCATGTCCAAAGATTTCCAAATCGACGCCGATAAATTAGATAAATGTCCCAATATATCTGCGTTAGTGAACATGAATGGACAGTCTGTATAATATTAATAAAATATACAAAAAAAAAACACGAAAAAAATCTAAAAAAAAATCTTTTTTTGAAAATAAGGTAAAAATCATGATGAAAAATAAAAGAAAATATTAAGAACTTTGAGTTAATCTTGTGTACTAATATTACTTATTTTTTACTTTTGCGAGGCTAACACATATGGTAGAGCAATATGTTTTTATAAGGAAATCGAAAAAATTTAAAAAAAGATGATCTGATGACCAATATGTGGTGCTATTGCTCCGCGAAGTTAAACAATGAGGCAGCGAAATTTACAATTATTCTCTTACATATAATTTAACTTTATATGGAAGTCATTGAAGTTGTGTAGGGAAGAAATCAAAAACAATATGAATGTGTATTTCATATTGTGGATTTTCACTATACAAATTTAGAACTTTTCATTTTATGTTATGCATATGCATATTTTAAACTTAAATAATATTTTAAATCATTTAAATTTTAAATGTTTTTATGCGAACCCATACAATCTTTTTTATTTTCATCTCGCAATTTTCTTATTATTTATTTTTTAATACTTATTAATAAAATATTTATACCCTTTATAATTTTAACATACTAATATATTTATACGCTTTTAATATTGTAAAAATAAATATTTATTTATATTGTATACACACCTTAATATTGTTTTTTTGCAACTATCTGCTACTCATTCCTAGATGGCGCTGCAAGTAACCACTGTCTACAAATGTCAAATATTTTTTCAATAATTACAAAGCGCCGGCGCGATTAGTGCAAATTTCAGTTAAACATTTAATTTGTTTAAATATACTTATATGTTTTAATTTTTATACTATGCGCAAAACTTAAAGTGTTTAAGAATCTAGGCAACAATGAGTATCTTTCAAGGCACAGAAAGCATACAGGTAAACACAAGTCTTGATCGCGCAGCAGAGGAGGAGGCATTGGCAGATCAAAGACGCCGCGAAGAAGAGGTTTGTATGAAATACAAATAAGAAATTTTCTCGCTGTACTTATATTTGATCAATTACATAGTTGGGAAATTTATTACAAAATGCTTTTGATGATTTGGAGGAAGATGAAACCACAGTCGATTCAACGTCAAACTTTCATTCGCATATGAATGATGAACATACAACGCACCCAAAACAAGTACATCCACAGGCGCAAAACAATAATATACATGCATTGCATTTACCACCAGCTGCATTTGATGCAGAGATACATCAATTAAATATGTTACTTGAATCGCGCACACGCGAGTCGGAACATTTCAAACAGTTGGCCAGTGAGGAACAAAAGAAACGCGATGAGCTGCAAAAGCGTTTATGTATAACTGAAGCAGAGTTGGATCGCGCATTGGCGAATAAGAACAGTACACATGAATTACTTGTGGAGTGCAAAGAGAAGTGTTCTAATTTAGAAAATAGTATTAGTAAATTACGTAGTGAAAAGAAATCGCTCGAAAGTGAACATAACATTGTGCTGGGCAAGTTGGAAACAACACAAATGCTTTTGGCTGATGTGCAGCAAAAATATGATATGGTAGAGCGGGATTTGGGCAAAAATAGTCAGCGCAATGCGGAATTGCAAAGGAAACAAATGGAAGAACGACATCGCGCCGAATTGGATGTTATGCAACAGCAAATGGAACAATTGGTTTGTAAGTTGGATAAAAAAACAAGCGAAATGGAAAGTTTACATGCGCGGTATCAAGCTTTGCAAAGCAGTCACGAAAACATGTTGCTGGAAAAGTCTGGCAAAATCAATGACTTGAATCATGCATTAGCTGAAGCGCAAAGAACATGCGAAGAATTTAGAGCACGGCAGGATTATCAACAGGTGTGTTCACGCGACAGCTATAGTAATATTGTTATTAATATAAATTCTAATGTTTTTAGGAGAATATGCGCTTGCAAAAGTTCATAGCTAGTCTGCAGGAACAAATTAAAACGATGGAGAAAACCATAAATTCTTTAACTGAGCGTTTGGAGCACACTACAGCCGAGCTGGATGTGATGGATAGTGTGCTGCATCAACATAATCAAGAGGATACACCTGGCCGTCTGAGCCAAACTCATGGCAAAGTGGTGGGCAGCACGCCTTTAACTACCAACGATCGTTTGGGTAACCTTAAAGATGAACTCTATCGTGCACTTTCCAATATAAAAGGCAAGCGTGATGATATACGTCGCCTACAGCAAAATCTTGATGATAAAACTGCTGAAATACGTATGTTGCGCGATGAAGAAAATAAAGCGTTAGTACAAATTTCCACACTTAAAGAGGCAAATTTGCGACTTGAGAATCGCCTAAAGCTGCTTGAACAAGAAAATGAAGAGTTGTGCAATAAAGCGGCAAACAGACATAATACAACCAACAACAGTGCTGACATTGAAGCACTGCAACAGCAAATGAAGGCCGAAAAGCAGGCATTACAAGACCAATGCGCACGTTTCGAAACGGAATGTAAAAGTCATGAGCAGGAGCGTAAAAAATTAGATGTGCAATTACGTAACGTTGAAGTTGATTTGGAGGAACTGAAACAGGAGCATGAAAGCATGAAAGTTAACTATGAGCAAATAATGAAAGAGAACCAGAATCTGCGCAGTCGCACAACAGCGGATAACATGCGGCTTGAGTTGGAAAAACACAAATTCCTGCTAAAAGATGCGCAGGCCGAATGTGATCGCCTAAAGAATCTCTACATTGAGATATCTAACGCAAAAGAAGCGATGGCTTATGAGATTGAAAAACTACGTAACACAGATAGCATTAAAGAATTGCAAGAACAACGCGAGAAGATAGCCAATCTGCAGCGGGCGCTGCAATTGGCCGAAGTAAAGTCATCCGAACTGACGAAAATACTTGAGACTGAGAAAATGTGCCACGAACGCGATGTGAAAACGCTGAAGGATCGTTGGGAGAAAGAGAAGACTGCGAATAACAAAACAACCAAGGCAGATAGCTCAAACAATTGTAGCAAATGCATCGATTATATGTCTGAAATAACGAAGGTAAGCGTACTTTAAAATAAAAAGGAACATTTTCTAAAATATAAATTTCTTTATTATAGTTCGAAATACAAAACCTTAAGCTAAGTAACGTCAATTCCATTAATAAAAAAGAAATAGACGATCTTACGCAACAATTGCAAGAAGCCAAAACTAGCATAGCCGAACTCAACGAAAAATTGAAGCTCTGCGAACAACAAGAGCAGCTCATACGTGAACTCAAAAATAAGGCAGCTCGCTTCGAGGAGTATATCAAGAGTCATAGTAGTGCATCAGAACCTAATAGTGCAACTCCGTCTCCACAGAAATATAAATCCAACGTTGAAAATACTAATAACAAACAAGAATGTAATCGTCTTCCCGTCACCGAAGTGAAACAAATTGAATCACGCATACGTGATGAAATGGCAAAACTTTTTGCCGGCGAAATAAAACGCTTTCAAATAAAACTGCATCAAACCGAAGAGAAAAATATTTGTTTACAACGCGAATACCAAATTGTGAGTAATGATCTGCAACAACGCACCACCGAAGTGGAGCTGCTGAAGCAAGCCATACTCGCAGAGCGTGAACACATGGAAGATATACTGAAGCAGAAGGATGCTGAGGCGCATGAGATGATTGAAAAGCAAACCGCAATTTTGCATAAATGTCGTGATGAACTGTTGGCCAAAAATCAGCGTGTGGCACAATTGTCTAAGGAGCTGGAAGAAAGACAGGTGCAAATCGAAGCTGAACGCCAGTCTATGAAGGCTGTGATGGCGCAATGGGAGGACCAACGCAAGCATGTGGATGATATTGAATCGGAGTGGAAGGATAAAGTACAATCGTTGGAACGAGCACATGAAAAAGCTTTAGCGGCGTGGCAAAAGAAATACAATTCAGCTAAACATACAGCGGCGAATTATAAGGTAATTATGTGTGAAATAAACACTGCAAAAGTACTTAAAAAAAAAAGAGCTAAGTTCGTGTGTAACTGAACATTTTATACTCTCGTAATTTATTGATGTAATTTGATTATGATAATACACGATTTGGCCCACATAATCAGCGTAAAGACCAATAGAATAACGAAAATCATCATATACATATAGTATATGAGGGCTGAGGTAATTCCTGAACCGATTTCATTTATTTTCACCACCAATTTACACTATATCCAAGGCTATACGCTCACTTAATATGGCTAAAATATTTCACATATTAACCGACTTATAAGGTATAAAGTCCACCATATTTTGAAAAACTCGTAATTAGGTGAATGGGTGACCCGAATTTCACCACTTTTGGTATAGAGACAAACTATTAGAAGAAAAAGATTCCCTCTGAATTACATGAAAATGTCTGAGAGATTTACCGATATTTTCGGTAAAAACTTACCCTTAGGCTCTGAGTTCTTCATGTTCGATATCCGGGGCATTGAAAAGTTTTTGTCCGATTTCGACAATTTTTCCACAAGTGATGTTACATCTCAAATACAGTATTTGTGTAAAGTTTTATTCCGTATATACAATAATGTGAAGGAATCAAATGGAATTCAAAATTGCATTATATGGGAATTAACGTTTGCCTATATTCCGTCCGTGTGAAAAGGGTAAGAGAATATTATATACCGAATTTCATTTAAAACGGTCAAGTAGTTTCAGATATATGGTTTTTGACCCATAAGTTGGCGATGCCACTCCCATTTTCCATTTTTTTTTTAATCTGAGTTCAATTTTCTTCTGCCATTTCTTCTGTAAAATTTAATCCTTCTGGTGTTTTCCGTTAGTGAGTTAACGCACATTTAGTAATTTTCAACATAAACTTTGTATGGGAGGTGGGCGTGGTTATTAACCGATTTCATCTATTTTATGGTGTATTATGGGGTACTTAAGGAAAGTGACCGCAGAAAGATTAGTATATTTCATAGCGGTATATTTATATAGCGGTTTGCGAGATATATACAAAAAACCTATTTGGGGGCGGGGTCACGCCCACTTCTGACTTAATGACTTATAAACAACCGTTATGTGAACAAAACTATAATACTCTCTTAGCAATTTTGTTGCGAGAGATAATAAATATATTTGTCACAATGTCTGAAAACCTAAAAATAATTTTAAATCCAACTTGTTGTTTAGTCAGGCCTCATTTGAAGGTCTAACCTACACTTGGATCGCGGATGCAAATCCCATGGCAATTTCTATAACATAAATATGAATTGGTCAAACTAATCTTTACCATTATATTCTCTTCGCAGCGCTATGCGGAGGACAAAGAAGCGCACATGTTAAGCGAATACGAACGTCTTAAAACAGAGTATAATGCATCACTGACCAAGATCGAAATACGCATGAAAGAAGCATTGGAAAAAAAGAATCGTGAGGTAATATGAATAATATGAACAATTAAAGGGAGAAATCAAAATACTTAAATATTTTTTTTATTTTTGTTTTTAAAGATGAGAGACGCTACTGCTGCAATTGAGAAACGACATGAATTAGGCTATGACAAAGAAAACAGAAAGAAGAATGAAAAGAATTGATAACGATACGATATATCAATATGCATATATATCGTATGTTAATTAGTATTTTTTATTGTTTATGAATCAACCAGTTTGTTTGTTTTAGATTTAAAATATAATAATGACCGCAATTTGTTTAGTTTGCACTATTTTATGTAAATGAAGTGTTTAGCAGAGTATGTAAATAATGAGGGACGTTAATTAAATTTGCAAAAGCAAAAGACACGACATTAAAGCAGCATTAATATAAAATAAGTATGTAACGTTGACAGAAAGTGGTAAGTAAGTATCAATTTCTAAACTAATTATAATTTTTTATTGTTGTTTTTTGACTTATCACTCGAAAATGTGTCCCAACATGCTTGCAATTTTTGAAAACTATTATCGATTTCTGATTTTGTAATACCCAAACCGGCAGCCATTGTTAAATAAGGTATTTGCGTCGCAGCAGAATGTGAGCCCCAACCTGCAAAAGAAGCGTACAAAAACTTAATAATGCCAAAAAAATTATTTTATCTTATAAACATTTATAATGATTTGTTTACTAACATTCAAAGTGATGCCCTTCAACCTTCCGGTGATCTCCGACAGCCACAACACGTGCACCCGAAATACCGCGTGTGTACATCATTGAACCGAACTTAGTTAGTTCCATGTTAGCATCTTGCAACTGTCTTAAACTCATAGCCAGCGATATTGGATTGGCTTTTGCTTCCAACAACATTTCTCCATGACTTTCGGCGAATTCTTGCATACGCATGCGCAAATATTCAAAATTTTCTTTACGCTCTTTGACTAAATTCAAATAACCATTGCGACCCAGCGACAAAAGCGTCATGAAGACGTCAAGCGTTTGCGCCGATGAAGCGCGTCCGGGATATGCTTTGGCAACATTGCGCACTAACTGTTCATCGAAGCCCGCTATGATGGCGCCACCAACGGGTACCATGAGATTTTTATCTGTACTCTGCACAAATAAGTCAACGCGTCCCACACGCTGTGCTTGTTCGAGTTGATGTGTGAGATAGGTACTTTGTAAGCCATAAGCATTATTGACGAGATGTGGCAGCGCGTGTTGTGCCGCCAATTTTGCCACACCAATGATATCATCTGAATTTCGTGGTGCAAAGCAGCTAGTTGTTGTACAAAAACAAAGTATATTTTCTTCATTAAGTTCATCTATTTTTTGCGCTAACGCTTGCAAATTTGTAGTTAAACTACCGTTATCATTTAGTTGTGGTTCGACAATTATTGGTGTGAGTCCCGCTGTAATTATACTTTTGAAACAGGATTTCTGATCGATACGTGACCATAAAACATATTTAGCTGCCGGCTTTTGTTGCCGCAACGTAAGTAGACATAAGAGCAGGGACATGCCGGTCGCAAGAGGGGCTAAAAAACAGCTGCGACAACTGCGCACACCCATCTCGTGGATTAGATCTAGCAATAGTGAATTTGTTAGATTAGCCATAAGTGTGGAGCCGGCCGCTTTCGGTTGTGCCTCCAACAAATCTCCCGAACGCCCAATGCCATGACCGAAATTATAATGACGTCGTGCAACAAGCGCTAAAAAATAGTAACTTTTAAATAAAGTACTTAATTTGCACATGCATTACTTACAACAAGCTATGCGTGCTTCGCGTTCACCAACTCCTGCTTTTTTGGGAAAGTTGTTGCTGTCGAGCAGTGACAGCTGCTGCACCAGTTCTTCGATAAGTGTATCACTCCAACCATTAATTGGTAGCTTACGCTGTTAGTTACAAACATTTACTATGATTAAAGGTTTATCTTGTTTATTATCTTATTAGTTACTTTTTCCAACAGCTCGCGCTTTTCTGTTTCTCTACTTTTCTGTGCATCTTGTGCTAGTTTCAGATAATTTTTAGGCACTAGCTTTTCACTGATGTTGATTTTTTGGAAATCCATTGGAACTTATTTCTAATATCACTGGTTGCGACCATTAATCATAAGAATGTTGTAATCACACTATTATCTTCTTAATTATTTTATGGAGCTAATTGTATTTTTTATTCGAAGTAAATTCATTTGTTTACATTTGAACAGCTGATTGTGTCGCTTCAAGAGTGACCAGAATAAGAGATTCGTTAAGGAAACAGTTTCAGTGAATGAGAAATTATCCACACGAGTCCATTCAGTGAAATGGACATTTTAGAAGTTAATCAACAGTAAATATTTTTAGTGAATATGTATATGCTATCGACCAATTACTTTGATATTAATTCTTATGTGACCTTATTGTTTTTAGTTCTGCTTTCGTACCACGATTTGTGAAAATACTAGAACAACAAGCGTTTCTCACCACACTTAGGAATACCATGCAATCTAATAAGAATCGGGCTCAGTCTGATCAGCGGTTTTTCTAGTCATATTTCCGGTATACCTACTTCTTGTAGATTATTTCAAGGTACCACAATTCAAATAAAATACAGTGGAACATCTCTAACTCTTATCACCACTTCGAGTTAGAGAGACTTCGAGCTATAAAATTTTTAATAAAAAAATATAATTTTTTCAAAAAGCTGTAAAATATAGATTCACCTACAGTTTGAGTTATTTACTTCGCAAAAAGTGTTATTTAAATGCATTAAAACATGTATTCTGTAATTTTGTTTGTGGCAATTTGCTATTGTTTGGCTTTTGACTTCTGTATCCCATGCCTTTGTTACATGATTTATGAAATCCAATTAATAAGTAATATCAAATTTTTTGTTCGCCTCCATACCAATATAGGGACTTCTTTAACATCCTGCTTCGATAGTAAAATTTTAAATTTTGTATTATGTCCTGGTCGAAAAGTTCGATTTATGGAAGGAAATTTCTATGAAATTTTACTTTTATTGCCAATTCAAGAGTTTGAATTATGGAGAACTTCGAGTTATAGAAGTTTGAGTTATGGTAGGAAATTTGTATGAAATTTGATTTCTAAACGCTGTTGCCAATACAAAAGTTCGAGTTATGGAGATCTTCGACTTATCGAAGTTCGAGTTATGGAAGTTCCACTGTATATACAGATTGTTAATAAGACATTATAATCAGATATTTTACAAAAAATTTTGCTATGTTCGTATCTGAGAGATTTACCGAATTAGCCAAAACCACTGAGGCCCTCATGTTCTATATCTGGGGCCTCGAAAGGTTATAGTACGATTTCGGCGATTTTTACACCGGCGATGTCACATTCTAAATGTAGTATTCGTATGAGATGGACTTCAAAATTATGGTGTAAATATTGTGAACCGATTTCGCCAATTTTCAAACTGAAGTATTGGGAGGCAAAAAAAAATTCGGGAACCGAATTTCGTTGGAATTGGTCGAGTAGTTCCTGAGATATGGTTTTTAACCCATAAGTGGGCGTCGCCACGCCCATTGTCCATTTTTTAGGCAAAGTTTAATACAGTTTTTCCGTACCATCTTTACGATAAAATTTATGGTTTCTGGTGTTTTTCCTTACTGAATTAAAGCACTTTTAGTAGTTTTCAACATATCATTTGTATGGGAGGTGAGCCTGGTTATAATCCGATTTTCTCCATTTTCATGCTGTATAATCAAGTGTTTAAAGGACATATCTCCAGAAAATTTGATTGATATAACTTTAGCAGCTTATGAGATATGACCTTGAAGAAAAAAATATGGAGCATATACGTATCTGCAAATTTCTGCAGCAAACTTTAACTTTTATATTAACTTAAGACACCCACAAATATAACTTTAACTAAACATAATAAAGACGCGTACAAAATCTACAAAAAACAAGGTAAAGAAAAGCATTAATTAAAATAAATACAACACAAATTAGCTTTTATTACGAGTATTATTGGAACATAAAATATATACCTTCCACTTAAAAATACATTTAAAATCATTCAAATTCAGGAACGTAAATATTCGACAGACCACTTTTTCCTCTTTAGTTGAGAAGTATTAACTGCACTGTGAAAATGAACATGTACTCGCGTCTTTGATTCTATTTTTAGAAAGTCCCATTAGATTTCCAGATAAAACTGTTTTACCATATAGTTCACATAACGGTTGTTTGTAACACCCAAAACTAAACGAGTTAGATATAGGGTTATATATACCAAAGTGATCAGGGTGAAGAGTGGAGTTCAAATCCGAATGTCTGTCTGTCCGTCCGTCCGTCTGTGCAAGCTGTAACTTGAGTAAAAATTAAGATATCTTGATGAAACTTGGCACACTTATTTCTTGGCACCATAGGAAGGTTGCTTTCGAAAATGAGCAAAATCGGACCACTGCCACGCCCACAAAATGGCGAAAACCGAAAACACATAAAGTGCCATAACTAAGCCATAAATAAAGCTATGGAAATAAAATTTGGTATGAAGGATCGTATTATTAAGGGGCATATTTGGATGTAATTTTTTTGGGGAAGTGGGCGTGACCCCGCCCCCTACTAAGTTTTTTGTACATATCTCGCAAACTAATAAAGCTATATAAACCAAACTTTCTGCAGTCGTTTTTTTTAACCACTTCCTAATACAGTCCAAAAATGAAAGAAATCGGATCATAACCACGCCCACCTCCCATACAAAAGTTAGGTTGAAAATTACTAAAAGTGGGTTAACTCACTAACGAAAAACGTCAGAAACACTAAATTTCACATAAGAAATGGCAGATGGAAGCTACACTCATATTTTTTTTACAAAATGGAAAATGGGCGTGGCGTCGCCCACTTATAGGTCAAAAACCATATCTCAGGAACTACTAGACCGATTTCAATGAAACTTGGTTTGTAATAGTTTACTTACATCCCAATGCTATGTTGTGAAAATAGGCCAAATCGCTTCACAACCACGCCTACTTCCTATATACCAGAACTTTGAAGACGATATGAATCGTTTACATTACAATATATAAAGTAAGCACTAGTGAAGATATCGGTGCAGAACTTTGCACAAATACTATGGTAATAGTGTGGCAGCCCCATTCTAAAAGTCGCCGAAATCGGACCATAGGTTTTTAAGGCCCCATATATCGAACACGAGGACCTCGGTGCTTCTAACCTAATATTATGGTTTCCAACTTTCAATGGACTTTATACAATATATATGACGAATATGTGGGTCAAATTGTGTATTATATAATATTAATTAAGTTAAATAAATAAATTGCGAGAGTATAAAATGTTCGGTTACACCCGAACTTAGCCCTTCCTTACTTGTTTTAGAGACAATTCGTTCACATTTTGTCAAAATATTTTGCTATCGATTTTTTGGGGGTGTCGAGAAGATATTATATACCAAATTTCATTGAAATCGGATGAATAGTTCCTGAGATATGGTATCTGACACAAAAGTGGGCGACGCCACGTCTATTTTCGTCTATTTAAAGAGAGTATTATAGTTTTGTTCACATAACGATTGTTTGTGGCAGTTTGTGAAACTTGGTTTAACGGTTTGTGAAACTTGGTACACATGTTCCTTGGCACCCTGAGGAGGTTGGTATTTAAAATCGGCGAAATTTGCCACGTTGCCACGCCAACAAAATTGCGAAAACCAAAAACATAAAAAGTGTCATAACTAAGCCATAAATAAAGTTCTAAGTTTTTTGGGAAAGTAGGCGTGGCTCCTCCCCCTATTAAGTTTTTTCTACATATCTTGTAAACTACTAAAGCTCTATCAACCAAACTCTTCTAGATTCTTTTAACCATTTCATTCCCATACAAAGGTTATGTCGAAAACTACTGAAAATGCTTTAATTCAGTAAGGAAAACCATCATAAACCTTAAATTTCATTATAAAGATGGTACAGAAGAGCTGCACTCAAAGTGGTATACACTTTTTAAATGGTCGTGGGTCAAAAACTATATCTCTGAAACTACTCTGCCAATTGCAATGAAATTTGGTTCATAATATATTCCCGGCTTCCCAATGATATGTTATGAAAATAGTCCAAATCAGTTCACAATCACGCCTACTTCCCATATACCAGATTTTACTTTACAATATATAAAGTAAGCACTAGTGAAGATATCGTAACAGATTTTGCACAATTTGCACAAATTCTGCACTTATAGGGTCGAAATGGCCGAAATCGGACCATAAGCATTCAAGGCCCCATATATCGAACATGAGGATCTCAGAGCTTGGAATTAATTTTTTATCGAAAATATAAGTAAATCTCTCAGATATTTTGAAGAAATTCAGAGAGAATATTTTTCTTCTAATAATATGTCTCCGTGCAATGAGTGAAATCGGGTCATAACTTCACCTACCTCCCATATACCTAATATTAGGGTTTCCTACTTTCAACGGACTTTATACCATATACATACATATATGACGAATATGTGAGTCAAATTGTTTGTTATCTTAATAAAATTGCAACAATAAATTGCGAGAGTATAAAATGTTCGGTGACACCCGAACTTAGCCCTTACTTACTTGTTTTTATAAAAATCTGAGTTCAGCTCTTTTCTGCTATAACGGTTGTTTGTAAGGTGTGGTCCGATTTCGCCAGTATGCAATAACAACCCTCTCATGGAGACGAGGAATATATGTACCGAGTTTTATTAAGATATCTCAAGTTTTACTTAAGCTATGTGAAAGTCAACATTTTTTGTTGTTATTTATGGAGAATGTATGTACATAAAAGAAAGATCAGTTAGCCCTTTAGCAGATACTGAAACGGACGATTATATAAATTAGAGAGGATAAGTAGCAGATGTAAAGAAATAATACAAATATAAGTGTACATATGTTACAAGACTATATATTATTTAATCCCTTTTCCGAATACGATCAACATCTTTCCGACCGAAATACAGGAAAAACTTATATACATATAGGAAAGTCTGATCCGTTATTTCATTCGAAATACTTAAGAAATCAGCTGAAATGTTTTTGTAATTTTTTTTTGCAGAATTGACACACAACAATGAAAAACATTAAACGCAAGTGCGTAGCAAGGACATCGCTAATGGGCGAGCAATGACAGCTGAAGGTTTGGTCCTATAATGACTTGCACATTACTATAGTAATAATAGGCTGTGCGAAAACAGCTTGAAATCTAATAAAGTCGGTAATGTGATAAAGCAATAGCAGATAATTACGCAGGCAACTTTGGTATTTGTGCGAAGTGTGAAAATGCATTAGTTTGTTTATATTCCGGTTTGGCACGATTATTTCTTTAAAAACAACCTGTGAAATTTAGCGTTATAGTTTGTTAGATGTACCTTCGATCGAACGTAAATGAACATACTAGAGCTCTTGGTATTCGACTAATCGACTAACCGAATTAACCGAATAGGGCATTATTCGAATAATAATATTCGGTTTGCACTATTCGGATAGTCGTCCGTCATCGACTATTCGATTAACCGCTCATTTTCGACTATTCGGTTAACCGTTCGTTGTCGACTATTCGAATAGTGCAAGTTCATTAATTTTCTTATTTTTATTGAAAAAAGTGAAACATTAAAACTAACAAAAAACTCGCTATTTTTTATGACTGTCATACCAACACTGTTGTTGTTTCGCATGCAAAATTAAAATATGACTGATACAACACTGCGTGGTATGTTTCTTGAGTTCGCTATTCTATACCCCTACCCACTTGCTGCCGAATTTTTTCGGTTTTTTGCAGCATATGCCTAGTACTGCAGTAACCGGTTACTTTTTGGAACCGGTTTTTTTTGGGACACACTCGTGGCAGTGTGGGCGGTTGGTGGGTGGGGCTTTGGGGCGTTTCGGGGCAAAACTTCGACGAGTGGGTAGTCGGTTTTCTGTGAAGAACCGGTTTTTTTGGGTCGGTCAGTGGTCGGTTTTGCTCGTGCCCTTCTGCCCGAACACTTCTCAACCGATTTATACCGCACATTGTATATATCTGGAAAATACGGACATATATCTGGTTTTAGACTGAATTTTCATTTATTCGAATAGTGACAGTATAACTATTCGAATAACCGCAGTAGAACGACTATTCGAATAGTCGGAACATTGCGACTAACCGAATAGTGCTAACCGGTTAATATTCGTACGAACGGTTACAAACCGGATATTCGAATAATCGGTTTTCAGGTTAATCGAATAATTTTAAGAGCCCTAGAACATACAGTTGAATTTCCAAAACTCGAACTTTTATAACTCAAAGTTCTCCTTAACTTGGCAATAGAAGTCAAACTCGAAGTTTATTTTGTGGATTATGGTGATTGATATTTCTATAAGATCCTCACTTTTTCAGAGTCTAGTCTTAAATGCTTCTATAATTTGGACTTCTACTGTATTTTACATACAAATGTTGAAAATGTAATAATTCAAGAAAGTATTTTTTTATTTTAGTGTCGCAAACGGTAATCACTCGAGCTTTATTGTTGCGATTTTTACAATTTATTGTGGGAGCAAAATATGACGTTTGCTATTTTTTCCTTTCCATTACAAATTTGATTTAGTTTATTTCTTTTACATTTCACTTATTCTTATCGCCACTTAGCAATGACGATTTGGTAACCAAAATGTGTGTATGTATGTAACCCAAAATTGATACTTGAACAGCAGCTTCTATAGCACTTACATATGTACATTTTTGTACTCGCTCGCATGTGTAACATAGGATAATAAGTTAAACACCTGTCGCACAAATTTATGCTCTGACGCAAGAAAATGAAAATGAGTAAGACTTTAAAAGCCAGTTGTTTGATGCGTTGACGCATCACAATCCTTTTATTTTACCTGCTTCATTTAATGCTTCCTTCCTACGATCTCTCATATTTCTTCCATCTCTGCTCCACAGTAGTGCACAGTGTATGGACGATGAAACGCATCTGCCAATTTTCGGCATTGTAGACTTGTTGTTTATAACATATGTCTGATTCATGCCAGACTCATTTGTCCCAGCAGAAGAGTGATTGTGATCCCATCATTTCAATAACGACTTTCCAGGTATTAGCGACTTGATTCCGGTGTTTTCTATACAAAGGCATCAGCCATATCATAAGCTGAAACGTTATGTTATCATAACTAGCTTTAGCCTTTAACGAAGTACTCTCATCTCAGAAGAATCTTTCTTCGAACGATATGTAGGGGTTGGTCATAATAATGGCGTTAACGCTGGTTAACAAAGTTTATAGTCCTTTGTAGGATAAAAATCAGGATCCATCTATAGACCAGACTGTCATGGCAAAAGCTATCCAACAGTCTGACCTCATGGTCGGCGAAGAAGAAACATATTTTCACATTTATACATTACAAAGTCTACAGGCGTTCACTCTAGTATTAAGAACAACATATACTTGTAAATACTTGGCTAGGACAAGCGAAGGGAAAACGAAACTGGGAGCTTCCAAGAAGCTTACATATATCTTACTATACTAGTTAAATTGCGATCAGTTGTTTTAAGAGTCTGCTACCAACTCTAAACTGGGCTATTTCATCAAGTAATTCTCTATTAACATATGTTCGTGTATGTGTATTTATTAAAATAAACTTGCAAGTCCTTTTGCCGAAATCTGCTTCCACTGATCAAACCAAGAAACCAGTAACATGCTGCACATGTTGCCTTCTCATTGGCGGCTCCGAGTTGATTGTCTGCGGAAGTTCACTGGTCGTCAAAGAGGATTCTGTTGTTGGGTAACTAATGATCATTGTTGGTCATAAACTTGGTTTTAAGTCGTTTGCTTTTATATTTATTTTACTTTTTGTGGTTGTTTGGGTTTCCTGATATAAACGATTGCCGAAATACGCGGATGTCTGCCAATCGACAGCCTGCTGCAATTGTCAGTAGTGAGAAATTCAAAATGCGCATGTTTCCTCTTTTATCATGCAAGCTGCGATCTCGGACAATCGTGTGAATTCAATAAATGAGTGGGAGATAATGGAGAAGGGGATGCGAAAGCACACTACATACAAACACAAATGTACCTATCTACATCCACATGTTTGTGGGCATGGACATGTATGGTTTTCATCTTTTTGGGAGGTAAAAATATTGGTCCTACGAAAACTTTTAGGGCTCAAGTTTATATCAATATGAAAAGGTCCTGTTACAACTGTAATTGAAGTAACAGGTCTTACCTATAATGTGTAACATGCAACCTAAAATGTTCGGTTCTCTCGAAATTTATTTATTTAATATATATACGGCATAAAGTCCACATCGTATATAGTATATGAGGACTCTTTTTCACCACCAAAGTACACTATATCCAAGACTATACGCTCACTTAATATCTTGCTTATATCTCTCACTGATTCACCGATTTATAAGGTATTAATTCGTATTTTTGAAAAACCTATAATTACGTATATGGGAGCTAGGGGAAATTATGACTGAATTAAATTAAAATATCTGAGATTTTTACCAATATTTTCGGTGAAAAATTACCCTTAGATACTGACTTTCTCATGTTCGATATCCGGGGCCTTGAAAAGTTATAGTCCGATTTTGAAAATTTTTCCACAAGTGATGTCACAACTCAAATACAACATTTGTGTAAAGTTTTTCGGGGCCACGCCATCGTTTATTTAAATATTTTCGTATAAGAAATGTGCACCGATCATGGTTGACATCAATATTATTGGTATTGCTTTTGACATAAATATTTACTTTTGTTTATACAAAATATTAAAGAATATCTATACATATGTACATATGTATAATATATAAATATACATAGTACATATATATATATTTATATACCGAATATCTAAATATTTGCATTGTTATTTGTTTTTCGGTCAAGCAAAACTCATTTTTGGCAACAAGAGACAGTTTTGATTATTTAACAATGCTTATTTAAGATCGTGGCAAATATATAATTGACATTGAAACAGTCGGAAAACCAATAAAAATCACTGAAGCAATTGAAAGTTCGATTACGATATGAAAAGAAGCGCAAAGAAAGTTGCATGCTATATTCTTTAAAAAATAAATAAAATAATAAACATTCGTAAGAAAGTAGCTTAAACATGTTACTCTTGAAAAAAATTAAATTTAGTTGCAATCTACATACATATATTAAACTAGAGCACCCCACAGACGTTGTCCTGCATGATATTTAAATCTATTAATATATGTACATGTAATTGGATGGAAGATATCGTACACCGACAGTAGCGAGTTCCAAGTATAAAACATTTCCCAATCAAAAACAACACTATAAAACATCAAACAAAAATTATAAATCTAAAATTAATTAAATGTACTATTTCAATTGGATCGAATCCTCCTGAAAACACACAAAAAAATTTATATAAGTACATACATATAAAGATTTGTAAGTCAAAGAGTAATTTAGACTTTTATTTAAGGTGACCTTCTTTAGAACTCATTTCAGATCAGATGGTACTATTTTCAAAATATTTTTTTTTTCATTCAAACGAAAATATGTATACAGGATTACTTTGGAAATTATTTCGAAGAGCTCCCTTACTGCTAATGTGGCTGTATGTAAATATGTTTGAGCTACAGGTAGATCTACGAATCGGGATAATACCAGATTAGCTAAGCTAGAGCTATTGATACGCAAAGAGCAGCTGTAGATTATCAAGTAGCTTAAATTAGCAAGACTATTTCAAAACTACAGAATTATATTTATGAAAAAATATCGACAACAGGCAATGTTGAACTAATAGTCAAACTAACAATAATAAGAATATGCTATGCATATGTACATATGTATGTATGACTAAAGGTAAACTACAAAGGTGAGACAAAAGAAATTCCTACAATCCCAGGCCTCAGCATAAAACACTTTCTCCTCAAAAACAAAAGGATCTCTTTGCGTATATATGTACACACATCTGCCCTTTTCTTTGAAAGGTTTTTGTTAGAAATTTGCATTTCTCCCTCGACAGGAATCTAGTTGTTCTTTCCAGTCTAAAGTTGATTTATTCCTCTCTATGCTTCAGTTTTCAATATGAATAATCAAGCGTGCGATAAAACTTGAAATTATAAAATTTTCTGTTTAACTATTTTATTGCACTTTCAATAATAAATTTTTCAAATTTCTTTAATATTTTTGCAAATATCGAATGCTGTTGTGAATGGCCAGACCTGAGAAATTCTGTATCCAAGATAATCAGTATCTTATTTATTATATTATTTTTTTGAGAACTTTCATTATCGCAAAATACACTATGTGGTTTTACATACATAGACGCTTTCTTAGATAACACATGTACACAGATCATGTAAAATCTCTCTCTGTAACATAATCTTCATCATCATTTTCAACAATTTAGTCATCTTTAACATATGTATTGCTATGATGACAATTTTGAAGTGTCTAACTGATTAATAATAGCATATTAATGTGTTGTAAAACCGGATTATAAAAATCAGATCAATTGGTAATCGTTTAAACGCTCCTGCTGGAATTTATGCGAAATCAATTATGAAATAATTTCAACTAGTTACCAGTTAATGTGTGATTGTAATCTTCTGCGTTGGCTGTGGCTATGGTAATTTGTTTCCCTCGGACAGGTTCGCCTTTGATTTGAAGTTTAGCTAGCTGGAATAAAGAATAATCTAAAATGAATTGGTATGAGCATTATATGGTTTAGAGTTGTTGAACCAGTTGTAAGTTGAGTTGAAACCAGTGCATCTAATTGGGCGTTTTCGATAGTCATGTAATAAATCTTTGAAAGTAACAAAAATATAAAAAGAATGTTTACAATTTACTTGTAGTAAACTGAATTCTAAAATGATATTACTTATGTAAAACAAGAGTAATAACATTATTATCAGGAAGCCAAGAGACTTGGAGCAGGCTTCTGTTCGATTTGGCTAGAATATTTTTACGTTAGCCTACCAAAGCATGTTGTACTACCATTTTTTGTTGATGTTAAGTACTAGTAAGGAAATGTAAAAAAACTGAGGAAGAGCTAAGTTCTGGGTCAGTCAAATATTTTATAATCTCCCAATTAGCTAAGAGCAAAGACGAAGAAATTCGCAAATCATTATATTATACACCTACATGCATTATAGCCGCCATCTAGGGGGAATACTAAATCATTTATCACCAGACCATATTGTTATGAGGTGCTCTAGTCAGTTTCCGATTTCAAACACCTTTGTTTATTTGATACTTGCAGTTTGAATCGTAAATTAAACTACTACTAGAAGCGAACTAGTTCACAAAAAAAGATTTTAATGTTATTCATATTTGAGTAAAATTTGGCACTAGAAGGGTTCACCATACGTTTGTTAGCCAATTTTTACAGTGTACATACTCGTGCTTTTTCCAGACTGGATAAGGAACCGAAGCGTATGGGTTTGGTGTTTAACGAGGACAAGACGAAATATGTATATCCTGTCATTAAACAAACAGTCAGCGCATTCGCGTCTTGGCTCCCACTTCAATGTTGACAGTCACAACTTTGAAGTTGTAGATAATTTCGTCTATCTTGGAACCAACATTAACACCAATAACAATGTCAGCCTTGAAATCCAACGCAGAATAACTCTTGCCAACAGGTGCTACTTTGGACTGAGTAGGCAATTGAAAAATAAAATTCTCTCTCGACGAACAAAAACGAAACTCTACAAGTCCCTCATCATTCCCGTCCTGCTTTATGGTGCAGAAGCGTGGACGATGTCAACATAAGAGGCTGCACTAGGACTTTTCGAGAGAAAGGTTTTGCGGAAGATTTACGGTCCCTTAAACATTGGCAACGGCGAATATCGCAGACGATGGAACGATGAGCTGATGAGCTGTATGTATTACATGTAAGTGACATTGACATAGTTCAGCGGCTACGATGGCTAGGTCATGTTGTTCGAATGGAAGTACTTTGATGCAGTACTCGCTGGTTGTAGCCGAGGAAGAGGGAGACCTCCACTCCGTTGGAAAGACAAAGTGGAGAAGGACCTGACTGTAACTCCTTGTATAACCACGTAAGCGGTTCCTACGCCAGTTAAGAAAAAGAAGACAGACTCGTACATACATACATTATATGTATCAAAAAAGTGTTTTCAAAAGGGAACATATTTCTCTCATATCAAAACACTTTCTTGACATACTGCATGCATACATGCAGATAACAAATTTCCCAATGTATTTCAATAAATTTTTTTTAAATATGTACTTAAATCCTTTTCGAAGTCGCATTACACATTACGCATACACATGATTTGTAAAGACTTCCTGTGCTTTCGGCTTGCAAGCCGAAATTCGATATTTTTCATTTCTTTTTCGGATGCCCAAAATCGTATACAAGTATGCTGTATAGTAATTTGTCTGCATTGTTTTCGTAACGATTTTTTATTCGTTTAACTTGTTTTCTTCCACTTTCTTGCACAACATCCATAAATATGCATGGATTCTGCAAATAATTCCCGTCAGGCAAGTTTAGAATTTTATTTAACGTGTACGTGTCCTTCTGTAGAAACCGGTTCATATTAGCTAAATTCGTACTATATTGAATATATTTTTGTTTCCATTCAAACCAAAGCGTACAGGATTAGTTTAGAAATTGTTTCCAAGAATTCCCAAACTGTTGGTACGTTTGCGTGTCCATATGAATCTATGCTACATATGTATGTATGTATGTTGGTATGTATGTCAGAAAGACAGGTACGACGACTCGGGATAATATGAGATTAAGACTATTGATAATCAATGAGTAGCTGTAGATTAACAAGTAGCTTAAGTTAAGGAAAATTATTTCGAACACACAGATTTCTTGCAAATTTTATTTTTCTTGCAAAATTCCAATGCATTCGTTTAGAACGTTAGAAAGTGCGCAGCACCAACAAAGTTACATTCCAGTTTGGAACAGATCAAAAACAGCCAACAATGGCAAACTACAAATGTGAGACAAGAAATATTCGTACAATCCAAGTCACATCAAAAACGAAAAAAACACGGGAGGAGAAGGAACACAAAAGGATCTCTTTGCGAATGTACATCTGCCTTTTGCTCTGAAAGATTTTTGCTCGAAATTTGCATTTCTCGCTCAACAGGAATTGAGTTGTTCTGCGTGGACTTATGTTGTTGTGTTTTATTATACAATAAGAATTATCCTGCATGCGATACAATTTAGAATTGCAAAATTTTCGGTTTTACCAGCGAACAATGGAACAAGTTTTGAATGTTATTGTTCCAAAGGATCCTTTGCCGTTTGAAGGTAAGGAAAGAAAGTTTCCGTAAAGTATATACCTGTGTACATCTTTTTGGTATATTCATGTTTGTGCATCTGTGCACGTTGGCACGCAGATGTCTTTCGAGAAATACTAGTGCAACGGGTTTCCGGTAGATAAATTTGCATAATATATTTTTTGTAAACAATGTGTTTTCTTACCTTTGTTACAAAGGTCCTCCTATCCTCAGTTGACCACCCATTCATCAATTCACAATAGGTATTTTTTAAATTCTATGACTTTTTTTTCACACCAGCAATCCGTCACACATTTAATCAGCGAAAGGACAATGATGAAGAGAATCAGCATCATCAGTAATTTTCCACAATTTCAATCAGCAGAAACACAGAAGAAAACAAATTTTGCATTTCATTTTTAAATCTGAAATGAATCCGTTGATTATCAGAAATTTCCCACGGGTGTAATAAGCTACACTATATTTTTACTAATTTTTCAAAGATTGCTAAGTATTGGACTTATGCTTAGTTCTCACACGATCTTGCGAAAAAACAATTTTTATAAACCATGATATCGAGTAGCAAGATAAATTCCGGATACATTTTTCATCAACATATCTTATTTAACTCCCCTTGACACTATTACTACTCGTATATTTTCCCGCACTCTTCAACACATTAAGCTATATTTAGTATAAACGCCTCATTTACTAACTAATACCCGGACATCATCCAAATAAAATTTACAACAACAGCAAAATTCTTTAAGGAACTGCAAGTGGTTGCTGTCTCATCCCCACGTTTTATAGAACTTCCTATAATGCCCAAAATTAATGTACATATGGTTTTGAAGAAAATATTCGAGGCTTTACGAAATTAAAATAGAAAACTTATTTTTAATTTTACGGAAAATTACTTACATAGGTATTTCCATAACTGATGTAGACTCGAAAAAAATGAAAGGTGTCTGCAGTGGATATTTATATTTTAGTCTGGGTATTGTGGTTCGGATATTATGCATATGTCGTAATTTTAAACAATGTGCAACCGGTTAAATGCTCATTCTGCAATTTGTGCCAAATCAAAATCAATTATGAAATAATTTTAACTAGTTACTATAGTGTTGGTCGTAATTGTGGTAATTTGTTTTTCATTGTATGATTCATATTTGTTGGACTAGTTGAGTTGAGTTGAAATAAGTAGGCATCGATACACCAATCTTAATGATTTATATATATATATATTTGGCGTAGGAACCGCTTTAAGCGATTATAGCCGAATCCACCAGAGCGCGCCACTCATTCCTCCTTTTTGCTTTTTGGCGCCAACTGGAAACACCAAGTGAAGCCAGGTCACTTTGCACTTGGTCTTTCCACCGGAGTGGAGGTCGTCCTCTTCCGCGGCTTCCTCCAGCGGGTACTACATCGAATACTTTCAGAGCTGCAGTGTTTTCTTCCATCCGTACAACATGACCTAGCCAGCGTAGCCGCTGTCTTTTTATTCGCTGAACTATGTCAATGTCGTCGTATAAATCGTACAGCTCATCGTTCCATCGTCTGCGGTATTCGCCGTTGCCAATGTTTAGAGAACCATAAATATTGCGCAAAACCTTTGTCTCGAAAACCCCAAGAGTCGTCTCATCGGATGTTGTCGTCGTCCATGCTTCAGCGCCATACATCAGGACGGGAATAATGAGCGACTTATAGAGTTTGATTTTGGTTCGTCGAGAGAGGACTTTACTTTTCAATTGCCTACTCAGTCCAAAGTAGCACCTGTTGGCAAGAGTGATTCTGCGTTGGATTTCAAGGCAGACATTGTTGGAGTTGTTAATGCTGGTTCCCAGATAAACGAAATTATCTACAACTTCAAAGTTATGACTGTCAACAGTGACGTGGGAGCCAAGACGCGAGTGCGCTGACTGTCTGTTTGATGACAGGAGATATTTCGTCTTGTCCTCATTCACCACCAGACCCATACGCTTCGCTTCTTTATCTAGTCTGGAAAACGTAGAACAAACGGCGCGGTTGTTGCTTCCGATGATATCAATATCATCGGCATACGCCCTCTCTATTTAGTTCTGCAGCTCGTATTATTTTTTCCAGCAATAGATTGAAGAAGTCGCACGATAGTGAGTCACCCTGTCTGAAGCATCGTTTGGTATCGAACGGCTCGGAGAGGTCCTTCCCGATCCTGACGGAGCTTTTGGTGTTGCTCAACGTCAGCTTACATAGCCGTATTAGTTTTGCAGGGATACCAAATTCAGACATCGCGGCATAAAGGCAGCTCCTTTTCGTGCTATCGAAGGCAGCTTTAAAATCGATAAAAAGATGGTGAGTATCGATTCTTCTCTCTCGGGTCTTTTCCAAGATTTGGCGCATGGTGAATATCTGGTCCATTGTGGATTTTCCAGGTCTAAAGCCACACTGATAAGGTCCAATCAGTTCGTTGACGGTGGGCTTTAGTCTTTCACACAATACGCTCGACTTAATGATTTATCGAAACAAAAATGCATTTATTGGAAAATAAGTAGGGTTTTTTTTATGAAATTATATGACCTCACATTTTCAGAAAAAAAGTTTTATCTTTGATCCGGTTCCCATGTTTCAGCGAAAGTTCTTGATTGAATAACTAATAATACATAAATGCAATATAAATAAGTGTTCGGACTGAAATCTGCAAACAATTTTCTCGGAAATAATTCTCAATGGTGTTTTCATTGGGGTGGACTACCATTGTTTGATGATGATAAGTACCCATTTGTTCGGCGAAAAACTGTTTCTCATGAAATCACACTGAGATTTTAAGACACCACCTCGTACACAATCGTGCATTCGATACTGTCTAATAGTCGGAAACAATGATGAACGTGAACGGTGTTGTCATTGTTTTAGACCTTATCGATGATTAAATATTAAAGTTCTTTGCTTCAACGAATTTTCATCCGCTAAATCTAAGTGAGATTGCATCTTAAGAGGCCGACAAAGAGCGCTACAAATAACTAAGTGATAATTTGAAATTAATATATACACAACAGGGATACTATTTGAGACTATTTATCAACATTTCTGCAAAAACACGTTAATTTTTTTTATATTGTAACCCATTGAACTATAAAAGACTAACTGCAAGATATTGAGAAAACAGTTTTATAACACACTACACTCCTAGTTCTTAATTTTTAGAAAAATCGAGTGAGATGATCACTGTTGGACTCTTTTTTAATAAAAAAAAAAATAAATAAAATAATTTAGAATTAGAAGCACTGAAGCCTGTCATAAAAAATAGCCGCTTTTTGGTGGATCTCAGAAATATACAGACAAACACACTTTCACACATATACTCGTATATATGTATATGTACTTTCTTAAATAGGTGTGTGCGCATATCCACTAGTAACTGCCAACTACAAGACACCGGAATCATGAGGTTTTTGAGCAGATGTTACCAACGTTTTCTTTATTTCATCTGCTGCTTCTTCGCTTACCATCTTTAAATGCTTTTATGCTGTTTTTTATGTCTTATTTTTTATGTTTTATGTTTTTGTTGCACTCAATGACAACAAAGAATAAGAAGAATGAGTAAAAGAAATATACTGCAGAAAGGGGAGACAGCGGTAGCTCACCATACCTACATACATATGTATGTATGTACATACCTTTATGCACTATAAGACCTCGAATCAGCATAATAATCAAGTACAAGGAGCAAAGCAACTGGCTATTCGTGCCACCGAGCAAAGCGGAATTATCCTGTCGCTACATGCTGATCACTGCTCTGCTTTCAGCCACAGGAGGCACATAAATACATTCATACCTATATACATATGTACATACATAACTTATTGGCAGGCAAGAGTGACTGAATGTTTTCTTAAGTGACTAGCACCTGGACTTTATGCCTAGTAGTTGCACCCTACTGTACCAGCTAAAATACAGTCAACGACATTTGGCTTATGCAGCGAGTCCGTACAGGACGACTGCCTATTCCTGGCGATCGTGGTGCTGCTTTGTTGTTATAAGTTTTATGTTTTATTACCGTCGTTTGGCCATTAGGCAGATTTGGTTGACTCATGCTTGCTTCATGTAGGGCTGTTGGCCGCTTTGGCACGTGTTATAAGAGTGTGCTGCGCACATCTGTGGGATAGATCCTGTTTAAACATATGTAAGTATGTATTTCTACATTGAAGGCTCATCAATTTATATGCGTTCTAGTCGTAAGACTGGTGCAGACCATTGCGAAAATTGCAAAAATACTTTTACAGCTGTCGTTGGAGTCACGCAAATTTCTTGTTGCTCGCTCGTGTGGCAGCAACCTAATTAGTTGCGAAGGAAAGCTCTAGCGCCTTGGGTATATAATAAATATATGTACATACATATGTATGATATTTGTAGTAGTTTGTCATCTTTTTGGAACGTGTCATTCCAACTTCAACAAAATATCAAGGGAAGGGATTGAAATATAGTATGTATCTGAATATGGTCTTTATAATGACCCACTAATGGACAGTTGCATAAGATCATTGAATAAAAATGTAAGTCCTTTTAGCGGATCGTTAAAAGAAATAAAATGCTCAAGTATCTAGTGCGTTCCAAAGTTATTCATTGATAGTCGTTCGATGCGAAGCAGGCTTGCTGAGTGCCCAAAAAGGTTTTGATTCCTTTAAGTTAAAGGATATCTGTTGTTTGAATCGAGATGTTTTCAATGTGTGTAAACTCATTATGGACAATTATATTCGTTTCCCAGAAGTTCTAATAAATTGACACAGTCGAGACTCATTCAATATAGAAATTTTTATACTACCGCTAGGTGGGTTTAGTGTTGGTCAAATCAAAATCTAAAACTCTAGAGAATGTGTTTCAATGGTGGTCACTTCTCGACTGAAATCTCAAACAATCGTTTAATATATTAGTCTTTAAAAAGGCAATATAAATCGTTTTGGTTTATATACTACAGATGACTTTAAATATGTTCGGGATTTACCATTCTGCTTTTAAAAATAGTTAGGGCCGTATTCTAGCTTTTTTCCTATATATACATAAAAACGATAAAAGCTTCCGAGAGTGGTACTGGAATTCGAGAAAATATATTCTTTAAGAAACCAAGTATGAATTAGTGACATTCTGACCTCATTAAAGCTTATTGACTGTTTAGAGTCGGCTTTAAACATAAAGAACCTTCTACATGTTGGTGTAAGAAAAAAATCTGAGCGGAAACGTTAATTACTAATTATGTGCTGTAAAATCAGAACCGAAGCAAATATTTAAAGAATAAATCTATTCCTCTTTTGAACTTTCAGTTTCATGGCATATGAACTAATGTCAACACATTACAGTATTCAACACCATGAGAACTGCTCATAAGTTGTGCTCTTACTACTTTGCATATGTTCTTCCGAATATCCTTTTTCAAAATATAACAGTTATAAAGGATGTGATTATACACATATTTAATTATGCATTAAAATGCCGATAAGCTATGACAGAACCCTTTCGGCCCAAATTCAAAGTGATCGAGCGCATGCAACACGTGCTTAAATCATACACATACAAACATAAATTCGTATTTTTATCTCATAGGAAACCCCTAATTGCTATTTACTACATTTCACTGGTTGTTTCAACTTTTCATTTTTATCGCACACTTTTCATCTATCGAGGGCATTTATGTATGTATTTACATTTGTATATGTATGTGCCTACTTATACATGCATGCTTTGTGATTAAAAAATTGTATCCTTCAGGATTATAATTTAAGCCAAACGCCTTGCACCGCAAACAGTACAACCCCTCGGCCGAAGTACTTATACGAAGGGGAATAATGTGTGTATATTTTCCGGTTTTTAAGAAAAGAAAATAGTCGCAACGTTAATAATTTGTTTAAGAAATTTACAAAGTAAAGGGTGGTTCATGTGGTTTGTCAAAATGGAGGTTAAAACTTCATCTGTGCGCTTATTTTTCAACCGGAGGCTGCAATAATAGCTGCCATCGATTGGCTAACTGCTATAGACAAGCCAATCGAACAAACTTTCCAAATTTTCATTCGAACTGGTAGCATTGCAATCAAATTGTCTACACTTGGTCGCACTGAACTCTTCTACCATCGTCAATGTATTACGTTTTCTGCAACAAATTTAATTATTATCAAAGTTTTTTATTCAATAAATTCAATACAAAAATACACTATAAATGCAGTATTTGTGCAAAGTTCTGTTCCCATATCTTCACTAGCGCTTAACTTATATATTGTAAAGTAAACGATTCAGAATGAATTCACAGTTCTGATACATAGGAAGTATTCGTGGTTGTGAACCGATTTGCCCTATTTTCACAACATATCATTAGGAGGATGGGACCATGTGTAGAAGTTCACGCAAGTGAGGAAAGTTTTTGATTGTCATTCACTTGGGAGTGGCCAGAAACGATTCTTCTCCACATGGTCCAAGCAGCTCACGACTTCCGGTTTTAGACCAAGTATCCTCTGGGTAGCCAACAGACATCCGTTTGAAGGCGAGCTAAAGTGAGAAGGCGAAGCCCGCTTATGCGGTTGTGCGTTGGGTTTGGGACCCACCACATAAAAACACCCCCCAATGAAAAATCTACGAAAGCCTCGGATGAGACACCCCCCTTTTGATGACGACCCCTGCAAACGTTTTAAGGATAATGATATAAGGGCATGCACCTGGAATGTCCGGACCCTTAATTGGGAAGGTGCCTCTGCCCAGCTGGTTGATGTCCTCATACGACTCAAGGCTGACATCACCGCCATCCAAGAAGTGCGATGGACGGGACAAGGACGGAAGAAGGTGGGTCCTTGTGACATCTACCACAGCGGCCATATAAAGGAGCGCAAATTTGGTGTTGGATTTGTGGTGGGAGAGAGACTCCGTCGCAGAGTCCTGGCATTCACCCCGGTGGATGAACGTCTTGCCACAATCCGCATCAAAGCGAGGTTCTTCAACATATCGCTGATTTGCGCCCACGGCCCAACGGAAGAGAAGGACGATGTGACCAAAGATGCTTTCTATGAGCGCCTAGAACGCACCTATGAGCGCTGCCCCCGCCACGATGTAAAAGTCGTGCTTGGCGATTTTAACGCCAGGGTGGGTAAAGAAGGTGTCTTTGGCACAACAGTCGGAAAATTCAGCCTCCATGACGAAACATCGCCAAACGGCCTGAGGCTGATCGACTTCGCTGGGGCCCGAAATATGGTCGTCTGTAGTACCAGATTCCAGCATAAGAAAATACATCAAGCTACTTGGCTGTCTCCTGATCGAAACACGCGGAACCAAATCGATCACGTTGTGATAGACGGAAGACATGTCTCCTGTGTTTTAGACGTGCGTACGCTCTCCTGCTCTCTGAGAGCACTCATCAGCATCTCGGTATAAGGGAACTGTGGAACGGCATCTCAAACTCACTGCGTACCGCTGCAGCCGAAACAATTGGTTTTCGGCAACGACAAAAAACAAGCTGGTACGATGAGGAGTGCCGTCTCGCAGCGGAGAGAAAACAGACTGCCTACCTCGCAACGTTGCAATCGACCACAACACGTGCGGGATGGGATAGATACCGAGAGCTGAAGAGGGAAGCGAGACGCATCTGCAGACAAAAAAAGAAAGAGGCCGAAATGCGTGAGTACGAAGAGCTTGAGAAGCTGGCAGACAGAGGGAATGCTCGAAAATTTTATGAAAAAATGAAGCGACTTAACGAAGGTTTCAAGACCGGAGCATCCTCATGTAGAGACCAAGGTGGTAATCTGGTAACCGATGTCCAGGGCATACTGGGATTATGGAGGGAACACTTCTCCGACTTGCTGAATGGCAGTGAGAGTACAACACCAGGAGATGGCGAACCCGATCCCCCAATCGATGACGATGGAACAGATGTTCCATTACCCGACCATGAAGAAATTCGAATAGCAATTACCCGCTTGAAGAACAACAAAGCAGCGGGGGCCGATAGATTACCGGCAGAACTATTCAAATACGGCGGCGAAGAACTGATAAGGTGCATGCATCAGCTTCTTTGCAAAATATGGTCGGAAGAAAGCATGCCTGACGATTGGAATCTCAGTGTGCTCTGCCCAATCCATAAAAAGGGAGATCCCACAATCTGCGCCAATTACCGTGGGATCAGCCTCCTAAATATCGCATACAAGGTTCTATCGAGCGTACTGTGTGAAAGACTAAAGCCCACCGTCAACAAACTGATTGGACCTTATCAGTGTGGCTTTAGACCTGGAAAATCAACAACTGACCAGATATTCACCATGCGCCAAATCTTGGAGAAGACCCGTGAAAAGAGGATCGACACACACCACCTTTTGTCGATTTTAAAGCAGCTTTCGACAGCACGAAAAGGAGCTGCCTTTATGCCGCGATGTCTGAATTTGGTATCCCCGCAAAACTAATACGGCTGTGTAAGTTGACGTTGAGCAACACCAAAAGCTCCGTCATGATTGGGAAGGACCTCTCCGAGCCGTTCGATACCAAACGAGGTTTCAGACAAGGTGACTCACTATCGTGCGACTTCTTTAACCTGATGCTGGAAAAAATTATAAGAGCTGCAGAGCTAAACAGAGAGGGTACCATCTTCTACAAGAGTGTACAGCTCCTGGCGTACGCCGATGATATTGATATCATCGGAAGCAACAACCGCGCCGTTTGTTCTGCTTTTTCCCGCATGGATAAGGAGGCGAAGCGAATGGGTCTGGAGGTGAATGAGGACAAGACGAAATATCTCCTGTCATCAAGCAAACAGTCGGCGCATTCGTGTCTTGGCTCCCACGTCAATGTTGACAGTCATAACTTCGAGGTCGTAGATAATTTCGTATACCTGGGAACCAGCATCAACAACACGAACAATGTCAGCCTCGAAATCCCACGCAGAATAACTCTTGTCAACAGGTGCTACTTTGGACTGAGTAGGCAATTGAACAGTAAAGTCCTCTCTCGACGAACCAAAATCAAGCTCTACAAGTCGCTTATCATTCCCGTCCTGATCTACGGTGCAGAAGCTTGGACGATGTCAACATCAGATGAGACGACACTAGGAGTTTTCGAGAGGAAAATTTTGCGCAAGATTTATGGTCCTAAGAACATTGGCAACGGCGAATACCGCAGACGATGGAACGATGAGCTGTACGAGTTATACGACGACATTGACATAGTTCAACGAATAAAAAGACAGCGGCTACGCTGGCTAGGTCATGTTGTCCGAATGGACGAAAACACTCCAGCCCTGAAAGTGTTCGATGCAGTACCCGCCGGAGGAAGCCGAGGAAGGGGAAGGCCTCCACTCCGTTGGAGGGACCAGGTGGAGAGCGACCTGGTTACACTTGGGATCTCCAACTGGCGCCGAACTGCGAAGGAGAGAGAGAGATGGCGCACTATCGATTCGGCTATAACCGGCTAAACGGTTGCAACGCCAATCACATACATACATACATCATTAGGATGCCAGGAAAATATTACGAACCGAGTTTCATTGAAATTGGTCGAGTATTTTCGGAAATATGGTTTTTGACCCCTAAGTGGGCGGAGCCACACCCTTTTCAACTTTTGTATACCAATTTGAGTGCGGCCTTTCTGTAACATCTTTGTAATGAAATTTAAGGTTTCTGGTGCCATTCCTTAGTGCATTAAAGCGTTTTTAGTAGTTTTAAACATAACCTTTGTATGGGAGGTGGGCGTGGTTATAATCCGATTTCATCCATTTTTGGATTGTAAAAGGAAGAGCCTAAAGGAAACGACTCTAGAAAGTTTGGTTGATATAGCTTTAGATATGATGAGATATGTACAAAAGCCTTAGTAGGGGACGGAGCCACGCCCACTTTCCCAAAAATTACATCCAAATATGCCCCTTCCTAGTGCGTTCCTTTGTACCAAATTTTACTTTTATAACTTTATTTATGTCTTAGTTATGGCACTTTATATGCTTTTGGTTTTCGCCCATTTTCAATAGAGAGTGCCAAGGAATATGTTTTCCAAGTTTCACTAAGGTATCTCAATTTTTACTCAAGTTATCGCTTGCACGTACAGACGGACGGACGGATAGACATCCGGATTTCAAATCCTCTCGTCATCCTGATCATTTATACACATACCTACATACATATATACTATATAATCCCATATCTAACTCTTTTATTTCCGGGTGACACAAACAACCGCTATGTGAACAAAACTATAATACTCTCTTTAGCAACTTTGTTGCGAGAGTATAAAAAGGAGTCAGTCTAGAGCTTACTTGTAAAAAAAAGTTTGATTATTGTACAAATTCATTATAGATTCAGACCTTGAAGTGTACCAGAAATCGTCATTAAAATTTGGAAAAACTCAGTAAAACCGCATGCTGTTCGATTTTGTGTAGGGTGTCTTAAAGCACTGGGCCTAGCGAGCAATTCATTACTGATTTTAAACTTTAAACGGAATATCGAGGTATCCATTCATATGGTTCAGCCTTGTTTAGGAAAACTGGGTTAACGGAATGAACTGTTCCGAAGCAGTCCCACGAATAAAGTCGTGATTTATTGGCATTGTTGGTATTTTCGCAGCATTTGTTAAGATTTTGAAAGAAACCACTATATCGATCACCCTTTACGAGTTTCAGTCAGGCAATATTTAAACGAATTTTAAGACAAACAATGCCATGTGGCAGGAAGCTGAGCGCGTAGCCGACTCCACGTGTTCATAAAGGTGTGCAACAAATAGCCACATACTTTCACGGAAACATACAAACACACCAAGGTACAAGCAAATGTATGCACATTGTATACATACATATAAAAAATAAAGGAATTCGCTACTCTTCATTAAAGCATCAGATATGGTCCCATATCCTAACGCGGTGCACATAATTGCCCCGTATAGGCTTTCTTTCAAACACAATAATGAAAGTAAAGAAATGAGATCACTTTGTTGTCCTACAAACAAAAAAACAAGCACTACATACATACATTATGTATATTATTAGGGCTAAGATCATAGGATCATGCGAATCGCTCCTTCGTGTCGGAATTTATTTGAACGTTGTGCGAAGGGTGTCCACCATTTAAAAGTTCATAAAATTGCGTTGTTCCTAAATCTAAGCAAGCAAACCTTGCGATTCCTTTTTGTTTGTTTGTATGCATGCCATTGTGTATGTAAGTGCGTTACTGTTTTGCGCACCAGTTGAATGAGAAAACTAGTTGTATCGAAGAAACGACCCGCAAAGCATGTGATTTCAATTGAATGATACGAAATGCCAAAATAATTGCGTTTTATTGTTATGAAAATTGGGGTAGTTGGTGGTTTGCTTTCTAGGTAAATGGGGTTGTTACATGGATGTGAATTGTGAGATAGATTCTATACTGAGAAATCGGTAGATAAATGTTATTAGAAATGAATTGAGATTTGCACCATATTTATATACATATCTACATACTTATATTTACATAAATTCATATACTTATGTTCATATGTATGTACATACATATAAGCCTATCGAACCCGCCAGCACCTTACATCCTTTTATTGAATTAATCAAGTTCTTGTTAAACAGGGTTTTGTAAGTGAATGTAAGAAAGCAGATTTGAATATGGTACGTCGCAATCAGGAAAAAGTTCAAGTCTCAGTTAGTCTAAACATTTCCCCTCTCAGTCGAGTTTGGTTACATATGTATCTGTTACGGCCTTTAATTAATCTCATTGGTTTTTGACCTGTATTTGAAATGATAACAATAATTAGGACTTTGAATCAGTTAACGGTACTAACTATTATATAATGCTGTTCTTATAATTCTATAGAGAGAAAATACATATATATGATTTGTGATACTTTTTTGGGCCGAAATTAGTGTCTTGTCTTTATCTTTTAAATGAAGAATGAATAAACTTTAAATTCACTATTTAATTACTGATGGATTAATTTTTAGTTTCTCTCCTCTGTGGAGAGTCGAGATAACAATATTTGGTAGGAGACTTTTGTTAGAAAGGCATACATATGTATCATATACAAAGATAAACTCGAGACCACTCCATACAGTAAGAAAAAGCATCATTTGCATCAGCAATATTGCGTAGCAGCAATCTAGCTCTGATTTTATTTTAACTTACATAAAATACCTAGTACATATGTATGTACATATGTATGCATATTGATGCGTATTTAATAAAAAACTTGTTGGGGAAGTGCGTAAGTTTAGGTTATGTGGTTGTCAAAACGACGCACCTAGTGCGTAAGTTTACTACGCAATATTTATTTCGTAGTTATTCAAAATAAGGTGGAGTTAAAATAGAAAGAAACAACCCCTAGTTATTACTCTGAAATTCTACCCTTCCAAGATGCTTATGAAAACTCAAGGTTAGACCCAACTCAACCCCAATTAATTCTACTATGTGATGTTAAAAGCTACATGCTTTTATTCTAGAAAGCAAAGAATACATGAACTCAAGGACAAAAGCTGTACAAAAAGCTGCATACAAATGAGAAAAGTATAAGTAGGCGACCGCTAACTGCGCAATGCAAGAAGAACCTATAGATGAACGAATATGATGTAATGTTTGTAAATACTTACAAAATTCTTGAAGTCAATTAAACATAAAATTAAATAGCATTCCCGAATTTAGAAGATTGACTCTTGTTTTCGAGGTTATGGAATTTAGAAATCCCTCTTAAAACAGTTGAAACTTTGTTTAGTCGAAATTATATATCCACTAGTGGACGGGCCACGCACTGCTGTGGATAAGGTATGCATATGTACATACATATGTATATACATATGTTAAATTCTATTCTGGTTTACTATTTGATAATATCCTGAGAAGACTCTACTACTTTCACTACTTTTGGTCAGCTTTAGTGGTTTGTGATAAATATACCAAAACTAACTCTTTGGTTTTTTTCGCCAATTTATAAAACAATTAACCACATAAGCCCTTCTGTACCTAGATCATGTGTTCCGATTTTTATTGCATAAATTGTAGCTTTGTTATATCCCTTTTTGTTTAACTACCATCAATAATACCAGCCTTCTCATAGTATCAAGGTTTAAATATGAGCTAAGTTATATTGGAATATCCAGAATGGACAGACGGATGTTGAGCTGTGACCATGGCCCCTTACCTAAAAATATGTAAATTCTAATGTCCTGCCGTGCTGTGAATATCTGTTGTAAAAGTATTATTTTTTCTTAAATTCTTTTTTTATATTTTTCATTTGTCCGGTTTTGCTTACCTACAATACAATCACATTTTGCTAATTGTAACATGTACGACGTTACGATTAAGACATCTAGATTTCAATTAAAATTATCTCTTGACCGAATAGACAGTCGGATGGACATTGCGACCAAAATTTGAAATATAAGCTATCCTATCTTTTATGATGGACCAAACTGCAGACGTGTGCAAAATTTCATTAAAATCGGTTCAGTAGTTTAGGCGCCAATCCCGGACAAACAACGTGACATGGAATTTTTGTATATATAGATAGATAGATATAATAAACTTTATTATTGAAAATCTTACTAAAATTGTCATATGTTAAAGGGACCTAGCCAGAATGGATCTTGAATGAATCTTTCAAAAAGCCCGTTATCTTTCAGCTGTTTTAGACCATGAAGAATAACACTGCATAGCATGTCAATTGACCTTTATTTGATGTCTCAATATTCTACGATAATTCCAAAATATTAATCTTTCTTATACTTATTAATAAATACTGGTGTTGAGATAGGATTGATTATAATATTAAACACAGAGATCTACGATTTTCTGTCAAAACTATCGCTGGCGCTATCGATAGAATCGAATTATGCCATTTTTTTTCGACTATCGAATATGAGAATAACGATGGTATCGTATAATTGGCAAATTGGCTATATACTTTGTGGTAGTACTTACCTAGTATAAGAAGAAATGTACAGTTGAACTTCCATAACTGGAAGATCTTCAGAACTCAAACTCTTGAATGGCAATTGCATTTAGAAATCAAATTTCATACAATTTTGCTTCCATAAATCGAACTTTTCCACCCGTAAACTGTTTTGCTAAGTAAATAAATAAATAAATATAATATAAATAAATTTTTGAAAAATTTTATGTTTTAATGAAACCTTCTATAACTCGAAGTAGGTTAGGTTAGGTTACTAGGAAGTCTCTATAGCTCGGAGTATTTTTTTGAATTATGGTGATTTGAGTTATACTACGTTCGGACCGACATTGAAAATATGTTTTCATTGAAAAAATGGGTTTTCGTTCGAAAACTTGTGTTTTCATCCATGCAAAATCTGTCAAACGAAATCACAGTTTTCGATTAAAACTTCTTGAAAACTTACATTCCACTCATTAAAATCGGTGCCTGCTCTAGTTTAGTCGATATTATTGGAAGACATATTTTGCCAGCTCTAAATTGTCATTTGATATTGTAAACAAATTCCACTACTTTGTCAAAATAATGGAGAAACAGAAATAAAAATAAGAAAGGAAGGGCTAAGTTCGCGTGTGATCGAACATTTTATACTCTCGCAATTTATTTGTTTATTGTTATTAAGCGCGTTTTCTTTTCTTTTCTTGAATGGTGACTTTTTTTAATTCAACATAATACACATGCTGCATTACCTTTTTGAAAGTGTTCCATTTTTTACATTATTAAAGAACAAAGATGCTGGGCATCTCTCACTGACAATTTGATAACTAGACTACAGGGCAGAATAAAATCAAAAATTTTTTGAGAAAAAAACGCTTTAAAATTACATGCAACTCTACTCATGTATTGGGCACAAAGTCCACTAGAAAATAAAAATCATTATATGAAAGATGGTGTAATTCCTGAAGTTTCATTAATATATCAGGAGTTTTACTCAAGTAAACGCTTGTACGGATAGACGGATTCTAAATTCGTCTCATCATCCTGATCATTTTGATATTTTATAACCCTATATCGTTTAGTTTTATGACTTACAAACAACATGAGAACAAAACTTTGATACTTTTTTAACAACACGTTGCGGGAGTATAAAAATGCTCAAATGTAAACAAACAAATAAATTTGTGAATTGTCAATGAAAACGCATCGAAAACACAAAATGTCCGTCAGAACGACTTTGGTTCCACAATCCACAAATTGTGTTTTCAAGATGTTTTCAATGTCGGTCCGAACGTAGTATTAGGGAAGTGCAACTGTGTATATAAACATTATCCGATACTATCATATGACACTATCGATCCGTCTATTTGTAGTTTTGCAGCTCTCGGCGAAACGGCACACTGTACGAGTATAAACATAATTGTTATAACACAAACTTGATCGAACAAAAATATATCATACATGTTGTAAACGCCGAAGAGCGGGAGAGAAAATTCGTTCAATACGAAGAACGCAAAAATTTGTTAAGGGTGTCTGCGCAACTGCAGCGATCTACACAACGCGGAAAAATTTGTCTGTTTATTGTATGTATGTATGTACATTTCGATAGTTCCGAGCAGTTCGTTGTAAGCCAAGTGATAGCAAAGAAAATAATAAGGTACAGTAGTTTTCCGAAATAACGAACACATTAATTGTCAGGACTGTTCGTATTATCGAAATTTTCGTTAATTCGAGTACTCACTTAGAGGTATGTTTTTGCAGTTTAATAAATTATTTTATTAATTATTTGTTAAAGAATGAAAAATCATAACAAAACAATTGAAATCCAACAAATTATTCACTTATACTTCCATTTGGTACTCATCAATAATTTTAAGCTTTTTTATAAAATTCAACATTTTTTCAATTTGCACATTTCTTTTAATTTTTATCCAAGTTTTATTTTTAATTCTGGTTTGATGTTATTTGATTTTTTTCTCTTTCTTCATATGTCTTCTTCATGTTGTTCGTTAAACCGAGTACTAACAAATCTCCGATGTTCGTTATAAGCGATTTTCGTTAAATCGAATATTCGTTATTTCGGAAAACTACTGTATTTTAACATTGTATGGAGGCAGCTGCAAATCAAGAAACGTGCATATTGTATGTACATTAATGTAGTTACAGTTGAAATTCCATAAATCGAACTTTTCGACCAGTGCATAATACAAAATTTTAAATTTTACTATCGAGGTAGAATTTTAAAAGAGTCCCTATATATCATATGGAGACGAACAAAAATTATGACATTATATTTATAGATTGCATAAATCATGTATGAAAGGCATGGGATACCGACGTCAAGAGTCAAACAAAAGCAAACTGCAACAAACCAAAATACATGTTTCAACGTATGTACATAAAACTTTATGCGTAATAAATATAATTGTGTATAAATCTATATTTTACAGCTTTTTGCAAAATTGTAACTTTTAATGAATTTTTTCTATAACTCGAAGCTTTTTTGTGAATCATGGTGATTCAAGTTAGGGAAGTTCAACTGTATTTAAATGCTTGTGTTAATGTTGCCAATCTTTATGAAAATAATGCCAAAATTTTAAATTCCTGCAGGATTATATCAAATAGCAGTAAGAAATTAAAACAAATTTTAAGAGAAAATGTTGTTTAGTATTTAATGAGATAATACTTCATAATATAATTAAACGTTTTGTAGTGAAAAATTGAAACATTTGTGACAACATATTGAACATCCACTTATTAAAATATAAAACATTATCTCCAAACGTTTTTGAAAAGTGAAAACATTTGAAATTTTCATTTTTTCTAATCTGAAAGTGTTGAGAAATTATTTTATTCCTCGCTGCCGAAAATCTTTGGTGGTCATTTAAAATGAGATTGCCAAAAATATGTTCAAAAAATGTCGGTGTTTACGATAAAAATATGATGATTGAAATTTGTGAAGTGGCAACCATGAACACAACATACATATATACATATATTAGTTTATAGGCAGACTTCATGCACAAACGAAAAAAAGATAATCTTGGGTAAACTTCCTTGCCCACAATAAATATACATACTTACATAAATACATATTTTGTAGTATGTTTTTGAATATGTATTGATCAGTCACTGTTGCCGGCTTTGTTCGCGAGTGCCCTTAATGCGATTCAAACATGTTTGACGTCGGTTTGGTCAGCGTCGGCGCAACTGTTCTCTGCTTCTGTTTGTACTTCATTGAGTGCAGTTATTTACGTCGTCATTGTTTTCCTGCCTTGTCTTTGTTGTTGTCGCCATGCCTATATGGCTGCTACTCTTTTTCCTTTTCATTTTTCGCGGTACGTTTTCCTTTTTTTTCTATTTGTTCGTTAGCATTCTGGTTTAAAAATTTTGAGGAGTTGAAGTTGTGTGATATTGTTGTTGTCATACATGAAGCTAGCTGCTAGATGGAGCATTTTTGTAGAATCAGCAGGAGACAGATAGCCGTTGTGCGAATCTGTAGCACTGAAGGAATCACTTGTGCGCGCGCCATCGAAATGAACGGTTGTTTTTATATCTCGTTCGTTAGTAAAGAGACTTCAAAGCCGGTAAGATCGTCAAGTCCAATTATAGAGCAGCAGTGTAACAATAATTGACGTTTTTTGGGAAATACTGATTCACAGTTACACGCGTAGGCGGAGTTCTTTGTAATTTTCAGTGAACATTGCATTTGTGTATATCAATTATTGGAAAATATAATTTTGATACACCGTTATGTTATTTGGTTATCGCAACATATAGTGCTTTGCCAACTTTCCGTGTATTATTTGAAATGTGTTTTTTTTTTCATATTGTCAAAAAGTACGTGAAATTGGAATTAAACATAAAAACATTTTATTTATCTACACTAATTGGCAAATAAATAACCTTGATTTAATCAGTGATTCAGCAATTTTATGTTAAACTTTTCATCTGTAAAAATATTCAAGTGTATTCAAACAGAAAAATCCAAAATAAGGTAAGTGCTTGACAATACAAATAAAACGAAGAAATATTATTTTTTGTTATTAAAATTATTGTGATTGTAAATACGTAAAGATTTCACATAATCATAGGACTATCATGAATGAAATTATCTAGAAGCCAAACGACGTATTCAAAATTCTAAACACACTTTTACCCGATAAGTAAATATTTAATGGTATACATACATGTATTAACATTTTCTTACGAAATTAATTGCGAAAAAAAATTCTTATCCACTTTCCATCTGATAAAACAATACATGTAATATTTATAACAAGGGTTAATCGAAATTTAATTGCATAGAAAAACTTTTGTCTCATAAGGGTAACCGTGACATACTTATTAATTGGCCCTTCAGTCGTATACTTTTGCTAACCTTGAGTCGAGCATGTTCGTCAAAATCCTGGCAAATATTTATCATTTTCCATATGATTAGCGAACTTCTGCTCTTTACTGTGTACAGCATCCAGGGAAAGCCTTATGGTCATGGCCATGATCAAACTCTGACGATTATCCGTTCTTCTATATTTTACTATTGCAAACATATTGGGATATGTGTATGTAACTTCCTCATTCATGAAACAGGTCTGCTTTTTCTACTGGTGCATTGGTGCAGATTCTAACTATGACATGCTGCGAATTCAGGTTTTTGCAATGCATTGAAAAGCTTGCGCTATTCTTGCTACAAACCTAAAATTACTGCTGATGTTGCAGATTCTAACTCTGCTGTGGTTGCAGTTTCTTCTGCCGCCGTTATAGATGATTGTGGCAAGTAATTTTAGCTTTAAGTAATAAAGCGCCGTTAGCGTGCATGACTGCATGTAGTCTAAAATATATTGCAGCAAATTTATTTTGTTCAGTTAAAATGAAGTAATATTGAAATGGTGGAATTAAGTGTTTGAGGAATGAATAAACAATTACATTTGGTGTCATGTGACTAGTTATACTGTAAACATTACAGGAAGTATCTATAATGGTATACTGATTGATTTTGGCATCGGGGGAAAAAGGAAGACATATGTACATACTTTCTACTTACCTCAGAATATAATATCTACCACTGCTTCTTAAAGAACCATTAAAGCTCTAAACATACATACACCCACTGTATTCGATCCTTTAACATAAGAGAGAGTGATAGAATAGTGATCAGAATTTTGAAATAAATATATTTTGTTTGGTATAATCATGAACGCAACGCACTTGAAAAATACATCAAGTCAAAACTCTACACTTTGCAGCTACATACATATGAATGTATAAAAAATAAACAAATTGGAAAAGCAAGCACTCAATGGTGCAATCGACTTTAAAAAATCATTAAAATTAATCAAATAAAACGCGCACTTTAGCATGCTCACACAAACGAATGTCACAATGCCTTTGGACATTATGACTGTATTTTCGAAAACTACGTTATTAATAATAACTTTGTAGTATCTTAATGCGTTGCAAGTTTGTACCAATTGCAAAGCATTAAGCTCGTTCCACTTTTGGGTGTACCACTGCGTAGTAAATATAAATTCTAACAAATGTTTAAGCAGCAGGAACTCAAGCGAACTCAATGGTATGTGTACACACTTCAAACGGAAGAGGAGGCATATGACGCACAGTATGTGGCACATAAAACTTACCACCCTCAAAATGTGTTACTTGCTAATGCTTTTGGCGCACGTGCAAATGCTCCAAAACAAGAAACCTAGTGAATAATCTAGCAGTAGTAGTAGTAAAATGAATGGAATTGGGTGTATAGACTTCGTCACCAAAAAATTTGTTGCGCTGGCAGTTGGATTTAGTGCATTGCACATTTTGAGGGTGTTTACCATACGAAAAACGGCTGCTGTGTGCATTTTTTTTGCTTGTTTATTGTTGATTGGGCGATTTTCTAAATGAGTCATCCAAAATATACCCCGAGTTTTAGCTCAACTTCCATAATTCCTTTACGATGCAAAAACTGAACTACGTAATATTTTTACTTTGTAATAAAATGCGTTTTAAACCGTTTTCATTCAATGGTATACGCAACCTAGAAATGAAGTTGGATTGGGAAGGTCTGTCATTAGCATTCAATCAAAATGAATAATTAATAAAATATATATTTATGATATTTAAACCACAATCGATAGATGGTTAAAATATTTGAAGTAATTATTAAATATTGGACTCTATTAAAGTCTCTCTATTCTCTATTAAATTATACTCGTAAGTTTCCGATAAAATTTGTATAATTTACCCCAGAACTGTGCTACAATTTTGAGCGTCAATTAGAAACCTACAGATGTTGTCTAATTGTTGTGTTATCAAGAATATGAACTGTATTCGTCTTGAGTTCTATAAAAGAAATCAATTTTATAAACATTTTTATACAATTTCTTTATACATGGTATGATCGAAAAGTGTTTTTTTCGCATAACAATTAACAGAAATTAAAAATGTGAAATTACCGGCAGCAGAAACGATTTCGCTTTATTACTACGTTTGAAGATATTAATTTTATAGAGATGTAGTCTTTCTTCTCAGTATGAATTGCGAAATTGCATATTGTAAAATGCGCGATCAAAATAATGTCATAGTCTATCCATTTATATCATGTAAACATAACCTAAATTGCTGAGTGCAACATCTCTTCGCAAATATTTCCATTTTTCAAATATTCTTTATGGACTCTCCTCTGTCATTTCTTTATTTATTTCGCATTTTCTTGATAAAAAAAACACGGTTTGTTTCTTAATTTTTGATCTTCTCACTTGTCCTTATGTCGAAACATCAAAGATGACACGTTAATGATGAAAGTGTTGATGAACCATTATCATTAGTCAGTCTGATGGGTCCTTGCAGTCATGGGCTCGTCTGTCTGCTTGTCGGCTGTGAGCTATTGATGGCATGTGAAACATGCGTTTTTGCAACAAGTCAACTGCCGCAACAAAACCACAGACGAACAACAATTTCATTTACGTTTGCGCATGCGTATTTCTGTGTATAGGTATACATATATGCATGTACATTTTTACGTTATTTTCTCGGAATTATCGTGTATGCTTACGTTTTATTATAACGTTTACTTTTATTTTTCGATTATGTGAAATACTTAATTGATTATAATTACAATCAGAGCAGCCGCCTTTTTTCTGCGGAAAGAATTCTTTCAAAAAATATTTGTTCGAATCAACTAGTATGTGATGGCTGAAAATGTGTATTATCACGGTATCTGCAGGCTATCATAAATATTTGTAACTGAGAAACGATTCCATTCAGCTGTGTTAACTTCAATTTCCACTTCAAGAGTTGGCAATTTTGGTAACTTAGATAATCTGAGAAATAAAAGCAAATAAAAAGCAAAAAACGTAAAAAAAACCCACAAGCTATTGAAATAACGTTATAAATGTGTATATCTTTTAATTGTAACTCATTAAATATCTTTAGCTTATAATATATTTTAATATATTTTTTTTAATATTTTTGTTCGAATCAACTAACCGATTCCTTTCATCTGTGTTAACTTCAATTTCTACTTCAAGAATGGGCAATATTGGTAACTTAGATGATCTGAGAAATAAAAGTAAATAAAAAACATTCAAAAAATCCCACAAGCTATTGAAATAACGTTATAAATGTGTATATCTTTTAATTGTAACTCATTAAATATCTTTAGCTTATGGTGAAATAAATCAAATTTTGAATTTATTGTCATTTCATATCCGCTGCCGATCTACACACGTGTATATCAACTCTTGTATCCACCTAAACTTAAGCGCCAACATAATTAGCTTATCTTCGCGTAGCATTTACAGAAGAGAACATCCAACAAACTCCTCCGTTATGGCTGTATACTGCTTTGTCTTTTCACTGTTGTGTGTATATAGCATTAAAATGAATTTATTGGTCTTTCCCTGTCTGCTTGCTGAAAGCTTTGCTTCGGCGGCTTCTTATGAAGCATTTTACGCTCACATTAATGTACATACCTAAATTGTGGGGGGGAAGATGTGAAAGCGTACGATTCTTGGAGAGTAGTATTTGTATAAAAAATATTTGTATTCACTGGTATGCTTAGATGATGACAAAGCTTTCAAAACTCTAGCTTTGATGCGTGTGCATGGCCTTTTGTAAATGGTTGGATCTTGGCACACAAAGCAATCTCTTGCAGATTTTCAGCTCAATAATGAAATATATGGAGATGGCTGTGCAGTTGGTCATGCTACTGCTTCTGCAGGTAGTCCCGCTTGTTGTGTCGCTCATTGCCGTTTTTCTGCGAATTAAATTTTAGGTAGTTTATTTTTTTTCATACACATTTGTCGATTATAAATAAATGGAGTAGACCAACACAGTTAAGCCTGAGAAATTATTCCACTAATTGGTACCTTTGAATAAAAAAGTAGAAAACAATACGAAATTCGTTTTTCTTTGCTGTGATTGTGTTGCTAACCAATGTTTTTTTTTTACAATACGCGAAAAGGGGTTAGTACTATATTGCTCCTATTCCTTCAGTGTGAAGCACCAGCATCGAAGACTTTTAAGTGTTTTTAGTTTGAATATTTTCTTTCTTTCCTATCCATATATATGTAGATATATATGTATGTCATAATTCAAAGTGGGTCACATTTATGCCCAAGAAAAAGCATTAGTACACTCTGTTTGGTCCATTTATGCTCAACATTGTATTTAATATATTACAGGCAACTAGATTTGTCAATAAACTGATGACATTTTTCTATATTGCTAAATAAGAGACAATTGAAAACTATAAATCGCTCTACTAAAAAATCGGCTTTTTTTGAGTTGTGACACTATTCAAGTAAATGAGCGATATGCTTTCATCCACATTAGACACTAAGGTGTTCCATGTAAACCTTTCTCATCATCCAGGCTTTATTATTTTTCACTAGTTCCAAACTAGTACCAAATTAAGTTTCAAAAAGTTCGTTTCAATTACTAAATTAGTGGAATAAAATGGAATTCAACAATCCAGAATTCTCACAATATTATAAAGAAAGCAGCCACTTTTTTTCAAAAATAAAACTAGTCACTTCTTGCTGCTGACAAAATAATTCATAATAAATAAGTAGTCTGTTAGAATTACTACTGTTTTTAAGCAAATAATATAACTGTAAAATAGTTATCAATTCAACATTAATTAAAGATTTTTATACTCTCGCAACAAAAGTTGCTAAGAGAGTATTATAGTTTTGTCCACATAACGGTTGTTTGTAAGTCCTAAAACTAAACGAGTTATATATAAGGTTATTTATACCAAAGTGATCAGGGTGAAGAGTGGAGCTCAAATCCGAATGTCTGTCTGTCCGTCCGTCTGTGCAAGCTGTACTTGAGTAAAAATTGAGATATCTTAATGAAACTTGGAACACGTGTTCCTTGGCACCATAAGAAGGTTAAGTTCGAAGATGGGCGGAATCGGACCACTGCCACGCCCACAAAATGGCGATAACCAAAACACATAAAGAGCTATAACTAAGTCATAAATAAAGTTATGAAAATAAAATTTGGAACATAGGATCGCATTAGGGACGGGCACATTTGAATGTAATTTTTTGGAAAAGTGGGCGTGACCCCGCCCCCAAAGATGTTTTTTGTATATATCTTGCAAACCAATAAAGCTATATAAACCAAACTGAAAGAAATCGGATAATAACCACGCCCACCTCCCATACAAAGGTTAGGTTGAAAATGACTAAAAGTGCGTTAACTCACTAACGAAAAACGTCAGAAACACCAAATTTTACATAAGAAATGGCAGAAGAAAGCTGCACTGAGATTTTCTTTTACAAAATGGAAAATGGGCGTGGCGTCGCCCACTTATGGGTCAAAAACCATACCTCAAGAACTACACGACAAATTCCAATGAAATTCGGGATATAATATTTTCTTGACACCCTGATGACACTGGTGAAATATGGGTGAAATCGGTTCACAACTACGTCTACTTCCCATATAACTCAATTTTGAATCCTTCTGATTCGTTCACTTTATAATATATACATAAGGAACCGATAAAGGTAGCGAAATAAAACTTTACACAAATACTGTATTTGAGCTGTGACATCACTTGTGGAAAAATTGTCAAAATCGAACCATGACTTTTCAAGGTCCCTTATATCAAACATGAAGAACTCAGTGCCTAAGGGTAATTTTTCACCGAAAATATAGGTAAATCTCTAAATAAATTGCGAGAGTATAAAATGTTCGGTTGCACCCGAACTTAGCCTTTCCTTACTTGTTGTATTTGATTTTACTTTACAGTTACATTTCATTGACATATTTTATTGGTGATAGGGAGTGCAGCAAAATCTCCAAATACAGTGCCAGACAGTCTCAATGTAATTGAAAGGAGGTGTGTGTAGTACATTTGAAAGAAGGAAGCGAAAAATGGAGCGCACTCATAGATAAGCAACCAACCAACGAATCTACCGAGTTGAACTAGCTAGCACCGATGTGCCACGCATGCGCAAAAACTCGCAACACTCATTGCTACACATGAAAAGAACTATCTGCACCTCCAATGTTGTTAAAGTTGCAAAGCCTTACAGTTGTTGTTGTTTTTACCACTCATGCTGTTGTTACATATAACTGTCTCTAGGCCAAACGTTACGCTACCGCACCACCCGGAAAGGTGGCTGTGAACGGTAAAAAAGAACCAAATAAGCATAACATTGAAAGAGTGGCTAGAGAGAAGGTGCAAAACAGGTTTCCTGTCGAGAAGATAGGCAGATAGGCATAGAGCCGCTAGCTCGTGTATGTGCGCTAGAAAGTGGAGGGCGGCGTACATTCACTCACACTGCTTGGCATACACACAGGATGCTGAAGTATATAACAAAATCACCGTTACAGTTTTAGTTGAATGTATTGCATTTTTTAGCAATCGTTGATTTCGCAACAACTCGGTTGGGCTGCAGTATTTGCAGTTTTCCACACAGTCAGCAGTTTAGACTGCCACAGCTGCCCACCAAACTCGGCCACTGTAGCGTGCCCACCTCCCAGTCACGATATACTATGTATGTATGTATGGAGTCGTTGTGTGAAACATTTGTCCGAGCGGCCGCCAATATGCGCCTACTGCTGCAAGTCCGGTTCTCGCTCGCCTCTTGTTTTAGCCTCAGCTGCACAGCTGTTGCAGCTGTTACCACTATCGTCCACCGTCCGTCGTATGCGTTGCTACTAGATTGTAGTGGCATGGTGTAGTTTGCTCCTTTTTGTTGACTGTTCATAATCAATAGTTACTTGCAGCTTTTCAGCTGTTGTTGCCTCGCTATTGCACTGCTAATGTATCAGCTTGTTGCTTTTACTGGGGCACACTTTACATATTCCTACGAGTATTTACCAGTAAAGTGCTGAACACATAGAAGACGACAAGCGACGAGCGACATCTGTCAAATATTAAAATACACGCGTTCTTATGGGCATAGATTTTTTGGCAACAGCACGACTTCACCACAAAAGGGTTGAAGTCTTCGCTGTCGCCAAATTAGAAATGTTTCTAATTTTGCCGACGACAATGGCCGTTGTAGAGCTGCCACTAACATGTGAAATGTAAAATTATTCAAAGTTCTCACAAGTATGACGTTATTTTGCCAGCAGAAACGTAAAATAGCTTTGATATATCATTTATAATAACAATCAATTATTTAAAACAAATAAATCGACCATTTTTACATTTTTTATGTAAATAATTTAACTTTAAACTAAATATGTAAATTTTATTGAAGTGATAGATGTTAGTACGGCAACAATGAAATTGCTTTTTGATATGTCGCTGCCGTCTTCAAAATGTTCAAGACGCTGGCTTCAAAGCGACATTTGTGATCAGCCGTCGCTACGTCGTGTCGTGTCGTCGTCTTTGTGTTCAGCACTTAAGATTATGGCATAATGTGTTATTGTATGCCGCTGCTGTTCGTGGTGTGTTGGTGTTGGGGCGTTGAGCGGGTTTTCTCGATTGTCTCTTGTTTAGCGCAGCAATTGCATCATAGTAGTACCTACTATGCTATTACTATTATCGTTGTCTGCCTTTTGTCTTTTTAACATATTCTTCATTATAAAAAATCAATATTGCTAATTAATTAATTATTATAATATTTTAGATTATTTTTCATTTAGTTATGTGATCAAAAAGTTTTAAAATATCCTTCATACTAATATTCTAATATTTTTTTTTTTCAATTTAATTTTAGGAAAGATTGAAAATTTGTAAATAATGATTTTCTCGTCAAAATTTATGAAATTTGAAAAATAGTATTAAAATGAAATGCTAAAAGGTGTAGAAAATACCTTTTTCTTTGTTTTGTCTAATTTATACCTTGCAAATGTTACTAGAAATTATTTCCTAAGATTTTTAGTAAACCATCCTTTTCGCACAGGAGGTAATTGATCAATTATAGAGTTATAGAGAACTTTGATTATTACAATATTCAGCCCGTATGTATATTTGTATCTTAATCATGTCGCACGCTAATTATTTACTTAATACTATTCCCCATATCGTCAGCTGCTATGTCTTTTTGGGGGAAAAAACAGCATTACTTACGGGCCACACGCGCCAAATATACATATATGTATGTATATTATTTACCTATCAGTTAAAGAAGCTCCCCGATTATATGTTTCAACATTATTTATAAATCTTTGATAACGACCTTTAAGATTTGTTGCATAATAAATGTAAATACTTGCCTTCGATTTGTCACTCCTCTGTTCGCTATGTTCAAGGTATACTCTCTTGTCATAAAATTGACACGTGAAAAACAACAACATTGTTATCTAATCGAATTTAAAACGAGGGAGTCATCAAAGTGGTATAATTTTCTTCGTTTATAAACTTATATGATTAAGGCAAGAAACTTATATGATTTTTACATACTTATGTAAGCTGCTTGTTGTTCTATTTACCACTCTTTAAAAGCAGCTTTTTAAATCGCGCTGCTACTATTAAAAAAATCAATTTACCCATTAGTGCGGTGTCAGCTTTTTTATGCTACCAAATTCACTCATTTATTTCTTTGTACCTTTGTACTCACTCTACTTATTATCAGATTATTTCTTAAGATCAGCTCAGTGCCATATTGCAGATCAATTCGGAATTGGATATCATTATTTCTAAGAATTGTTTAACAGCTTCGTTGGGAGTATTTTTGTAGCTCGTCGAAGCCGACACTCGAATTGCCGCACTTATAAGTATAAATAAGTGTTTATGTTTGTAGTAGTGGTTGTGGTATGTCGCTAAATTTGCGCTGTGGACAACTTCCTTTTTATTCCTCAAAATCAACTAAAGACAAATTATAAACGAAAATGCTTTGTGTTTTAACGTTTTAAATTTGTGTGGCTCTTGTAGTTTTGTTTACATGAAGCAATACCGCGCAATGCAACGCTTTTCAAAAGTTTTGATTTCCATTGTCTTTTGTTTATTTGTTTTATATGTATATGTTTATGTATGTATATTGTAAGTTTATAAATATATGTTTATTATTTTGTTGCTGTGCGAGATTTCACTGCGTCGGTAAATATGTATGTATGTACATATATACATTCAAATAAAAAAAATTGTTGCCATTACGCTTATAGCTTCACTTCACAGAGTGAAACGAATGAAAATGCTTACATTCTGTTTGTTTAAATAAAATAATATAATATTATTTAATTTTTTTTTGGTAGCAGATTTTTTTTTCGATTGAACATTTTATAAAATTTAAAAATCTTGTAATTAAAAATGCAATAAATATTTATTGATTTTGATTATTTTTAGTTTCTTTATTTGATGAACCAAACTTCAATATTATATTTCCTACATACAATGGAATTAAGCGCATGCATATAAACAATTTATATAATTTTTATTTTATTGTTATGCTAAAGTTATCCTAGTTATACTTATATTCACGGATCTTTTTAATATGACAAATTAGGCAGCACATGTGTAAAAATTTCGTTGGTTTTTGTACGTTCAATAACTTAAAACAACAAATTTCAGAAACACAATGTGCCTAATCATTGAAGTCGCAGCGAATTCGATTTCGATACGATAAAGATTTTCGATCGAAAATTTTCATGCAGTCATTGATTCCGCCACTTGCAACAAATAAATTGGTAAATTAAATTGTCTGTGCTTTTTGATTCTTTTAAAAAAACTTTAAAAGTGACCTTCTCATCAAGTGAACTTGGTTACTTAAGTGGAGGTTTTAGATATTGTACGTTTTTGTTAGCCTACACCGTTAATTATTGTGAAATTTCTTCCCGAGGCTCGAAAATTCTCTGTTGTGTTTTTGCCTTTTGTCTCTAAAATACTCATTTAAAATATTTAGTCCGTCATCAGTAATAGTTTACATAAAAACGCGGTTTCAATGATTTCGACGCAAAATTTTTCTATCGTATCGCACCATTTTTGGATCGAAACGGAGGCGTGACGAAAAAAAATTTTCGTGGTCCTTGTTGGATTTTAAATTTTTTTTTTATATAATCTCTTTATTTGACTCAAATAACCGTTATGTAAACTAACTTTTATTATCTGGTCTTCCTTACAAGCTTTAAAAAATATGGTCTTATTATTTTACACATAACTGTATAGACACATTTTGTAAGGATCAAATTATCTGAACTTAAATACGACTATGTGCTGCATTTGGAGCAAATTTGTATTGTATGTGTTTATTCCCAATTTTTATTTGTGCTAGATATACCTGCAACAAGATCCACCACGAACCAAAAGAGCACACACACCAAAATGTGTTTTTTTATATCGATGCGAAGATCGGCATGATCGATGCTGCTTCGTATCCAGTGGCACATTTTATGTAAAAAATATGTTTTGTGCTAAGATTTCTGCCCAATCTCAGGTAACCAGCACTATTGAAGTGTAGACCCAACAGCTAGTGCCATTATTTAATACGCCAAAATATAAATATAAAGAAACACAAGAAGAACATATTGATATATAATACTTGTACAATAAAAGCATTTCAACTGAAAATAAAAGCATTTTCCGCATGATTTGTTTGAGAAGCGAGAAAAGGTCTAAATAGCCGACAACTGGAGTAGAGTAAACGCAATAAGAAAAGAACGCTCAACCATACATGCATACATATGTACTGTACATCTATATGTAGTTCATTCGTTTATGCAGACATTGAAGATGTACAGTCCTTCGCTGAAGGAGGTAATCGCCAAGGTAAAATGTGCAAAAAATCGATGAGATCGCTGAGACAGACGCTGTAGAAGGAGTATAATAAACAAATACACATGTACATACACACAGGTAAGTGTTGGGCAAGTCAAAATGAGCGTAATGATGAGATGATGAGGGGAGTAAACGAGGAGGGATTCGTTACCGCCAAACCCCAGACCACATGGTACAGATAGTAAGCAATCTTGCCAAATTTTTATGCCAGACATAAGAGCCAAAGTGTATTAGGTAGTGTCTATGTATGTTCATATGTATGTGTGTTTACCTTTATGTGATGAAATAAAAGTTTAATGATTCACTTGTTGGAGCTTTTTGCTGCATATGTTCTATGTGCATGTGTCATTAAATGAACTCGCTTTATCTTACCGTTAAAAGCGGGGGAAGGAATGCACGAACGCAGTCTGGCAGGATGCAAGCCTTGTTTTTGTTGCATTTTTGTTGTGTTGTAAAGGATGGCTCAACACATATGTACATATAGAAGTAAAAATGTGTGTTCAAAAAGGCGGAAATTTAATATTTATGCGGCAATCAAACTTTTTTTTATTGAAAAATGAGAATTAGATTTTCTAATATATGTAAGCATGTACTTTCAAAGTAGACCGTAATCAAAGTATGCAATTTATTTTATACATAAATATGTAGGTATTTAATGCTTATGTATATTTAATATCTCCAAAATGATGCAGCAACAGTCAATTATAAGTTTCACTAAGCACACACAGATCAACGTAGCATGGAATTGCACGCAGGGCGGGAAAGTGACAATGTTTTATGTTGCATTTGAAGCTAATATTGCACTTGTCCCGGCCTATGTGCGGTTTACGTGAGCAACAAGTGTCACAAACTGTGAGTGTGAAAATATCCAAGTGGAAATAAATCGATAGTGCTAGCTTATTTATATTGGTATAAATACTATACGAACGCATGTGGACAGAATAGTGCAAATTTATATATATATGTAGGTGTATGAAAAGCTGAAATAACTCGCTTAACTTTGATGCTTCATTTAGTACTACGTATCATTCTTATTGTAATGTTACTCTAAAACCGAAGCATACATTTAGGGTACGTGTAAAGTTGTACGTGCATTTGGTTTTATACTGTCAAAAGAATGAAAAATTTGGATTAAACTAAATTAATTCCATTGTAAAAAAACTTATTGTGAATCAAAGAACTCAGAGGAATGTGTATAGTTTTTTACTATTTAACCTTTTTAATTCCTCTAGAACAAAATATTGGATTAATTAATCATTGATCATGGAAATTTATAAAAAATACTATCTAGGGTTTTTCAAAAGGGACGCTACAAAAGTAGATCGATAAGGGCAGCAAACGACGCCATATTTTTCTTTTGACATTTCTCTTCAGTAAGGTTTGCCATTTCATCCTGGAAATATATATGATTCAACAACGAGACGAAATTATTAAAATTTGCTACCGAAATTCGGAGTCAGTGGCCTCAGCTTTAAGAGCGCTACGTCCTACGTAGCGATGAGGTTAATTTCTGGCTGAATGGCTTCGTCAATAAGCAAAATATGCGTTATTGATTGGTCAGGTCGTACGATTTGACGCCGTTAGACTATTTCCTGTGAGACTACCTCAAGTCTATGGTCTATGCCAACAAGCCAACGACGTTTGATGAACTTCGTACGGATAGCGAACGTGAAATTGCAGCAGTATCGGCCGATTTATGCTTGAAAACCGTCGAAAATTCGGTTCAGTGTCTGGACTTCTGGAAGCGTGCTCGTGGTGGTCATGCAAAATAAATTGTTCTTTTTAGCGCTCTTATTGAAAAATCCTTTTTAAAACACATAATTTATAAGTATAAACCTCACCATATGGAATTGGATGTTGTGAATATATACATATTTATTGGCATCTAAATCTATACAGAAGTCATGTAAATTTATTTAAATCAACAATATATTTTTACAAAATCGTTACTCCATTATAATTTATTTAAATTAAATTGAAAAAAAAATGTATTCGATTTATATACCGTTAGAGTAGTAGTTAATTTAAATCACTTTTCAAGTACAAATCTTATAACTATTATTTTTTCCTTACAGATTTTAATGGCGCTTCCAAAACGTACGTTACCCCATTTGAAATTTAAAGCAATACGAGTTTATGAAAATGATAAATTTTTTAACAAAAGTGATTTGGTGAACAGCGCCTGAACAGGTAAGTGGTTATAAAGAAAGTGAATTGCGACAATACCCGAAATTACACGTTTTTCACATTTTTTAGTTTATAAAAATTTGGAGTAATTGAAATTTTAATAAGGTTGAGTATGTGAACTATGCAAAAAACATTTATTATTAAAAAAAAACTTTAAAATTCAATAAAGATATGAAATTATCCTGTTAAAAAAATAAACTCTCGAATCTGCTATAATAATTAAAATGTATAATAAATATTGATTTACGAATTGATTTTGATCTTATAGTAAACTATTTAGAGAATTTGAAAGAATGAAGTGAATTTTAAAAATCTATCTTTTTGCTACCAACAGTCATAATTTTTATTTCACAATTTCACATACGAATGTATGTTCAATTTAAGCAAATAAAAAATCATAACATTTCAAAATTCCTGACAATATAAGTGTGTATACCGACATATGTATGTACATATTTTTTTATATTCAACTGAAAATAATTAACTTTATACACGTACATACCAACTAAAAATAGCGCCCCCATAAGATGCTCACCTTCCTTATCGATTTTACCATACGCTTTCTCATTCATTTCATGTATTTTTTATTATTTAATTTATTTTTCTATAGCAAAGAAAATTTTCTCTACCTACATTTTGTACATATTAAATTAAAACATAAAAGTAAATATTTAATAGTAAATAAAATATCTCAAATAACAAAAGAGCGTAAGAGCTAGTTGTGAGTGCGAATCTAAGAGCGTGCTTCTGTGTAAGCTTATGTGTGTGAAGAGAGTTAATAAGCGGGGAGAAAAACGAAATATAAAATAGAAAATTATTGTTCGCATATTTAAACAAAAAATTAAATTAAATAAAAATTCAAATGCACACACACCTCTACAAACATTTAATATATAAAATATACAATAATTTGAAAAAAAAATTTAGTTGTCGCTTACATGTGTAGATGAAGTGTGACGACATAGCGTACATTTAATTAAGTTAATGAGTCATTAATTGATTTTTTTATTTAATTAATTGCATTAACACAATGTTTTTTGGTAATATTTTTTTATTCAAGGCTATTAATACAAAACGCATACCTTTCTATTACACAATTTATTATATATGTTTGTTATCTACATATATGTATACATAAATCCTTCATTTAAATCTTCTCCAATAACACGAGAATTTTGTCTTCGTCAGACTCGGAAATGTTCTAAAACTATTTTTTGCTTTTCTTTAACTCGCGACTACATAGAAAGTATGTACATATGTATGTATGCATTTACGATGTGCATTTATGTAAATATAGATATAGTTATGTATTTTCGCGACTTATATTTAAAGTAATTAGGGAGAGCTGCTGCAACGTAGCGGCCCAGCAAGCCATTTAATTTGCATTCCAGTAGTTTTGTGCTTATAATATACACTCTGCATTTGTATGAGTGCATATGACAAGTATACAGTGGAACTTCTCTAACTCGAATCACCATAATCCACAAAAAAACTTCGAGTTAGAGAGACTTTGAGTTATAGTTTGCTATTATTGGCTCTTGACGTCTATATCTCATGCCTTTGTTAGATGATTTATGCAAACCATAAGTGTAATATTATATTTTTTGTTCGCCTCCGTACAATATAGAGGGACTCTTTTAAAATTCTGCCTCGATGGTAAAATTTTAAATTTTGTATTATGTCCTGACCTGAAAAGTTCTATTTATGGAAGGAAATTTGTATGAAAGTTGCCTTCTATTGCCTCTTCAAAAGTACGAGTTATGGAGAACTTCGAGTTATAGAAATTCGAGTTAGGGAAGGAAATTTGTATGACATTTGGCCTCTAAACGCTATTGCCAATTCAAGTGTTCGAGTTATGGAAGTTCCACTGTATTTTGAAATACTTATTTTTACAATTCTTCATTAATTTTTCATGTGTATAAACTTGGTTTTAACTTATTTGCAGCTTTTGTTTTATAATTTTACGTAAAAATTTCCAGGCTGTGTGTATCATTACGCAGTAGATTATTTTTAATTTTCTTCTGATGTTCTTAATCATTAACACACAGTGAAATTTGGTCATTCGAAAATAGTGTATTATCATTCAAAAACAACCAAATGTATTTCTAAAAATAAAAATGTATGTTTGTTTCATAAAGTATTGAAAATTTTCGGGTATTCTTTTGCTAAGCTTAATCCTAGACGTGATTTGCTTGAAATATGAAAAATTACTAATATTTACTTCACTTGTTTGAGTTTGAGATTTGTAAAAGTGGTGAATAATCGAATTTTAATTTTTAAATAACTGGGACAGTTGTCAATGTATTATTAAATATTTAATTTTATTTCGTTTATAAAAAAATATAAAAAATAGTAGTTGGTTCCTCTTTTAATTATACCACGTGCATTTCCAAGTTTCATAAAATTTTAACATATCGAAAAAATATTGAAAAATATAAACGTTCTTAATTTTTCAAAGTTTTGTTATAAATCATTAGTACAACTTCTATATATAAATATCTTTTGAATGGAGATCCATTAAACATGTCTCAAACGATTCCACCCCAGTTACTTTTGGTTAATTGGGCTAAATTGCAAATTACCAATGTTGTAAGTGTAAAGTCGCAACACAAGACGCAAAACCGGTATGTTTCAAGAATCGACCATTACTTGCCACCAAAGAGTGTGTGGCACAGCGCTACAGACAAGTTTTTAAGCGAGCGTATCTCTCGTGTATATGAACCAAACGAAGAGCAGCTGTAATACTCACTACTTTAGTATTTCGCTCTTCCACCGTCTGCTTCAGTGTGAGAGTGTGTGTGTGTGAACGGGTATTCTGCATTTTGTTTTTATCATGTTCGGCGTGAGCGCGCCTTCGTGTTTTTATGCCATTACAAATATTCGAAAAACTTATACATGTGAATTGCCATTATAAATTTATATATTTTCTTCTGTTGCCTTGGCTCGTCTTTTTTACATTTTCATTATATTTAAGCGTAACACGATGTGTGCGCAGCGCTGCTAAGTGTTAAAGCAAAATAATAAAATTTCATATTTTAGTTTTAAAATTAATGTCGTTGTGTGCGGTCGTTTGTTGTTGGCAGCGGAGAACGGGTTATACATATACATACATATGCTGAACGACAAATAATTTTTTAAATTTAAAATTTATTTTACTTATGAAATTTTCATGCATATAAAAAAAAGAAAGAGAGAATAAAAAAACAAAACAGTTGGCTAAAAATCGATTATTTGACGTGCATTTTTATGCGTAGAAAATTTGTAAAATAAAAAATATTAACTTTTTGCGCATATTATTTAATCGTGAAAATCGTAAAATCGCCGTTTAAATGGATAATCAAACTGGTAAGTAAATATTTATTAAATGTAAAATATTTTTATAAGCATGCAAACTGGCTACATAAATGCATGCTTACAAACACAGATCTATATATGTATATTTAATTTAAGTTGAAAAAGTCTACATGTAAATTATAATACAATTCACAATAGACATGACATACAAGAGATAGGCCATACAGCGCTTTGTAGCACAGATAACATGGATTTTTATGCCATGAAAGTTCGTAAACGGCTGGGGGAGGGGTGTGCAGTGCGGTGTTTGCCACTAATAAATTATAAAGTATATCTACGTTCATAAATACATATGTATGCACAAAATAATAAGCAAACATAAACACATTTTTGTATATATAAATATATTTTGTATCCATACACGCTTACATAGCCATGTGCACACTTTTAAAAACATACATACATACGAAAAAATATTTAATATAATCAATGCGCGTTATTATAAAACAATTGCCTCTTAAAAAACTTTCATTATAACAAAATGCCGACGAGGTGTCGCATAAATTACGCCGTCAAAAACAGAAAATTTACAATTATTTTCCAATAGTTCATTTAAAGTGCAAAGATTTTTCATGTCATTTTTAATATGAAGTATAAACAGCGGCGGCCCAGCAAATATTAAATAGTTTTTTACGCTAAACAAATTGTACATATTATTGTGCAAGTAGAAAAATATTTAATTTTTTGTTCTTTAACTTTGCGCAGTACGTACGGCGGCACGAATGTGCAAATTGAGCGCAATAAATAGATATAGAGAGAGAGAGATTGAGAGAGCAAGAGCAAATGCGCGCAATGACAGCGATTATACAACAACACGAACGCACGAGGTGGTTTGAGGTGATTTAAATTGAATGAGAGTACGAGAAGAGCAATCATACCATTTGCCGCTAAACTACTGAAGCTTCGCGGCAAACAGCAGAAATTAAATAAAAGCACAAACAAAAAAACGAAGAGAACTTTGTTGTGTAAGAGAGAGTCAGCTCAAATTCACGAAGCACCATGGCATGGTGTTGGTGGTTTAGCCCCAACGTTTGCGCTAGCAATATGCTGCTGCTGCTGGCTGACTGCCTCCACTATTGGCTTATGAAATTAAATTAAACTACGAAAAGTAAACGAATAAAAATAATAATAAATAATAAGTTCCGTATCTCTGCTTGATATTAAATTTAACACAATTTCGATTTTTCCACGTTTGCCTTTTGCACTGTATTGCTGTTGTTGTAAGTATATAAATGTACTCGACTGCGCGTTTTTGTTATTGTTTTTATTTAAAATTTAAGTTAATTTGTCGAGTTCAGCAAGCGAGTAAGCAAACTACTGTGCAATATTTAAGAATGTAATGTCTGCTTTTCACAATATCGCTGGAATATCGAAAGTTTTCGTCGCTGTCGCTGCTTAATCACAAAAGATAGCTTAAAGCAAACGCAAATAATAAATATTTTGGTATAAGTATAGGCATTTACATACATACATACATACATATCTATGTATAATTAAAAATGTGTAAAAATAAAAATAAAATCGTAATTAGACGTCACGAAAAAATAAACAAACCGTAATTGCGATAAATAAAAATCCATCGAAATAAACAATGCAAATAAAAATAAATCCACCTAATAAATTTGTGTATTATAAAAATGTGAATTTTTGCGCAAAGTAATCAAAAAGTATTGCAAACTATTTTCCACATTTAAAGTTTTGTGAATTTCATGAATTTTGCTTTAGTTTCACTCGCTGTAATAAAAATATCAATAAACATACATACATATTTACGTATAATTAATGCGATTATATGTTTGATTAATAAAATGATTGTGCACAGTTATTAAAGTATTTATAAAAATCGTTAAATATACTACTATATGTATAAAAATGTATAAGTACATGCATACATACATATGTGTTATATGAACACATTTATATACATAGACATGTATGTTCATGTTCGCTGATATTTATTATATAAATATGTAATGGCTTGTTTATACTTATCTGACTTTATTTACTGTAAACGATATTGAGAAGAAATAGCAAGTTGTGTAAAGTGCTTATTTCAAGGAGCAAATTTAATCACAATAAAGTTAAAGGCTTAGAACAACATTTCAAATAAATATCTACCTGTATTCAAGCAAACGGAAAACTAGTAAACTTACTGAATTTTTAATGGAAACATATTATTAAGGGGTTAGGGGTAGTCAAAGACACGAAAAAATTAGAATTTTCAGTAATTTTTTTTTTTGCTTTTAAATCATGTTATTTTACAAAAGTAATAATATGGCAATAATAGCTGTTTGTGTTGACCTAGTTAAAAAAAAAAGATCCTTGCGGTAACAATCATAAGTCCTTGCAGATTCAACTGAAATCAATCGGATAAGAAAAATTAGTTTTATAAATAGATAAGCTTTTTTGTTTTCAAAAATTAACAAAATGACGTCCTCGGGAATTTTTTTTCTAGATTTTCGGAAAAAATCAACAATTGATCTTAAAACTTCGAAATTTGTGAAAAAAAAAAAACAAAAAAATCTTCGATCAGTTCCAGGATTATTATGTATTTTAAAAGCTGTACAAATTTCATTAAAATATACGGAGCGCTTTTCGAGTTCCAGTTGGCACCAATTCAAAAAACATAGTTTTAAAGTTTCACACTAGCGTTTTGGAGTGCCTGAGCGCTCTTTGTTATTTGTCAAATAATTCGAAAAGTAATTATCGGATCAACTTCAAATTTTTGGATAATATTTTTAATATAGTACACGTTACGAAAATGCAAAAAACAAAAAATTTTAAAAACATTTTGTTTTGAAAATTCTGACTACCCCTAACCCCCTATGTTACAAGGTTTACGTATTTATGAATGCCCATATACATTAAAAAGAAATTAAAAAGAACGACACATACAGCTGTGTTCATTGAAATATTCTATTATATTTCCTATAGAAATCAACTATAATTTTAGTATAAGCTTCACATAATGGTGCAGAAAATGCAGTAGAAGTTCTTTCATTTTGATTTCAATTAAACTGTATTTTGCCATCGCCTCTTTTTTTTACAGAACCAGCTGGCAACAACGCGAGTTACCATAACAACTCGGCCAACGTGGACTACGTAAATTATGATTATCCGCAACCATGTAAACGTGGTCGTGGCTATGCGCCAACAGGCGAATTCGATTTGAGTCTCATACGTGAATTTCGTGCTCGTCCTGGCTTTTACGACCGCAATTCAGCCAGTTTCAAGGACAAATTGCACACAGCGCATCAATGGCAGGAGATTTCCAACAAATTGGGCTTTGATGGTGAGTAAATTAGTTGTTAAAATGCAATTTTATCATGTTGGAGGTGCTGGTGGTTGGTGCATACAACTGGTTGAGCAATGATGATACATTAATTTGTACATATGTACTTATGTATGTAGTTATGAATATGTTATGTAAAGTCTGAAATTAATATACATATGTTTTGATAATATAATTATTGAAATTTGATTAAACCGCTGTGTATTTTATATAGCTAACATTAAAATACTTAGCTTTGTTTATGAGATAATATAATAATTATATAATAACTAAAACTTTTATCGTTTTTTTTCACTACAAACTAATGAAAATTTAATTTCTAAAAACATTTTTTAATTAATTAATTTTTGTATTTGTACAAAGTCTCCCATCAGACATATACATACTTATGTACATATATAAATAATTAAATATATATGCTGAATCACCCTTAATTTATTAAAAATTTAATTACAATACTACATACATACGTACATACTTTTTAATGATTTAATAAGCACTTATAATACAATAAATTGAAGAGAGAGTGGCAGTGAAGAACGGAAGAGAGCAAAAAAAAAAAAACAAAACATATTTGTATGAAGAAAAGAACTCAGAAAACCAACCTCCCAACGGAAGTATTGAGGCGGTCAATAATTAGTAAAGCTTTTATTTTGCTATTGCTTTGCGCATGGCAACAACAACAAGAGTAGCAAAAAGAGCGCATAGCAAAAACAATAAAAACAAAAAAATATGTATGAAAAAGAGCAACAGTACAAAAAAAATCTCAAAATGTGTGAACATAAAACGTTTGTAAACAAAACATGCCGCGCTTAGTTGTTGTTGCTGTTGGTTAGGTTGGCGTGCAGATGTGTTTTGGTTTTGCAAAAATGTAGCATGCGAATGACAGTAGGTGAACTATCGTGTTGGGTTTGTTTACAAACAACTGCCAAGGCAGTAATAAAGTGTTGTATGCAACTACCAGAGCAACCTCATACCTCGAATCTCACATCAATAGTAATAAATATGTATGCAATTAAAATTAAATTTCCTGTTGATTTTTATATTTTCAGTGTCCTTGCTGAAGGATCGCATGTTGCAGCTGCGCAATCGCTACAATCTGGAAAAGCGTCGCTTGGAGCAATTACGTGATGAGAATCCTGGCCAAAATATTGAATCACCATGGCCACTTTTTCAACATTTGCATTTCCTCTCGGAACACATACGACCGCGTCGCTCCTATAAGAGCATGCAACCGCGTACATCGCTTGCGGAGACCGGTGATGATGATGATGAACAACAGTCAGGTAATCGTCAGCAACAAATAGATCCATACCTGCAACAACAACCACTAAATTCAGCAGCGGTGACAACTGGCAATCGTGATTCCTTCAGCGATGGCGCTGACGGCGGCGGCGGCGAGGGTGGCGGTAACAACAGCAGTGCCGATATGGCGACATACGCTAATGGTCTACTCGCCGTTAAAATGGAGGAGCCTGATGCAGATGATGCAAATGCCGCCGATGAAGAATCGTAATAACACGTTCACTTGCGCTCTGCGATCATATTATACCATTAATATATTTTACTTTTGTTTTTAGCGCCAGTCAAAGTGGTGACGACACAAACAGCGCGCATCCCTTAAAGCTAAGCGCCGCTTCCACACTACTCAGCATGCAACAACGCCAGCCACATTCCAGATCGCCATTTAACAGGGGCAACCACGCTTCCAATAAGCGTCCATTGAAATATTCCGCCTCACCTGCACCACCGCTACCGCCATCAATCAAAATACGTCGCTTGGACACAATGCAAGAACGTGCTGCTCCCGGTGGTGGTGTGCACTCACAATTGCGTACAAACATTCCACATAATACCAGCCATAAAAATGACAACAACAATAAAAACAATACAGTTGCCCATCGAAAGGAGCAGCAGCAACAGCAGCATACATTGGCGCCAACACGTTCAGCTTACAATGTACAAATCAATCGTCGTTGTTTGAGCAATTCCGAACAGAAGTATGCCGCTTTTGGTGAATTCGTATCTGCCTCGCTATTGGAGTTACCCACGACACGCGCGCTGCAGTTGGTAGAGAAGTTCACTTCGGAGGTGGTGCGTGTGCTGTTGGATAGTAAAGAGAAGAGCGCACAAGTGCCAGCGCAACAAAATGTGTTGCAGACACAATCAGCGCTGTCTGCTACACAACCGTTTCAGCAAATTAACGGCAACATTGGCGAAGCAGTGAATGGTGTTTAAAAATATCCATTCAGATAATTTGAATAAAAATACATATCAAATGTAATTAGTTTTAATTAATACTATATTTTTTTTAATGAACTGACTGTCTTGTGTTTTCCTATTCGTAATGTTTTAGTTATTTCGTATGTTATAATACAATATTTTGCGAAACGCTTGTATATTGAATAAAGTTTCCCGCACGTGCTTTTAATAATGTGAGTAATTTGTATTGGAAGCTTTGGATTTCGATTGTTTATCGAAAGTTTTTTGCTCTTTTACAGTTATTTCAATGATTAATTTGAAGATATGTGTATACAGTAAGTTTCAGTCTAATTTATATAGTAATAACTTTAGAACATTTTGGGGCATAATAAAGTATGCTTTATCGTAGCATATTTTTATAAATTGTTTTTTTTTTTTATATATTTTACCACAACAATACCAACAAAAATCATTTCAAGACAATCGGGACTACCTAAACACCGAAGACATTCATATATACATATTTGACCAAGCAATACGGTTATGACAATACGAAATCATGACATAGTGACGTTCTTATTAATATGACAATTTTTTAAGTAATTACTTTAAAAATTATAATTTCCTATTATATAACAATTTTATCACTTCTCTTAAATTTTAAATGCTTTGCTTATAAATATAATTTTTGCGCTTAATTTCAGTTATGCTTACTGGATTGGATTTGTAAGATATTTTTTTTCATTAATTTAATATACAAATTGTTTATTTCCATTTAATTTTGTGCACATATAAATAAGAGGTTCGTCTTGGAACCGTGAGAGCAAACGGTAAGTGCTACAAATATTTAATTTTTTTTTCAGAAGAATAAATATTGTTTAACAAAAAAGATGTCTTGGAGACACATGCTGAGATTTCTAAACAGAGAAAACAATCACAAAATTGTTGGAGCTTCAAAAAGATGGGTTTTTGGCACTATTTGTTACTGTATTTATACGCTGCTCACACCTAGATTTCTTAAGGGGTTAGGGGTAGTTAGGATTTTCAAAAAATCAATTTTTTTTTGGCGTTTTCTTTACATTTTGTAATACGTAAACATTTTCTGAAAATTTGAAGTTGATCCGATTAATACTTTTCGAGTTATTCGACAAATAACAAAGAGCGCATGCGCACTCCAAAACGCTAGAGCGAAACTTTAAATGCGGTTTTTCTCAAAACTATGTTTTTTCAACTGGTGACAACTGTAACTCGAAACCCGTTCTGTAGATTTTAATGAAAATTATACAGTTTTAGAATACATAATAATTGTGGGCCTGATCGAAGCTTAATTGTTTCTTTCAAAAATTCGATTTTTCAAATCCAAATAACTTGATTTTTTCACAAAAATCTATAAAAAATTTTGTGAAACCAATATAAGTATGTATATATTTGCCAATTTGTTAATTTTTGAAAAAAAAAAAACAAAACAGCTTCGATCAGGCTCAGGATTATCTATTTATAAAACTATTTTTTCTCATCCGATTGATTTTAGATGAATCTTCAAGGACTTGTGATTGTCACCGCAAGGAGGTTTTTTTTTGGAACTGGGTCAGCACAAACAGCTATAACTTTATAATTTTATAATTTTTTTTTGCAAATTTTTCGTGACTACCCTATCCCCTTAATTTGAAATATTTCCAAGCAAGCTGTATTAATTGAGCCATTACCAGGCCACACAACCAACCGGTGGTGGTAACGATTTTATATCTTTAAATATGATATCCGTTTGGGGACTGAAAACATCATTTAACTATGTAGATATGTATATAACTTGAGAAAAAAATAATGTTTTTACCGACATACATTTAGTACATAAATATCGACATACATACATATGTGTTAATTGTAGAATGCAGATTCCAGAAATGCCGCCAGCAATTTTGGAATGCATCTGCTGTCGTTTTTGTTTTTGTTTATATATATTTTTTTTTGTTTTTTTTGCATGTGATTAATTTCTCCAGTCACTACAGTCATCTCAACGGTGGAAACGCGCCAACGGTAGTTCGGCACATTCACATTTTAATAAATTAATTGCCTGAATGCTTTGGCGGCGCTCACGGCAGCTATAGCGGTCGTCACTAAAGTATATTTGTGCATTGGGCAAATAAGAAGTAAACTAAAATAAACAAGTAAGGAAGGGCTAAGTTCGGGTGTAACCGAACATTTTATACTCTCGCAATTTATTTATTTAACTTAATTAATATTATATAATACACAATTTGACCCACATATTCGTCATATATATTGTATAAAGTCCATTGAAAGTTGGAAACCATAATATTAGGTTAGAAGCACCGAGGTCCTGATGTGTGATATATGGGGCCTTGAAAACCTATGGTCCGATTTCGGCGATTTTTAGAAATGGGCTGCCACACTATAAATACAGTATTTGTGCAAAGTTTTGCACCGATATCTTCACTAGTGCTTACTTTATATGTTGTAAAGTAAACGATTCAGATCATCTTCTAAGTTCTGGTATATAGGAAGTAGGCGTGGTTGTGAAGCGATTTGGCCAATTTTCACAACATATTATTGGGAGGTAAGGAAACTATTACAAACCAAGTTTCATTGAAATCGGTCGAGTAGTTCCTGAGATATGGTTTTTGACCCATAAGTGGGCGACGCCACGCCCATTTTCCATTTTGTAAAAAAATCTGAGTGCAGCTTTCATCTGCCATTTCTTATGTGAAATTTAGTGTTTCTGACGTATTTCGTTAGTGAGTTAACCCACTTTTAGTAATTTTCAACCTAACTTTTGTATGGGAGGTGGGCGTGGTTATGATCAGATTTCTTTCATTTTTGGACTGTATTAGGATGTAGCTAAAAAAAACGACTGCAGAAAGTTTGGTTTATATAGCTCTATTGGTTTGCGAGATATGTACAAAAAACTTAGTAGGGGGCGGGGCCACGCCCACTTCCCCAAAAAAATTACATCCAAATATGCCCCTTCATAGTGCGATCCTTCATACCAAATTTTATTTTCATAGCTTTATTTATGGCTTAGTTATGGCACTTTATGTGTTTTCGGTTTTCGCCATTTTGTGGGCGTGGCAGTGGTCCGATTTTGCTCATTTTCGAAAGCAACCTTCCTATGGTGCCAAGAAATAAGTGTGCCAAGTTTCATCAAGATATCTTAATTTTTACTCAAGTTACAGCTTGCACAGACGGACGGACGGACAGACAGACATTCGGATTTGAACTCCACTCTTCACCCTGATCACTTTGGTATATATAACCCTATATCTAACTCGTTTAGTTTTGGGTGTTACAAACAACCGTTATGTGAACAAAACTATAATACTCTCTTTAGCAACATTTGTTGCGAGAGTATAAAAATGTCGTAATTTGCGATAATAATGAAATGGCAGAAGGCATTTCGGCAGCAGGTGATATTGCTAAGCCTCGTGGTAAGAGAAACGGCTTGGTTTTTTTACCCAACTTTACGACTGTTAATAACATCTTATTCTCGCAAGTGGAAGTTTAAGTCGTATAATAAATATTTGCTGTTTTTCATGTTTCTCTCTCGTCTATTATAATACATATCATAGTGTCATTTTGCGTAGGTCGTGCCTGGTGCTTAATTTGTTTGTTATTTTCGCTCAAATTGCACTAGTCCCGGCCTGCAGATTTTGGCATAACCAACATGACGTGAAGACGATTATACATACAAATTTCAATATAAAATATTGTTATTTAATTTAGAGTAAAAAAATGTTATTTTTTTCAGGTGGCAATTCTTGAAAGTGTGAAACTGAATTACAAATCAAATTTTACTTAAATTCGTTTATACGCACATAACATGTATTTATATTTATCCTAAAAATTAGGTTCATATATGTATACATAAATAGTTTCCTATGTTTTTTACTAAAACGTAAACTTAGAAGTATTAATTATCTGTATCCAAAAGAAGGTTATGGTCGCGAAAGCATTCATCGACAAATCAAGAGGAATGCCAAGATCAATATGGAAGGACGAATTAAACAAAGATCTGAAGATGCTCTGACTGGAAAACTGGAGAGACACCGCAGAAGATATACTGGTTTGCAGGCGTATTGTTCAGCAGGCCAATTCTCACAAAGAGCTGTAGAACCAAATGATAATGAACCCTAGACCAATTGTTATTTTATGTTATTCTCCAATCGACATACTCAGGAATAAATTTTTGTAGTCGAAGGTTTGGGACATCTATGTACGCACAAGAACTTCCTTTAAAGCGTAGAGTGTGTTTGCTTGACTTTAAAAAATGTTCAGTATTTTGGAAAACTCATTCATAAGATGTCTCATATATGTATGTGCATAGATTGGAACTATCAAGGTGGATTTTTATACTTATTTGTTTGTCCTATTAGTAATATGAATGTATGAACATATATTATTCAAAGCACCCTATATATATATGGATATATATTTATTATTTATTTTAATATACTCACCATTATAGACATACATACAGTTATATAAAAAATAATAAGGATGGCGTTGAATAAAAAGTAAATTTCAATACAATTGTACTAAAGCATGGAAATTTTTACCAGCTATGGACCTTTTTTTTTATCAATATTTATAAAAACAAATTCCAGAAGAAAATTGTAAAGTTTTTGCACACATTTCGTAACCAGCCATTTTTTGTTCAACAAGGTCAAAATACGGATGTGCGTTTCAATAAGGACAGTCTGTCGTTTCAATACAATAACAAAAGTATTTTTAGTAAAACGTGTTTATTTTCAAAGATAATGTTAGAATAATTCTTGAAGTTTCAATATCAATCATTTAGAACCTGATTATTTTCTTTATTGAATAAATATGGGAAAGGGTCAGCCGTGATATCCGAAAACTCGAGAACATTAAAAACAAAATTGTCAAAAATTGAAATTTGTACAGAAAAGTAGCAAATTTAATTTAAGATTCCAAAACAATGGTTGAATAAGCCATTACAGAGGTTCCCAAGATTGAAACACGCGATAGAAAGCCCAAAATATCATTGTCTGTCAACAAAATATATTTTGCTGTGGCAAGAATAATCAACAATCAGCCCGAAATATGGTCGTCTGTAGTACTAGATTCCAGCATAAGAAAATCCATCAAGCTACTTGGCTGTCCCCGGATCGAATCACTCGCAACCAGATCGATCATGTTGTGATAGATGGACGACATGTCTCCAGTGTCTTTGATGTGCGTACGCTTCGTGGTCCCAACATCGACTCGGACCACTATCTTGTAGCAGCTAAGATACGCACCCGCCTCTGTGTAGAAAAGCGCACACGTCAACAAACACAAGGAAGGTTCGACATCGAGAAGCTGCAATCACAACCGACAGCCGAACGATTTTCTACTCGACTTGCACTCCTGCTCTCTGAGAACACTCATCAGCATCTCGGTATAAGGGAGCTGTGGGACGGCATATCAAACTCCTTACGTACAGCTGCAACCGAAACCATTGGTTTTCGGAAAAGCCAAAAAAACAGCTGGTATGACGAGGATTGTCGTCTCGCAGTGGAGAGAAAACAGACTGCCTACCTCGCAATGTTGCGATCGACCGCAACACGAGCGGGATGGGAAAGATACCGAGAGCTGAAGAGGGAAGCGAGACGCATTTGCAGACAAAAAAGAAAGAGGCCGAAATGCGTGAGTATGAAGAGCTTGACAAGCTGGCCGACAGGGGTAATGCTCGAAAATTTTACGAAAAGATCCGGCGACTAACTGAAGGTTTCAAGACCGGAGCGCACTCCTGTAGGACCCCCAGAGGTGATCTAGTTATTGACGACCAGAGTATACTGAGTTTGTGGAGGGAACACTTCTCCAGCCTGCTGAATGGCAGTGAAAGTACAACACCAGGAGATGGCGAACCCGATTCCCCAATCGACGACGATGGAGCAGATGTTCCATTGCCCGACCGTGAAGAAATTCGAATAGCAATCACCCGCTTGAAGAACAATAAGGCGGCGGGTGCCGATGGATTACCGGCCGAGCTATTCAAATACGGCGGCGAAGAGCTGATAAGGTGCTTGCATCAGCTTCTTTGCAGAATATGGTCGGAAGAAAGCATGCCTGACGATTGGAATCTCAGTGTACTCTGCCCAATACACAAAAAGGGAGACCCCACAATTTGCGCCAATTACCGTGGGATAAGCCTCCTCAACATCGCGTATAAGGTTCTGTCGAGCGTTTTGTGTGAAAGACTAAAGCCCACCGTCAACAAACTGATTGGACCTTATCAGTGTGGCTTTAGACCTGGAAAATCAACAACAGACCAGATATTCACCATGCGCCAAATTTTGGAGAAGACCCGTGAAAATAGGATCGACACACACCATCTCTTTGTCGACTTTAAAGCTGCTTTCGACAGCACGAAAAGGAGTTGCCTTTATGCCGCGATGTCTGAATTTGGTATCCCCGCAAAACTAATACGGCTGTGTAAGCTGACGTTGAGCAACACCAAAAGCTCCGTCAGGATCGGGAAGAACCTCTCCGAGCCGTTCGATACCAGACGAGGTTTCAGACAAGGTGACTCACTCTCGTGTGATTTCTTTAACCTGATGCTGGAGAAAATAATACGAGCTGCAGAGCTAAATCGAGAAGGTACAATCTTCTATAAGAGTGTACAGCTACTGGCGTACGCCGATGATATCGATATCATCGGAAACAACACCCGCGCCGTTAGTTCTGCTTTCTCCAGACTGGATAAGGAAGCGAAGCGTATGGGTCTGGTGGTGAACGAGGACAAGACGAAATATCTCCTGTCGTCAAACAAACAGTCAGCGCATTCGCGTCTTGGCTCCCACGTCACTGTTGACAGTCATAACTTTGAAGTTGTAGATAATTTCGTCTACCTGGGAACCAGCATTAACACCAATAACAATGTCAGCCTGGAAATCCAACGCAGAATCACTCTTGCCAACAGGTGCTACTATGGACTAAGTAGGCAATTGAAAAGTAAAGTCCTCTCTCGACGAACAAAAACCAAACTCTACAAGTCTCTCATCATTCCCGTCCTACTTTACGGTGCAGAAGCGTGGACGATGTCAACATCCGATGAGACGGCACTAGGAGTTTTCGAGAGAAAGGTTTTGCGGAAGATTTATGGTCCCTTAAGAATTGGCAACGGCGAATACCGCAGACGATGGAACGATGAGCTGTATGTGTTATTCGACGACATAGACATAGTCCAGCGAATAAAAAAACAGCGGCTACGCTGGCTAGGTCATGTTGTTCGAATGGATGAAAGTGCTCCAGCTTTGAAAGTATTCGATGCAGTACCCGCTGGTGGAAGCAGAGGAAGAGGGAGACCTCCACTCCGATGGAAGGACCAGGTGGAGAGGGACCTGGCTTCGCTTGGAATAACCAATTGGCGCCAAACTGCCAGAAGGAGGGATGCGTGGCGCGCTGTTTTGGACTCGGCTATAACCGCGTAAGCGGTGTCTACGCCAGTCAAGAAGAAGAAGAAGAATAATCAATTAATTTCTTCAAAACAAATTAAATACTATTTTAATAGTGATGTTGACCCATCATCTATTCGCAGGGTGCTTACAGATGAAAATCTCAAGCCCCTAAGCACAAAAAATATGCCTATGTTGCCAAAAAAGAACGTGCAACAAAAACTAATGTTTGCTGCGGTTAGACATTTCCTAATCTGACAAAACAAAAGTAAGGTTATTTAGTTCTGAACGAGATAATCATCGCATAATAAAGCCGAACAATTTAGTATAAATATGGTGGCGGAAAAATTATGGTTTGGGGATAATTTTCATACAACGGACTAGGGCCATGCCATAGCTTACAAGGCACTATGTATAAAGGCAACCAATTATGTTGTGATACGTCAAAAATGTATGAGACAGTATTCTGAATATAGTATGGCACTTAGACGGATACAAAAGAACGGTTTGGGGTCAACAATATAACTATGGTGGAGTGGCCACCGCAATCCCCGGATCTAAATTCCACAGGCAATTTTGTGGAATACAGTGAAATACAATGAGAGGAAAGTTCTCAATGAATAATGGTGAGATTTGGCAATTTTTAATATTAAACTAATTTGAAACTAATATTAACAAAATTGAATGAATGGCAGTTTCAGATTTTATATAATATTGTATTTTTTTTTAGTAAAACAGGAGGTGTCCTTATTATTTTTCACATGCCAAAAACGGATAATTATAAAAAAAAGATTAAAATTAAATAAAAAGCTTTGCTAAATCTTCGTAAAACTAAAGAAACATTTAATTTGAATATGTTGCCAATAAATTTGCTTCATTAGTTGTTTTCGATGTTCTCACATTTCTAGATGGACATTGACTTCATCTAGATTAGGGCACTGTCCTTATTATTTTTCACATAACTGTATGTACATACATAGCAACAACACATAATATTCAAAGCCGTGTGTGGCTTCACAGTTGAACCGCAAAGTGTCAGTCATTCAAAACCCACAACCGCAGCTGTTACCTACTTGTATATAAACGTTAACAACAACAACGCGAACGTTGAAAAATTAATGAATGAACAACTACTAAACTGAGAGCGTCTCCGCGTTTAAGTGGAGTATAACATACGCATGCGCTCAGACAATGACCGCATCTACATGGTTTGGTCATCTTTTGTCAGCCAGCGCACACACCGTTCATCTGCTTTTTATTTTGTTTTTCGAAAGGCAAATCTGTTATAAATTGCACTTTAATGATCCACAGACGAAATTATTTTTTTTCGGCTTATAATTTTGCAATTTTGCACATTTGCCGCTGCAACAGTTTTGTAAATGTTTGTGGATATTTCTATATTTCTGTATGCACTCTGTGGTCACAGGTACTTACTAAAGTAAGGTAGTACATATAAGAAAATAACAAGAAATATACGAATAATAAAAAAAGTTAGTAACAGCCTGCGGGCTATGCTTTTAAGCTGTACTTGACAGCTGACGAATTACTAACGGGTAGCAAAATATGGGTGTTTTCAATAGGAACGCATTTACTCAACTACTTACTTCATACATAAGTATGAATGTACATATATTGCATTGGAAACGAAAAATATCTGACTTTAAGGCGATATTACCAAATGCAAGTGTTGCAAAAATGTTGTTGATACAATTTTTAACATTACTACTATTCTAGAAATTTTCGAGTACACTACAATACTAAACTGGGCGAATCGAACTACCAACTGGTATAAAAATAGTAAACTGGTATAATCAAACAGTGTTTGAAAATCAAGCGGTTACAGATACAGCACTTAATGAGATATCCACATGCTCTCCTTTATTGAATTCAACTGGATAACTGTATTGATGATTTTACTTATTTAGTGGCACTTTTATAACTCGAACTTCTATTAAGTCGAATATATCTATAACTCGAACTTTTGATTTGGCAATAGCGTTTAGAAATCAAATTTCATACAAATTTCCTACCATAACTCAAACTTCCTTAACTCGAAGTAATCCATAACTCGAACTCTTTAATTGGCAATAGACGTCAAATTTCATACAAATTTCCTTCCGTAAATTTTCGAACTTTTCGAACAGGGCTTAATATAAAATTTAAAATTTTACTATCGTGGCTGTATTTTAAAAGAGCCTCTCTATATCGTAAGGAGGCGAACATAAAATATGATATTACACTTATAGATTTCTTAAATCGTGTAACAAAGGCATGGGATACAGACGTCAGACGTGGAGCCAAGCAATATAAAACTGCAACAAACAAAATTACAGAATACATATTTTAACATAAAAGTTTATGCGAAGTAAATAATTAAAATTGTGTAAAAAATTTATATTTTCAAGCTTTCTGAAAAATTATATGTTTTAATGAAAATTCTATAACTCGAAGTTTTTTTGTGGATTATTGTAATTCGAGTTAGAGAAGTTCCACTGTATTATATACCGAATTTAATTGAAATCTGTCGAGTAGTTCTAGAGATGGTTTTTGACTCATAAGTGGGCGATGTCACGCCCGTTTTCCATTTCTTCTGTAAAATTTAATGTTTCTGACGTTTTTCGTTAGTGAGTTAAGGCACTTTTAGTAATTTTCAACATAACCTTTGTATGGGAGCTGGGCGTGATTATTATCCAATTTTAACTATTTTCATGGTGTGTTGTGGAGTACGTAAGGAAACCGACTGCAGAAACTTTGGTTTATATAGGTTTATTGGTTTGCGAGATATATACAAAAATCAATTAGGGGGTGGGGCCACGCCCAGTTCCCCAAAAAAAAATACATCCAAATATGCCCCTTCCTAGAACGATCCTTTGCATCAAATTTCACTTTCATATCTTAATTTATGGCTTAGTTATGACACTATGTGTTTTCGGTTTTCGCCATTTTATGGGTGTGGCAGTGGTCCTATATTGCCCATTTTTGAAAGCAACCCTCTCACGGTCCCAAGTAAAATGTATACCAAGCTTCTTCAAGATACCTCGATTTTTACTCTAGTTATCCTTTGCACGGACGGACGGACAGACAGACATTCGGATTTTGATTCGTCTCGTCACCCTGATCATTTTGATATATACAACCCTATATCTAACTCGTTTAGTTTTATGACTTACAAACAACCGTTATGTGAACAAAACTATAATACTCTCTTAGCAACTTTTGAATCCGGCCGAATGAGTAACTGAAACAATAAAATGCAAAAAGGATATTAAAATTGAATTTGTATTTCCTATACAATGACCTATGATTTTTGAAAATTATCAAAAAATAACAAAATGACGTAATTCGTACTCTCAAATCATGTTCAATAATATTTATATTGAATAAATAAGCCTGAAAAATATAAATTCTATTGTTTTCCTTACTTTCCGAATAAATTATCACACTGTCAATTTTTCAGTGGACTAGACTAGAAATAGAACAAATAAATTTAATAAAATATCTTCCTGTAAACAAAACAATTTTTTCATTTCGTTTTAGTGATATTTTAATTGAAGTTAAACATTGCATTTTTTTAGTTTTATTTTTATATTTTTTAATATTCTTTTATATCTTCATACAATTATCATTTATACATCAATAATAATATATGTATAGAGAATGGATTGAAGATCGTAAATTGTAATTGTAAACACTTAAGGTTACGCATTCAAAGTCACTTAATTAAAATATATATTTGTTCATTTATTTTTATTTTATTTATTTATATATGTATGTATGTATAATATATTTGTTGGTGTTATACTGTATGCTTTAATACACGAGAAAAATAGACGTTACTTTGTTGTTACAACAATTGCTTGCCTGTTTGCAGTCTACATTTGCAATAAACTTACCATTGCCGGCGTGCACTTTGTCAGCTGCAATTAGAGGCGCACCAACTACAACCATTTGCAATTTGTTGTAATTACACATTGCACATTGGTACATGATTATATAGTGTAACCGTTGTTACGATTATTCGAATAATAAGAATTGAGTTGGAAAAATCTAAGCTTAGTACAAGATTAGAAGATTTTCAGAATTTATAAATCAATATATGTATATGCCTTGAATTGAATGTTGTCGTTGTTGCAACATTTTACATTCGTCAAATGGTGATACTACTGGGACAAATATAAGTCCAGGTTCGTTCTTCGTTATGTAAAACAATGAATTGTTATTTTAATAGAAAAAAAACTTTTTACCGAAAATTCCGGAGAAATGTTGGCTAAGTGAGAGTAGTTAGCTCGTTAGAAGGGTTCATTTAAATATTTTTTCAATTGTTTTGATTGTTGTTGTTATAGCGACATAAAAACATTCCCAAATATAATGGCGCAAAGTTGACAATTTTTGGCGTGATAAAAACCCGAGCGCATTCTGTTTACATAGACGCAACATTCGTGAGAATAATGATCTTATTGTTTAATCTTGAGATAAATTTTATGACACCTCTAATTACAGCTGTTTAGTAGTTAGTTGCATGCATTGAAAGTATCGTACACGGTTTCAATTATTTCCATAGTAAAGAAATCAATTTTAATTTTTTTTTTTGTAGTTTTTGGTAATTGTTGATTTTTGTCGATTTAGAATATCTTTTCTAAATTTCAAAATATTATTCAAAATTGCAGAGTATTTTGCGTGCGCAATAATATATGAATTTCATTGTATATGCATACATAAAAGAGATGGACGTGGGCTATCCGGAACTACAGGGTTAATGGGACTAAACTCAAAAGGACTCTATGTTTTTACAAAAATTTGAAGATGTTTTTTCCTAAACTCAAGATACAATTGATAAAATTTTCTAAGAACGAAAAACAAATTTTTTTTTGACGAACTTCGAAATATTATTTTTGATAAGAATTTGTTAAAATTAAATTACACTAGAGATGATTATAGCTTTTTGATTTTCATTTTCAGCAACACATTAAAATACAGTGGAACTTCCATAACTCGAACTTCTATAACTCGAAGATCTCCATAACTCGAACTTTTGAATTGGCAATAGTGCTTAGAAATCAAATTTCATACTAATTTCGTTCCATAACTCAAACTTCCCTAACTCGAATTTCTCTATAACTCGAACTCTTCAATTGGCAATAGACGTCAAATTTCATACAAATTTCTTTCCATTATTTGAATTTTCAGACAGGGGATAATACAAATTTAAAATTTAACTATCGAGGCAAAATTTTAAAAGAGTCCCTCAATATCGTATGGATGTAAACAAAAACTATAATATCACACTTATGGATTGCATAAATCATGTAACAAAAGAATGGGATACAGACGTCAAGAGCCAAACAATAACAAACAAAATTACGGAATACATGTCTTAACGTACGTACATAAAACTTTATACGAAGTAAATAAATAAAATCGTATAAAAATCTATATTTTACAGCTTTTTGCGAAATTGTATGTTTCAATGAAAATTCTATAACTCAAAGTCTCTCTAACTCGAAGTTTTTTTGTGTATTATGGTGATTCGAGTTAGATAAGTTCCACTGTATTTAAAAATATAAGCAAAACACCCGTGAACACTTTTTTAGACTACGCGGAATGGTCGAGATCGAATGTGTTGTGTGCATTACTCCAATGGCTTGGAACTGAATATTTAGCCCGCGCTCATCTTAATGTATGTATGTGTGCACTTAAAAAAAAAATATTTATTTTGCCTGCTTATTTAGAGAAACGTTACGAATTTTCTTTGCTGCTTTTGATTTCATTGCTGCGCCGTTATGGTTTCATTTTTTTTAATATTCACTTTATTTTAATTTTTTTCAATCGTTTTCTTCATGCATTTCTATACTGCCGAAACGTTGCTACCTAAAGCTTACACGCTAATATATATATATATATATAGATGTTTGTATAATTTCTTTTTTTTTTTGTTTTTGTTTTTGTTAAACTTCTGCTTTAACACGACGACGACGACTATAAGTTAAAAGTTCAAGAAATATGGAGTAAATGTAAGAGTGTAATACGAGTAATAGTTTTCTTTATCTCATAATAAGTAATCATAATCGTAATTATAATAATAATAAACTTTCAAATTGGAATACGACGACACTGTGTACGCGACGTTAAGCGTATTGCTGTTATCATATGGCTTTGTCTTTACGCCGAACAGCAAATCGAATCTAAATACGAAGAGGAGATCAAAAAATGCGCTAAACGTTTGCTGCAATGCAGTCGTTCGAATCGTTCGAATTCGTAATGCGATTGCAATTACCACCATCACCACCGATAACGCCAATACGCACGCGTGCTTTGGCGTCATTTCGAATTGACATTGTTGTTGTCGTGCATACTGCCGCCGCCACCGTCACAATTCGTATGTGATGTTGTTGAGATGATCGCGCGTTTTGCGCGCCTTAAACGGTGCCGAAAAATGCTCGAATGCCGTTTCGGCGGTGAACGAGGAGGAGCGCAAGCGTCGATGCGGCTGCGAGGAACGGCTCGTTTGTGCGCCGGAACTGCGCGAACGTTGATAAGGTGGACGCGCAAAACTGCTGCTGTATGGTGCATTCGAGCTGTGGCCGCCGCCAAAGCAACGCATCGCCGCACAAATGAGCGTGCACCAACGCCATGAGGAGAATGTGTAAAAGTGTGGCGCTGTTTTGGGCAGCAAATGCTGACGACTGTGATGCAAATAGGGATTGTAGTTGGAGCGGAATGAACTGTCACTGCTGTTGCCGCTGTCAATGCTACTGCTGTGCTGCAGTAGCGACATGCGGAAGATATTACCATTGTTGCTGTTGGTATTGTTGTCATTGACATTGGTGTTGTTATCATTGCAATAGGCTTCCTCATCGAAATCGAAATTATTGGTTAATGCGGCAGCCGCGGAACCGCCACTACCGAATGCCTCATCATGCTCGTAGTCCCGATCAATGGAGACTGCCGGAGTGATGATCATGAATTGACCATATTTGGTGCGATAAGAGCGATTGCTTGCAGCATGCCGATTGATATGGCTACCACCATTGCTGTTCGGTGGCGGTAATGGTGGCGGCAGTTGTGGCAGCATATATGACGACTTTTGATGTTGTTGATGGTGCTTTTGGTGTTGCTGTTGTTGATACTGAAACTGCAGTTGCGTTTGATTGGCAATTGAGTTAAGTAGGGTTTGATTGGTGTCCACCGATGAAAAGGAATTACTTGAAGAAAGCGGCGACATATCGCCATTATGCCCTAAGATATCGGCGCCGCCATTGGCGACGGTGGTTACAAGTCCGGCTGCTTGACTGATAAATGTGCCAGCCGGTGAAGGCTGTGTAGTGGTGACCTGCTGTTGTTGCTGGTTAAGTGCATGATGATGGTACTGCAGTTGCAGTGGCAGTGAATGCTGCTGTTTCAATTTCGGTTGTGGATGTGTGTGATGTGTTGTTGCGATTATCGCATTTTGGTGTTTTGGTTGCGGTAGTTGTTGTTGTTGCTGAGGTTGTTGGTGCATTAGCTGTTGTTGCTGCGGTTGTTGTTGCGTCAGCTGTTGTTGCAATTGCTGCTGCTGCTGTTGCTGTTGTTGCTGTTGCAGCTGTGGATTTTGGTGTTGCTGTTGAGCAGGCGATGTTGTGGTGGGAGTGGAACCAACTGATGGCCATCATCTCGATTCCTCGTTGCCGCTACTGTTATCATCGGGCTTGACGATCTGATACGTTATCAAGTACTCCGGATAGGCCTACACATATGTATGCAATATATTATAGTATAGAGTGCAGTTATTATGAATTAATATAATCGATAACTCACCTGCTCGCCTCTGTAGACCACATATTCAGCGAAATGCAAGCCACCCGCCGATGGTCGACCAATAACTGAGTGATGTCCAGGCGGCGCATGTGCCATTTTCATCGCGCTATACTGCAAGAACGATTTTCCCAATGCGACACGACATAGGAGTAGTTGCCTAGAGAGTGAAATTGAGAAGTGTGGAGTTTAAAAAACGAAAATTTAGAATTTTTTGGTTATTTTAAAGACTAATTTTCGAAACTGGATGTCACATGGCAATATACATAACTAAATTCGAAAATTATAAACTAATAAATTTCTAATTGGAAAATGGAGTATTAATAATATTTTTCGAGAACTTAGTACGGGAACCGGTAGAATAAATACATGAGGGCGTAGAATGCATTCACAGTACACTACGCCAGCATGCTGGTACAATCATAAAAATATCAAACCAGTTTCGTTTTTGCTCCAGCAGATTGTGCATTCACACCACAAGAACATACACGATCAATCAGCTGACACCATCAGTTGATTGCCCCAGCACGATGGTGTAGTGTATTGACCGCTTTAGCAGCAATTATTTGGGGAACTAGTTGCAACAACATTTGACTTACCTTGGACAAACATAGCAGGACTTATCTTTGTGCGAGGGACAACCAATGCCGCCGCCAATGCCATACACATATTGATTACTCTTTGAGCTGTGCTCTGCAAAATAAATACCCGCTCCAAACATGCCACCAATATATGCGTGACGTTCATCGAAGCCCTTCTGCACGATTGCATTGATGAAGGGGCTACCATGGAAGAGCATACGTTCATTGGCCTGTATGGAGTTTTCTTCAGCGACTTCATGACGCCGATGTGCGTAACGCTCCCAAAGTTTGCGGTTCTGTACTTTTTGAACCTGTAACAGAGTGAATATTAATAAGTAAAATTTAATAAAATTCAATTTCAGTAATTTCTTTTACGCGTATAATATTGTAGCGCGTGAAGTAACCGCCCGCTTGGCCGTTGTCTCTATGTTCGCGTATAGTAGCCTGCATTTCCTCTTCAACCGCGAGAAACTCCTTATCGTCGGGCAAGAGATCCACTAAAAGTGTGCCGGGATTGACATTGCTACCAATGCCTGCGGTTAGAAAGAACAATTTGATTGAATTAAAATGTTATAGATTAATCAGCGAAGCTACTGCTGTCTCACCTGTAGTGGCGCGCAGCTGCGCAATACCTTTCAATATTTTATGTCTAAATCCATACGCAGACACGCCCACTTGCTTCAAATCCTCATGACTCATTTCGGCTAGTATTTCCAGCGTGATTTGTTCACGCTCAAAGAGATCTATTAGGTGCTCCAGCTGTTGGCTGCATAAGAAACTGGCCACATTGGTGATGGACTCCGGATCAGGCACCTCTTCGCAACTGGTCAAATCGCCAGAGTTCGCTTCAGCACCCTGTGCGGGACTAATGCGCGTTGACAGTGGCAACGGAACTGGCACGCTAAGCGTCATCGAGGCACCAGAAGGCAGTGTTACGGTCTCAGTGGTTGGTGAAAGCACATTGCAGGCGGCCGCTGCAGCAGTCAAGCTGCCAGCGACAGCTGTGGCTGTGCCTGCTGCTGCACCAGCAGCTGTTGGCGCTGGTGATGGAGAATTACTGAGTAGCGATTGCTGTGAGGAGCTCAATGTCGAGTCACCTAATGACGTTGTCATCGCGTCCTGTAATAAACATTTCACGTCGTCGGCAGTAGCAAGTTCGATTGGTGTTTGACCTTCTTGATTTTTCATATATGGATCGGCGCCATGTGCCAGCAGTAGGGCGCATAATTGTGTGCGTCCTTTTTGCGCTGCTTCATGTAGGGGTGTAAAGCCCCACTTGTCGGTTGCATTCACCACAGTCTTGTGTTTAATTAAAAGCGCTGCAATATCCAAATGTCCATAAGATGAAGCATTATGCAGGGGTATTAAACCACCTTTGTCTTGTGCATTTACATCAGCGCCATTTTCCAGCAGATACTCAGCGACTTCGTAGTTATTATAGCCGGCAGCTAGGTGTAACGGTGTTGAATTGCGGCCTTGTGCGTCACGACAATTGATAGTCTCCGGTGTGACCAAGCGTTGTACACGCGCCAAGTTTCCTTTCTTGGCTGCGTCCAGTAGCGCTGAGTTACCGCGCAACAGTTCCGCCACATCGTGATCCGATTCCTTGACTAAATCAGCGGGCGTGGCACCATCGCGATTTTTCTTCGACGGATCCGCGCCATGTTTCAACAACAATTTGACAATATCATATTTACCCTTGGCGGCGGCTTCATGCAGCGGGGTAAATTTCCACAAATCCGACACATTGACATTGGCGCCATGCTTTACCAGCAGCTCGGTGACTTCGTAGTGACCATACGAACAAGCGTTGTGTAGTGGCACTAAGCCACCTTTGTCGGCGGCATGCACTTCTGCGCCGTGCTCCAATAAGAACTCCACCACTGGCACACGATTGAACCCGGCGGCAAAGTGCAGCGGTGTGGAGTGCCGTCCATCGAGATCGCGGCAATTCACGGTGTGTGGTGTAGCGAGCACTATGCGACGTACCGTGTCCAGATCGCCTGCCTTGGCAGCTTCCAATAGATGTGTTTCCGTGTCTGGTGGATCTTTGAATATCTTCAGCACCGCATCAGAGGCCAATTGTGCAGCTGTGTAACCCTCGAGCGAAATAACGGTTGTATCAATGGAATAAGAGAGCAGCAACCGCACAGCTTGTTCATCTCTGGCGCACTTATGCAACGCAGTTTGGCCGAGACCGTCTAATGCATTTACCTTAGCGCCATTCTTTAACAGTGTGTCCATCACATCGTAGTGCAAGTGCTCGGCTGTGAGGTGTAGTGGTGTAAGGAAGGCCTTATTCTTCTCATTTAGCAGTGCACCTTTGCGTATTAGAATTTCAACGATCTGTTTGCGTTTCGGATCAATGGAAATGGCGGCAGCATGTAGTGGCGTATCGCCTGTATATGGATGTATATAATTAACACTTTCGGAAGAGAGGAATTTCTTTAGACGTGCCAAATCGCCCTTTTTGCATGCATCCAGCACACAGTGACCTTTGAATTCATCTGAAGGAACATAACAATTAAAAATTATTCGTAAAGAAATATACTAATTATCATACAACTTACATGTGATGCGTTCACGCAGCTCCCTTGTCGGTGCCGAGTCGATTGCCGACTTATTATGGCAGTTGAGCAGTGTCGGATCGGCACCTTTGCTCAGCAACAGGCTGCACACCTCGATGCGGCTCTTGGACGCCGCCTCGTGCAGTGGCGTAAACGCCCACAAATCATTGGCATTAACATTAGCGCCTGCCTTGATCAGCAGCTTTGTCACCTCGAAGTGTCCGTACGAGCAGGCATTATGTAATGGCACCAAACCGCCCTTGTCCTTGGCATGCACATCGGCGCCGTTCGCCAACAATATTTCCACAATACCAATGCGATTGTAACCGGCTGCCAAGTGCAGCGGCGTCGAACGTCTACCATCGCTGGCATGACAATTCACATTAAGTGGCGTGAGCAGTGCCAATAGGCGATCCTCAGCGCCGGAACGTGCCGCCTCCAACAACTCATCCTTACGGTATTCGCCGGTTAGCACGGGTCGCGTGTTATCATCGGCCAATTCCAGTGGCGTCTTCTGCTCCGAATTACGTATATTCGGATTGGCACCATGCTGCAGTAACGCTATGCAAACGTCCACTTTGCCTTTGCTGGCCGCCTCGTGTAGCGGTGTGTAATTCCAATTGTCGGTTGTGTTGGGGCTTGCGCCGGCCTTTAAGAGTAATCGCACCACCTCGGCATGTCCGAATGAGCAGGCATTATGCAATGGATGCAGACCGCCTTCATCGCAGGCCTGTATGGAAGCGCCACTGTTGAGAAGAAATTCAACTACCTCGCGTCTGCCATAACCTGTAAGGGATTATAGAAAATATTTATGTAAATTTTTAAAGACACGACAAGTGATTGTGTAAGTGTACATATTAGCTAATAATATCGCTTTCTAGCTATGCGTGTGTGTATAAATATAATAAATACAGTGCATTCAGAAAAAATACATCCCCGATGCTTACAGTTCACGTTCGCTGAACTTCATAGTCTTCTTTTTGATAAATATGGTCAAATGTTTTCTTTTCGAAAATGAATCATTCAAATAAAGTTGAGCATACATTTTTATTATAAAAATATATAATATTTGTGAGTTTCGAAAAATTTTCGTTATCAATGATTTTTTTTTTAAAAGTCATCCATCCATTCGCTAACTTTCTCCCACCTTATAGTCAGTTTGGTCACATTTTTTTAGCTTACACTGAATATTGTGAAAAATAATCTCGACAGCATGCCACACATAACAACTATTGAATAACAATAAACTGGACAATGGCCAGCTACTAATTTGTAGAAGAAACAGCAAGGTGGGGTAAGTTGTTTACAGGGTCACCAAGTGGTCACACAGAAGTTAAATGGGGTCACCGAAGGCTGTACACAATGCGATAGGTAAACACGAGTGCTTATGCATAGCACTAGGTGGACAAGGATATTGTCGATATTGTGTCGTTGTTGTCAACAAATCTTTGCGCTGATGTGTTGGGTAGTAAGAGGATTAATTAATGCTAACAAAGGCAATGTAAAGTTGGCAACTAAACTCAATGGATTTTGCAAAAGAAATACATAGGTTTTAATACTTAACAGTTTCAAGAAATACTATAAAGTTTATCTAGTAACAAGATATAATTTTCAAAAAAATTGATAATCTATGCAAATCTTTGAAAAGATATTCCATGTCTCATTTCCATACACAATAATAATTTCGTGTTCGATACTCATACTGAAATTACGTAATCGGAGTATTTAAGCAAAACAATTAATGGACTTTATAATTATTTTAATTAAAGCACTTTATAGCAGTAGCAAACATTAGCTCAAATTATGGTATAACTGCCATAATATTATGGTATGTTTAACAGTGGAGCAGACAAATTAAAATAATTAATGAAAGTCTTGGCCAAGCAAGCATTTGAAGAAACCATTTATCACTTATCAACTTGAAAAATGATTTCGACTGAAGCTATTGTAAGCAATATGCGTCTAACAGTCATAAGTATATACATATGTATAACAAATAAAATTTCACGTTGTTTTAATCATAATGCATAACAAGTCAGGCAATCATAGCCAAAACAAAACAAACCACAGCTAAATTGAAAATGATCAGCTAACCACATTATAAAAAAGTGGAATTGCCATAAAAAAGATTATTCTTAAAGTATTAAAAATGTTATACATGTATTTAAAACGGTATGATTAGAAGAAGATTAAAAGCAATTTTTAATTATTTTAAAAATGCTAAAATCATATGATCTAGCTGTTAAGGGGTTAGGTGGGTCTCAAAATTTCAAACCTTGAAAAAAAAATTTTGACTTATTAAATAGAGCAATATGTTTAAAACTTTCGTGTCGATTTCTCGAAAAGTATGATGCGATTTTGTTAAAATTTTGCACACACCTTTGAAATAACATTATCTAGTTAATGAACGAACAATTTTTTTATTATTTTTATTACAACTATTTTTATTTTTTTTTATTTTCTATTTAGCCAATATATGTCGAAAATTTGACCAAAAAAGTGAGTTTTTTGGTTCAAATTCTGTCAAAAATTCAAAATTCAATGTATTATTTTTTCCTTCGTTCATTATCTAGATTTATCCATGTACTATCGAAAGATTTTTAGTTTATTGAAAAGACCTTTTTTTTGACACGTCATGGGATATGAGGTGCCAACGGCTGAGTTTAAATATGTATCTTTGATATGCTAAATTGTTTAAATGAAATATAGATTGCATATATTAAAAAATCAAGGGACATCCCTCCATCAAAATCACAAAATTGGTTCCCCCTAAACTGTGCTCCCTATTTTCGTATTATACTTTTTTTATTTCATACTGAAGTAATACATACTTTAGTAAATATATTCCGAAGTGAAAATTAAAAAAAAAAATAGTATAGAGTAATATAGGTAAAAGAATACACAAAATATAAAAAACTAAAATTCGGTCAACTTTGTCAACATGTATATTGTGAGCACAGTTTTTGTATATATAATAACGATATTGTGTTCTAAAAATATAAATATTCACAGATTTTTAATTCTGCATTTTTATTTAAAATAATATAAGTGTAATTCTTAAAAGCTTAACAACTGTTTTCGACTATCTCAATAAATATTTAACAGTATATAATATATGTAAGTAAATATATAATACATGCAAGGTAATAATACAACAAATTTATAACCAGAAAACAGTTTAAAAGCAGTGTGCAAAAATTCACTGCGAAGATTGCTATCAATATATATAAGTACATATTATTACTAATATTAGTAAACATTTAAAATGAAAAAAAAAAAATATTTATTTCCTCTCTGAGTTAAGTTATTTGAAGTGGTTTTTGCTTCAGTGCTACATACATACATACACGTATATATATGTATATTCCGTTATTATAGAATTCAGCTTTTAAGATGCGTTACCACAAATTAGTCATCGCATACAAGCCAACATGACAATGGTTCGAATGCAATTGCTTAACTTATGCCAGTGGTAAAACGTGATAACTTTGCGAATGTTGAATAAAAAACGAAGCAAAACAAAATTCAAACACAAAATTATAACATTTTATTCGTAAAATACGTGTAAACGCTAAGTTAGAAGGGCGATTCGATATACATATAAGAAATAATATAAATATTCAACAAATATTTTAAATTATTGCTAAAAAAGTTTGACGCAAAAAACTGGAAGCTAGTTTAGGAAAATCCTTACATGGATGATTTCGATGAAACCAAGGCGAATTTCCTTAGATAGAGGCACGTTGTGTACGGTCCATAATGTAGTTTATAGCAAATTTGAAAATGTTTTAGACGATGTGGAAAAATTTGTTGAAGAGCCGGACATTGCTCCCCTTATAAAATCAGCTTCATTCCGCTTATCCAACTACCCTCGTATAGAGCCAATCAGTTCACTCGGTTAAGCCATTTTTGTTATTTGTTATAATTTTTCTTCTAGTTACTTGAACAATAGTTTAAAAATGGGTTTTATATATTTCTTTTAAATTGAAATTCACTCGCGTTTTGTATGAGTTTTTTGGCTAGCGTTTCGAATGGGTTTCGCTATTAGCCATTAACCATAACAATGCTCATATCAGTCATAATACAATAACAACATATTCAGACAAGGTCGGTCGCTGGTTGCGCGTTACTGTCCATGAATTGGCTCTCTATCACTACATTTTGTATTAATAATTTGCTAGAAAACTAACGTATGCAAACATTACTAGATTTCACTGTCTTGAGTCATTCTGAAAGAAATATATTGTTCACTTGTAAACTGATAATTATATTTATAGCTTTTTATATATATATACCAGAGATAGTTAAATTTTTAAGTATGTAACGGGTGATTTTTTTGAGGTTAGGATTTTCATGCATTAGTATTTGACAGATCACGTGGGATTTCAGACATGGTGTCAAAGAGAAAGATGCTCAGTATGCTTTGACATTTCATCATGAATAGACTTACTAACGAGCAACGCTTGCAAATCATTGAATTTTATTACCAAAATCAGTGTACGGTGTTTCAGTGTTTTTATCGACAAATTTTGTTCAGCGATGAGGCTCATTTCTGGTTGAATGGCTACGTAAATAAGCAAAATTGCCGCATTTGGGGTGAAGAGCAACCAGAAGCCGTTCAAGAACTGCCCATGCATCCCGAAAAATGCACTGTTTGGTGTGGTTTGTACGCTGGTGGAATCATTGGACCGTATTTTTTCAAAGATGCTGTTGGACGCAACGTTACGGTGAATGGCGATCGCTATCGTTCGATGCTAACAAACTTTTTGTTGCCAAAAATGGAAGAACTGAACTTGGTTGACATGTGGTTTCAACAAGATGGCGCTACATGCCACACAGCTCGCGATTCTATGGCCATTTTGAGGGAAAACTTCGGAGAACAATTCATCTCAAGAAATGGACCCGTAAGTTGGCCACCAAGATCATGCGATTTAACGCCTTTAGACTATTTTTTGTGGGGCTACGTCAAGTCTAAAGTCTACAGAAATAAGCCAGCAACTATTCCAGCTTTGGAAGACAACATTTCCGAAGAAATTCGGGCTATTCCGGCCGAAATGCTCGAAAAAGTTGCCCAAAATTGGACTTTCCGAATGGACCACCTAAGACGCAGCCGCGGTCAACATTTAAATGAAATTATCTTCAAAAAGTAAATGTCATGAACCAATCTAACGTTTCAAATAATGAACCGATGAGATTTTGCAAATTTTATGCGTTTTTTTTTTAAAAAAAGTTATCAAGCTCTTAAAAAATCACCCTTTATATAAAAAAGATAAAACAATAAAACCACGTCATATGAAGATAACTTTAACATTGGCCAATTCTATGGAAATTGTAAGAACATGTTTTTAGTCGAATTCTTTTGAAAGCCAAGAATTTACTCTAATTGTACAATTACACGAGGGTTACTCTAGTTTCGATGATTAAATGCCAAGAGTTAAAACAACAAATACGATGGAAATATTTAACTGTATTTTATAGAAACATTATTAGATTCTTTAAAACTCGAATTACCAAGAAGAACCGTGTGTGATTTCTAATGTCTATTTAATATTATGTGTATGTATATGAGGGCATATGCATTTCCTATAGTCCTATAACTATATAAAAATCAGCACATCTGTTAAACAATAGAATAAATTGTATGAATATAATAAATATTATTGACAGGTGGCATACATATATTCAACACTAGCATTTATACAAAGCACACAAAAATGTACATATTTATATATACAATAGGTGCCTGCGTAAGCCGAGATGAATAAGCAGTAAAGTTTCACAAATTCACAACCTTTGAGAGAAACTAAGTTAGTAGTTAACAAGCTATAACTGACAGTCGAACATATGGCCAAATAAATTGTGTAAAATGAAAATAAAAGTAAACAAATGTAAGGAAATAATTAAATACATACACTTACAAACTTATACGTATGTACATATATATTTTTGTATTAAAAATGTGTTTAAGCACCAAACACTTCACTTCACTTTCAGGTAATTTACATTTTTATACATTTGATGGGGGCCAACGGCAGTGAACACAAGCAAAGAGTGAAACCTCAAATTGACGGGAGAGCTGCAAATTGTAGTTCAGTATGTTGCAAGCGTACCAGCCTATTGTTATTGTTGCAACGACACAATTGGAATATTAAATAATAACGAAAGCAAGTTTGTGGGTTAAATGAAACACCAACAAAAAGTAAGCAATGACAAAGCTGTTAAAATTAGGAAAAGTATGACAGCAACGCAACAAGGGAATTTGTAACACGTGGAAAATATATTTTTAAATTTTCGATATTTTCACATATTTTTCTTAAATTAATCAAGTTTGTCAATTCGCAGTATTAATTTTAAAGAAATGTTAAATCAACCAAAACCTGCATCAGGCTCCAATTATTTTCCTTAACCATCTTCTTCTTAAACAAGTTTCTGATCTATCTCTACTGAGAGTTATATTATTCGAGGTGTAATACGTTGGAATTAATAGGTATAGTGAAGTCATTCAAACTTTTTTTAATACCCCACTTCAATAAGTGCATCACAGAAAGTACATATATGTATACTATTAAAAAGGCATTTGATACAGTAAGACTGTTGGGCTGAAATAATAGTAGGATTAAATATCCTTGAAAATAACAATATTAACAACCCTTTATATTACACCACTGCTCTGTTACGTTCAAGTATAAAAATAAACCTGTGAATTTATTTTCAACATCTAATGAACATCTAATGCACCGAGATTAGAAACTAAAACACATGAACGTGCTCAAACCCCTATCGCTGTTGCAAATCAATGAAGACGGAATCATGTTCATAATACGTGTATAAACATAAAAAATGAGCACAACGTTGACTAAGCTGCAAATAAAAAATAGACCAGATGCTTAAGTTGGTTATTTTGTGAAAAACATTTATGTTTACCCATGCTAAAAATGAATAAGCTATGGCATGTAAACTATTGTCTTCACTTTTATATTTTAAAATTTAAGTAAGTTAAAAACAATACAAATATGTAACCATATTAATATTCATATGAATTGAATATTGCAGCAATCACAGATTCACTGCATTCCGGCCACCTAGGTCAAGCGAAGTCGAAATACGTCAGAACCAACGACGCACAACACTTTACTAGTAACAACAAATTGTTGCACAAATTAAAGCTGATATATAAAAAAATGGAGCAACAGCACCAACTGTAAGGACCAATACACCAACTTTATTCATCGCAATCGTCACAAAGTACATAGCAGCATCACATTCACGGCCTAACTGCTGCACTATTTGTATACATATGTACATATGACATATGTAAATGTTAGTACATAACTATGTATATATGTATATAGCATATAATGTTCAGTCACTCCCTTGCCCTTGTTTCAACAGGCCCACCCTTGATACCGCTTATCATACGCCCCATGAAATACTGTAGAAATTTTGCAGGCAAACTGGGTCAAAGCAACGTGTGCATTGTAGACGCAATTGCAGCCGTAGCGCGTCAGTCGGTTGCCCCAGTGATTCAAGGACGAATTAAGTTAAGGACGTTCATACCTAACTATTGTGTTTACTTGAATGAACTCATGCTAATGCATACTTGTGTGGGTGTGTGTTTATATTTGCACTTGTATGTTGTATCAGCACTAACATTTTAGATCCAATACACATATGTACATATGCCTTATAATTAATTAATTTTTAATTATGGAAAAAAGAACTCACCTGCTGCAAAATGTAGAGGAGTCGATTTGCGTCCAGCAGTATCCCGCGCGTTCACTGTTTGTGTGGTAATTAGTTTCTTAACTTTTGTGATATCCCCAGTTTTGCATGCTTCGAAGAGTTCCCGCAACGGATCGTTGGCCATAGCCGCATCGAGGTTTACATTAAGTATTGCACGACTGCGACTCGACATTGCGGAAAGTTAACAGCTTACAGGTGATTCCGAATTGTTTTAATTATCGCACTATTTATGCTGCTTAATTATTTTCTGGTTGGGCTGGTCGCTGCAATCACAAGATAAACAGCGACAACTACTTTGCTGAACTACTTCCCGTTTATATCTGATACTTCTTTGTTAGTTGTTTCTGATTTTATATCTTCACCATGAAAGCTCAGACTTTAGTTATTGTCCTTACAATCAAAATTTTCATCCTTTCCCTATTAGCACAATTTTCCAGGCAAACACAATCCGCCACTAAACTCTTTATGACTTTCTTTCGTCGTTCACACTTTTGTACGCATACTTTCCCCCAACCACACTGCGAAAACACTTTTCCTTTGTACTAATCGACGTTAATTTCACATTTGGCTGTTTCTCAAGCAAAATCAGACATTTAAAAAAATGGTTCTCAATAAAATCAATAAATTTTTCATTTTTCCAAATTTAAGGAAATATAATAAAAATAAATTAACAGCACAGCAATTTTGCGAACGTACATTGCTGACTTGAAAAAACCACTGCAGAAATATGAAAAAGTGCACAAGAGAACATGAAAATTGGGAAATACGATGAGTTGCCAGGTATTAGTATAGGTTTTTTAACTGTTGTGCAAAATTCTTTACAAAATATTACCATAGATAATATACATTTACAAAATTATCAGTCAGTGTAAGTATTTCTATAAAAATAAATTTGTCCCTTTCATTTATTTACAATAAGATGTTGTCTACATATCGAAATCAACTAAAATAATGTGGTAAGGCAACTTTTGTCAGAGGACAGAATTACAAAAGGAAGTAAAACAAAAATGTACTCGCAGAGTTGTATTAAATATATTGCAAACATATACAAAATTATTAAATGAATCTTGCTTATAGACTATCTTGAATATGAAAAAAAGCTTTATTGCTATTACAAGTATATAACACTTCCATTATATATAATTGGTTTAGTATGGTGAAATTCTAGAGTACTAAACAATACGTTGATAGTGAGTAGGCAACCCAGCACCATTTTGGGAGGTAAACAAAACGTTGCATTGAAAGGTGTGATAAATGTCAAATGAAAAGTGATGTACCGAAAAGGGCAAAATGGCGTTTTTTGGAGATGAATTTTAGGAGAAATTAGTTTTGTAAAAAGTTAATATAAAATAAATTTTCTTGTAGTTTTAAATAATTAATAAAATGAAACATAGTTTAAAGATTGAAGTGATGCAAAAGTATTGAAGGAAAATGTGATATTGTATTCAGAAAAGGCAATTAAAAAAAGGAATTTTCGTGGACGCCCTCAATATTATCTCTCACACTCCCCTTGAATAAACAAGCAACAACAACAGCATTGTTGCGATGCACAAGTAGAACTTGTCAAATGCAGTTTTTGCAGCACATAAAATGAAAATAACAACAACTGAACAAGTGACGGGGCAAAATTTCGTGGCAAGAAAGGGAAATGTAATGTGAATTGTGAAAAGTGAAAAGTGAAAATCGATCTTAACTTTACATAAATCATACTTTTTCATAACAAATAATAATTTATTGTGATAAGACATATTTATATACATAATATATGCCTATTGTTGCCATAAATATATATTTGTGATGCATACATTGAAAGAGTTAGAACATTAAGGCCAATAATAAAAACGACAAATGCATTTCGCTTCACTGGAGCGTTAAGTTATAAACGAAAATTTGAGTTGGCTGCTGCACTACTATTATCGTTAGTGGCACCATCATATCATTTGACGTGCAACAAGCACGCGATCAACGTTGCTTTAAGCGCCAGTCCTATATATATATCAATGACTTATATAAAGTCAGTGGAGTGCATAAATAGAATAGAGCTCAAATTGGTGCATTAAAAGTCATTGCACCCGACCATGGAATTGAAAGTTTGGGTGGAAGGTATTCAACGGATCGTATGTGGAGTTACAGTGAACACAACATGTCAGGTACGTAAATATACATATAGCTGAGATCCAAATTTTACTATATCTTGTATTTTTATTCTATGGTAGGATGTGGTATTTGCGCTGGCGCATGCCACTGGGAAAGTGGGACGCTTTACACTCATTGAACGTTGGCGCAACAATGAGCGCTTGCTGGCGCCAAATGAAAATCCGCTTAAATTATTACTGGAATGGGGTGAATATGCCAATGATGTTCAATTTATACTGCAACGTTCGGAAAATAAGCAACAACAACCAACCACACAACGTGTAGATAATTCTGTAGCGAATAGCAATAACAGCAGTAACACTAGTAATGCAGCTTTGATGTTGAGAAAGCCTTTAGGCTTAAGCAATAACAATAGCAATAGTCATAATAATGTTAACAATAACAACAATACGAATAGTAACTACAATTCACAGCAAACAAAGCCACCACATCTGAACAACCTAGATACAAATTTGAATATATCGCCACAACTTGAAAAACCACGTGAATTGAAGAAAAAAAGTTTTGGGTATGCGTCATTGCAAATAGAATATTTTACGATTTTTTAATCAACATTTTTCTTACAGTGCTCACGATGCAAAACATATAGAAAACATTGGTATTGTCAAAGGTATACCACAACGTCAAAATAATAATAGTGGCAATAACAACAGCAATACTAACAACAATTTAAATAATGAACAACGAAATGTACCGTTACAAAATTCTTCACCCACAAACACGAATTCACCACTTTCGCCGCACCTCGCGCGTATCTCACGTTCACCTACTACAACAATTGACAATAACAACTCGACAGCTTTACATCAGTTTATTCCGCTTCACGAAAAATCTCATTCAAATCCCACTGAAATGCCTCGAACGCACACAAATGCATTTAGCGATGGTGCTGGATATTTCCGTGACTCTCAGCAAATAAACAATGACGGCAACAACAATAATAATAGCAATAATATATATCAACAAATCGGTGCACAGAATAGCAAATCAATCAATGAAATTAATTTGGCTGTTGTGCGTGAATCACTGGATCGTCGCATAGCTGCCAACAGTCCGGACGTGCTATATGCCACACCGCATAGCAATAACTTTAACAACAACAATAGCAGTAATAGCTGTAGCAGTAGTAGCAGTGAAAATCTCCTTGACATATACAATGGCAATGTAAATAGGAGTGGCGGTGTTGGTGGTGATATGCCACCGGATTTGCTGTATAAAAATGCGCCAACCATTTCGGCAAATGGGGCATTGGTGCCACCACCTTACCGCGATCCGCCACCACCGCGCAACAGCCCGTTACAATTGCAGCAGCAACAACAGTTCCACACACAACATTTTTTACCGAATAGTATGGGCACTGCAGCTGTGAACAACAATTTTACCGATTACAACAATATTGGCGATTATGATGTGGACTTTCAGCGTTTAGCTGGTAGTGGTGGCAGCGGTAGCGGTGGTGGTGGCAGTGGAGGCAGTGTAGGTAGTATTGAGGAGAGCGAGAGCATCTTCCAGGCAACACAGTATAATGATTTACTACAGCTGATTAAATTCCAACGCGAAAAGATATCAGCACAACAATTGGAATTGAGTAAAGTAAGTAAATTTGAGTAAACTTCATTGCTGTATTCATTTAAAATGCTGTTTTTTTGTTTTAAATCCAGTATGATGCTGAAATAGTTTATTTGGAAACGAAAGAGAGAGATCAAGCGCAGGAGCTTGAGGCGATTTCACGTGAAATCACTAAAGCAGATCAGATATTTCGACAGGGTAGTGAGCAGGTGGGTATGGTGTAGTAAATGCAAAATATAATGGATACAATGAAAGAGAAAATGTATATTTCAAATTAAAACTATAAAAAATTTAATATTAAAATTTAAAAAATTTAAAATTATAAAAATTATTTCAATTAATTGAGCTTAATAAACACATTTACAGCTGCAAACACTACAGTATGTAGAGGAAGAGAATGAGCTGGTGAAGCAGCAGGAGAAAACATTAAAATCCGAAATTGCTTTATTGCGCTCGAAATTAGCAAATTGCGAAACTGAATTGTTGCAATGCAAAAACAAAATACGCCTATTAATGAACGATATTGAGGTGGAGCAGCGCAGCAATGCCACCAAACAAAAAGCAAATAGGTATTTTGAATAAAAATTTTTTTTTTTAATAAATAATTAACTTAATTTTTTCAATAATTTGCTTAAATTTTAGACAAAATGTTGAACGCGATTTTCTCATGGAGATGGAGCGCATACAAAGCGAAATCGATCAAGCTATACACAACACAGATACGTCTAATAAGACTGCTGAGAATTTGAAAAAAGAAATTTTATTAATTGAAAATGCGATCACAGAGAAGAAAAGACAAGTACGTCTGCAGAAAGCCTAGATATAGTATATAGAAATAAATGCTATTTTTTGCTTATATTGTAGGTGGAGCAATTGGTTAATGAAATGAAGGAAGTGAATCTACAAAGTCTCACTGTAACCACATCCGATGAGATCAAACACTTTTTGGAAGGTAATTAATGGATTTGTTAAATATTATTAACTTATATTATTTTTTAATTTATATTATTTTTTAATTTATAATATTATTAATTATATTATTATTAATTTATATTAATTTACAGGTTCCAATAAACCCGGTAGCAGTCGTCGCATAATCGGCTCACCAAGACAATTAGAAAATGCAGTGCCGACCAGCAAGAATCCACATGGTGTTTGGGTATAATTGCAGCACGGAACATTTTTCAACAATTTACTTATCTGCTTGTAATGCGCTCTTAAAAAGAGTTTTACGTATGGAAAGTTATCCAGATTGATACATTCACATAGTAAATTATATAAAAAATTATTACTATAACTACTTGAAAGTACTAGTATGAAGTACAAAAAAAACTATTTTAGTACACAATGGTCACACACAAAAGTTATGAATATAACTCTAACACACAATCACGAAAATTACTGCATCGAATTCTATACTAACGAACAAATATATAAATTTCCACATATCCTGCAAACAAAGAACAAAACATACGAAACATATTTACACACCTAATTAGCTGAAATTATTACATAATATAACATATTGAAATATGTACTTAAATATACAAAATAACATAAAAAGACAAATTTTGATGTTCAACAAAAGCTCACACTCGAAAGATCTCTACTGAAACTTTAAATGTTACAAAACTCTTATAAGTGATTTATTAATGAAATACGAAATTGGCACATTTAACACATAAATATATAAGCGCCAGCTAGTATATGAAGGTTCCCACGACAGTCGGTTCTACATAACCGGGACGGACCCGGATTTTTATACGGCCAAGGACTGTCAAATCGGCAGCATTCCTCAAAATTATTTGGGGAATGTTTTATGCCGCTACAACAACAACAACATATGAAGAAAATGGATATTTTCCACATACATATGTAGCCAATAAATGTATACTATATATTACATGCAATACATATATATTCCAATTTTACTACATTTAATATTAATTAACAATATTTTTGTGCTGCCGTGCACACTTAGAAAGCCAAGCAGCATTTTAGTGTATTAAATAATAGTTTTTTAAATAATTTTTTATTTTTTGAAATTTTTTTTTTAATTTTTTATATTTTTTTGCGATAGTTTTTAAAAATTGCATTGCAAACTTAAGGCATATTAGTTTAATGAACACACGAGAGAGTGCAAATTTACCACCAACAAAAATTATTAAAAAAACACGTAATATTAATAAAAATACAAACACAATGCAGTAGTATGAAAATGCATATTTTAATGCACGAATTGTTTTTTAAAAATAATATATAAAGTAATAATATCTTATGGTATTTATGCTGCACCCTATTTGTAAACCTATAAGTTTAGTAAGCACATTTTGATTATTAATTCTGTAAGTTTTTAGTTTGTTAAGTTTATTTTTAGTTGAGTAGGTTATGTTTTGAAAAACCCATTCGACTTTATTAGTTAATTAATTTGTATGAAAAAATGTGTAAAGTAAGGTTTACATACTTTTCACTAAGTAGGTCCGCTTTAATTTGCATTTGATGCTACATTTGGTTAACAAACGTTTTGCAAATATTCCCACTTTTCCCACATTTTTTTTTTACAAAATTTCAGCATTAAGCTTTTATTATACTTCTTAAGCTTTGTTTGTTATGTTGTTATGAAATTTTCTCTTTTTATAAAAAATATATATATATATGTGGAAATACTTAACAAATGTATAAACAAGTTGGATTTCTATTTTCCACTAAAATATTTCATGAGAAAAAAATTCTTATTAAAAAAAAAACGATTATTTCTAACAAAGATATTACACATATCTAGAAGAATGGTTTTTATATGTGCCCACCTAAATTTAATACATTTTTACCCGTTTACATCTAATTTTTCATATTTCAATAATTTTGAGTAATTTATTTTATTTTTGAATTAATTTTAATTTCGCTTGATTTTTCTTAAATTTTTTTTATTATTTTCTTTTTTGAATTTTAAAATTCTTTTAATATTTTCAAAATTTAATTTTTGTAATTTGATAATTTTATTTTACAGTTTTACCTAATAAAACGATATACATTTTTTTAATAGAGCAAACATTTTTTTTTTAATTTTTATTAAAAACAAAAAAGCTAAAATTACAAAAAATAATATATTTTTTATTATAAAATTATAATAGCATATTTCGTAAGCATTTTATTTGTTTGGTAGAAAATTGATTGATGCTTTATCTAGTCTGTAGTCGATTTTTTTTACTTGTAATTTCATATTTCAATATATTATTAAAATTTATAATTTCCACCAACGCTGTATAATTTTTAATCTATTCTTAATTACGCTTAGTGTATTTGTTCGTCATTGCCATTAGCAAAATGTCACAATTTTAGTTTTTAGCACTCAGCTTATAAGTTTTGTTATAGAAAAGAGCAGAAAAAAACACTTTGTTAAAAAATATTTTTATTTTAAAGAAAACGTATGTACACATACTTATGTAATAGTTGCAATAATTGTCGAAACGCCTTCTAATATTTAAGTAGCTTTGTAGCATTTAGTAGCCTTTTAATGTAGCAATAAACGTTTCAAACAAAAACAAAAAATCCATTAATTTAAAATTACACAATTGTACGTACATATGTAGTTGTATTTTGAAAATTACATATCACAAATGAAAAAGACATAAATAAAATAAAATTGAATTTTCAAATTAAAATAAATTTTTATTTTAATTTTATAAAATATGTATTTATAAAAAAATTTCAAATCAAAATTAATTTTTAATTTTATTTTATATAATTTTTTGTATTATCTTCTTTATTTATTATTTTTTTATTTAAATTTATTAATTTTTTATTTAAATTTGTTAAAATAAATATTTGTATTAAATATGCATAGTTAAACTGTTGCTATCAGTATTCAACTCAACACTGCTGACATTGCATATTCGCAAATAAATACTAACCATATCCAGCACAAGCTTTACATTTATACACATATACATTTACGCAAACACATATCCATATTGAAATATTAAAAATTAATCCTCCAATTTAAATCTTATTATATATATTTTATTCTTTTGCTATTAGATAAAACTGTTATGCGATTAAATAATGAAAAAATACAGTTATTCTGAAATTTCAGTAAAATATGTATAAATACATATGTATATGCAATAAAAAGTAAAATAAAAAATAATTATAATTCTCTCAGCAAACTCAACATAAAAAACACATAAATATACGAGATAACTAGATACACACTCGCGTGCAAAAATATAACAACGATCAAAGAAAAGAGCAAAAAATTAAACAAAATAAAATACTAACTATAGTTAAAATACATATAGCTTTTCTTCAGAATATCTAAATATTTTAATAAATAAATGCAAATTTAAAAAAGTTCACAAAATATTTTGAGTGTCTTTTTTATGATACAGGTAAAGGATTTTTATACTCTCGCAACAAAAGTTGCTAAGAGAGTATTATAGTTTTGTTCACATAACGGTTGTTTGTAAGTCATAAAACTAAACGAGTTAGATATAGGTTTATATAAATCAAACTGATTAGGATGACGAGACGAGTTGAAATCCGGATGTCTGTCTGTCCGTCCGTCTGTCCGATAACGGATAAATTGAGTAAAAATTGAGATATCTTAACGAAACTTGGAACACGTATTCCTTGGCACCCTGAGGAGGTTGTTTTCGAAAATGGGCAACATCGGACCATTGCCACGCCCACAAATTGGCCATAACCAAAAACCTATAAAGTGTCATAACTAAGCCATAAATAAAGTTATGAAAAATTTGGATGTAATTTTTTTGGAAAAGTGGGCGTGACCCCGCCCTCAAATAGGTTTTTTGTATATAACTCGCAAACTAATAAATCTATATAAAGCAAACTTTCTGCAGTCGTTTCTTTTAGCCGTTTCCTTATACAGTCCAAAAATGAAAGAAATCGGATAATAACCACGCCCATCTCCCATACAAAGGTTAGGTTGAAAATGACTAAAAGTGGGTTAACTCACTAACGAGAAACGTCAGAAACACTAAATTTTACAGAAGAAATAACAGAAGGAAGCTGCACTCAGATTTTTTTACAAAATGAAAAATGGGCGTGGCATCGCCCACTTATAGGTCAAAAACCATTTCTCAGGAACTACTCGACAGATTTCAATGAATCATAAGGTATTCGGTACATAATACCTTCTTGACACCCTGATGACACATGTGAAAAATGGATGAAATCGGTTCATAACCACGACAACTTCCCATATAATTCAATTGTGAATTCCATCTGATTCCTTCACTTTATAATGTGTACATAAGGAACCAATGAAGATAGCGGAATAAAACTTTACACAAGTAGTGCATATAATCTCTGGCTGCACTTTAGTAAAAATTGTCGAAAACGGACTATAACTTTTCAAGGCCCCTGTTATCGAACATGTTGAACTCCGCGCCTAAGGGTAAATTTTAACCGAAAGAATTGATAATTCTCTCTGATAATTTAATGTAATTCAGAGAAAATTGTTTTCTTCTAATATTGTGTCACTGTTCCAAAAATTATTCACATCTCCTAGCTCCCATATACCTAATTATAGGTTTTTCAAAAATTCGTTGGGCTTTATTACGCATATATGTATTGGTTAATATGTGAGATATCTTAGCGAAATTAAGTGAGTGTATAGTCTTGGATATAGTGTACCTTGCTGGTGAAAATGAATGAAATCGGTTCAGAAATTGCCTCAGCCCTCATATACATACTATATAGGACGATTTTCGTTATTCTATTAAACTTTATGCCGAATTTATAATAAAATTTGTGTGTTATGTAAATACAATTTCTTCAATAAATTGCGAGAGTATAAAATGCTCGGTTGCACCCGAACTTAGCTTTTCCTTACTTGTTCAAGAAGAGCATTACAAAATTTGATTCCTGTGAAAGTACATTTGATGCCAGTATTTATGGAACTTCTTTTGCATGGCCACCACGGGTAGCGATTCTCATAACCTGCCGGACTTGATCATCACGAAAGAAGTACGGCTCAATGACGCTGCTGGCCTATAAACCGCACCAAACGGTAATTATTTCGGGATGCAATTGTGAAACCAAACCATTCAGACAGAAATGGGCCTCATCATAAGTTGGACTAGCGCTCTTAAAGTTGAGAATTTCTGTAATAAATTGTAATAATTTTGACTCGTTGTTGGATCGTATATCCTTCCATAATTAAATGGCAAACCTTACTGAAGAAAATTGTCAAAAGAGTGGGAAAAAATATGGTCATTTGGCATTAAGGGGGACCCTATTGAAAACCCCCATAATTGGTGGAATGATGGATATAGAAAAGCGTGGCTCCTGAAGTTTTTATACTCTCGGAACATGTTGAACAGAAACACAAAATTTTACACACCTGCGTTCATCATATTTATGCTTAATACTCCGATTAGACTGGAATAACATTGATAGAATGAAGTGAAAAACGTACTAATTTTGCTTTCGGTATATGGATATGTAATTGAATCGAACCAATAAAAGTGCCATTCATTTCTTCTTCTTGCAATTTGAGGTCAATTGGAAATACCAAGCGATACCAGGTCGCTATTGCTGGTTCCAAGGTAGACGAAATTATCTACAAAGTTAAGACTGTCAGCAGTGACGTGGGCTCCAAGACGCGAACGCGCTGACTGTTTGCTCTTGCTGCACCGAGACAGTTAAATTAATGGTATTCTCACCCACCGAGAGAAACTTACGGTCCAATAGAACACTTGATATTTTTTATTCTCCTCTCAATACCAGATAAGTTTGTTCGCATTGGATGAATCAACCTGTTCAATCTATAACTACACAATCTAATCTCCCACCGACAGTTTCACTTTGAAAACAGCTCCCACCACGGCGCAGGTATCACAACTTTTATAGCTTCAGAAGTAATTCATCTAACGCTACATAAGTTCCAATGTAGCACTTTAGAAGCATTCGTTCAAGACAATCATTTATATTACTTTCACCTCAAACCCAAATTCATTAGAATAATCATCATTGTTTTGGCTTTGTGAAAATAAACACTTAATTACCAACACCATAAAGGAGAGAAGCATTTCGTAGAACAGCTTCATCTGCCGGAATGCACACAACATCATAATGAGCTTACCATGGCACATTGCTGTTGTGCAGTCCCCACCACCACCGCTCCTACAACAATTTACCACATGTTACAGTACGAGTGTCACATGCTGCATGGTCATAATCATCGCGCTATCGCGCTTTAGAACGGTGTCTTTGTCGTCTTTCATTTGTTCGTCATCATTACCGTTATTGATACAGTGGATTTGCTGATGACACTCGGTGCTGCCGTTGCCGCCGTCGGCGTCGACGCGTCGACGAACACGTCGTGGTCGCTGTCGTTTTGGTCATTGACAAAATCAGCAACAATTCGCTAATTTCCATTCAGTCGGATGCTGTGTGTGCCGGCGCAAGGACGTTTGCCGTTGTCTCTCAAGATCGCAAGAAAGAAAGAGTATACGCTTTTGACGTGTATTTCCTACCGAAACATTGAAATATTGTATATATAGTTTTTAATCTTTGGCGCGGATCTATTAAGCGGATGTGGCGCACAACCCTTTGAGAAAGAAGAAAATTATATAAAAAAAGTGATGTTATTCGAGAATTTGTGTGCTTAGATATACACATAATTGTATTGGTGCTTTTTGGTTATCGAAAATGTAAAGCGAGCGACGAAAGTGATTTTAAAATGTGTCAAACCTTAAATGACTTTAGGCCGCTTATCATGGCATCCGCATTCGCCGGCAAAGTTCACTTGCAATATTGCTTGTGCATAAGGATGTGTGTGTGATAAAAATGGAATTTGATTTCGGCTAAAATTTAAAGAATTTAAATTCAAATCAACTAATTCTAAAATTAATTAATAAATAAAAACATTAATTAATAAACAAAAATTAACTGTTTAATATAACCGAATAAAATTTAATTTAATTGTTTAAATAAAATAATTAATAAAATAAAATAAAATAAAATAAAATAAAATAAAATAAAATAAAATAATCATAAACTTAAAATAATCATAAACTTAAAATGACATAATTATTTTGTAGTTAATAAAGAATAACGAATTAAAGTAGTGAAAACAAATTATTAAATTGGAACAAACACTAACAGCCGGTTTCACGAAACAAATTTAAGTGAAAAATAATTAATTTCAGTTTCACCATTTGACTTAATTTTTATTTAAATGGTCACGCTTTGCCATTTAAATATTATTTAAATAATGTCATATGTAAGCATGGTTACGCTTTTCTATCAGCTGAATTCCCATTTGTTTACCATTTTGACAAAGAAATACAATTTATTTGTTTATATAAATCAGCTGTTATCCTTACTAACATTTCTGCATTTTAATTTTTTGGATGCCAAATGTCAATAATGGTGAAACGCAGGAAACTTAAGTGCAAAGTTAAATAAAAATTAAAATTAAAATTAAATGGAACTTAATTTTCAATAAAAAAATTTCGTGAAACCGGCTGTAAATAAAAGAAAAACATTTTGAAAAATAAGTACAATAATTAAAAAAATTATTTTTCAATTTTCACAAAAAAAGAAAAAAATATTGATTATTCTAGATTTACATTTATGTGGGATACACTTACTTTAAAAGTAAATTTTTGATTTGGTTCAACAGGGCGTATGATTAACATTAATCTTAATAACAATGTGTGAACAAAAAATGCAAATAAATTTCTTGAGTAAAAAAATGTAACAGTGCTTCGATATATTTAATAATAATTTAAAAAAAATCTTGACATTCTAAATAAAATACCAATATATATATATATATATAATATGTATAATGCTAATATCGTTATGTTCAACAGTGCGTATGAGTTATATTTACAACATAAAAACTACCGATTTTCACTCAAAAATGTGCTAAAATATTGATTAACTTAATATTGTTTCAGCTTATATGTAGCATTTGTATTTTATTTTTCCAAAAAAAAATCCAGAAATCCAATTGAATAATTGAATACTTTATGCGTGTTTTTGTTATTTTTGATTTATGACACTATTGAATTAGCAATATAAACATGTCTATGAACGTTTCTTATAAACATTTCTTTGAATATTGCATTTTTTATTATTTTCTGCTGCTAAAAAGTCGTCGGCATTGTTGTGTGGCGCTTTCTATTTTAAGCACAGCGTCATAAAGCATGCAGCAAATAAAAGAAAAACAGCGACCATAATGCAATTAAAAAATTCAAACTGATTGAAAAAATTAAATAACTGTACCAAACTCACAAAATTTTAAAATTTTCGAAAATACATGCAAATACTGACTGACTTATAAAACTAAAAAAATTTAGTATTTTAATTTAATTTTTCAAATAAATATACTAAAAGTTTCCATATTAAATCTGCTGGAAAATTTACTACTCCACAGCTATTTGCAATAATGATTGTGGTATTCTAATGATGGTATTTTTGAACTTCCTTTACCTCTGCTGGGTCATTACACTTTTGGGATTCGTTTAATTTGTTACATTTTAGCCCGAAAATACTGAAATGTCGTTTTAATTTTTCAAAGGGTTTACTTGACTTGCTTGTGTATGCTGGTGCTGGAGTTGTGTTCATTCTATGGATAATTCTCGTCATTGCCTATCCAACGTCTAACGGTTGGGTCTAACTTGACCACAAACAGTAGGAAATTACCGTTAAATAGTTGGCTTTGTGAGACAACAAATGTGTATTAGTACCTTGAGTATATGTGTTTGTAAATTATTGTGTATGTGAATATATTTACGTGTTTATGTGGTGAAAGAAATGGCAACTTTATGTGACTTTTAGTAAATTACTTTGAATACATGGCTCATTACCTAAAAATGCGCTTGCTATGGAAATAATAAAAAAACAAGAACAACAATAAAAAATAAATGTATTATTAACAATAAGTATGCTATTTTATTTTACATACACACTCTTTCCAATCAACTCGGTTTTTTATACTCTCGCAACAAAGTTGCTACGAGAGTATTATAGTTTTGTTCACATAACGGCTGTTTGTAACACCTAAAACTAAACGAGTTAGATATAGAGTCATATATACCAAATCAGGGTGACGAGTAGATTTGAAATCCGGATGTCTGTCCGTCCGTCCGTCCGTCTGTCTGTCCGTCTGTCTGTCTGTGCAAGCTGTAACTTGAGTAAAAATTAAGATATCTTGACGAAACTTGGCACAAATATTCCGTGGGACCGTGAGAGGGTTACTTTCGAAAATGGGCAAAATCTGTCCACTGCCATGCCCACAAAATGGCGAAAACCGAAAACATATAAAGTGTCATAACTAAGCTATAAATAAAGTTATAAAAGTAAAATTTGGAATAAAGGATCGCACTAGGAAGAGACATATTTGGATGTAATTTTTTTGGGTAAGCGGGCGTGGCCCCGCCCCCAAATCGGTTATTTGTATATATCTCGCAAACCAATAAAGCTATATAAACCAAACTTTCTGCAGTCGGTTCTCTTACGTACCCCACCACACACCATGAAATTAGTTGAAATCGGATAATAACCACGCCCACCTCCCATACAAAGGTTAGGTTGAAAATTACTAAAAGTGCGTTATCTCACTAACGAAAAACTTCAGAAACACTAAATTTTACAGAAGAAATAACAGAAAGAAGCTGCACTCAGATTTTTTTACAAATAGGAAAATGGGCGTGGCATCGCCCACTTATGGGTCAAAAACCATATCTCAGGAACTACTCGACCGATTCGAATGAAATTCGGTATATAATATTTTCTTGACACTCTGATAACACGGATAAATGGGCGAAATCGGTTCACAACCACGAATACTTTCCTTATAACTCCATTTTGAATTCCACCTAATTCCTTCACTTTATAATGTATACATAAGGACCCAATAAAGATAGCGGAATAAAACTTTACATAAATAGTGCATATCATCTCTGGCTTCACTTGTGAAAAAATTGTCGAAAACGGACTTTAACTTTTCAAAGCCCCAGATATCGAACATGTAGAACTCACCCCCTAAGGGTACATTTTTACAAAAAAATTAGTAAATCTTTCAGATAATTTAATTATCTTAATTGAGAGGAAACGAGTGAAATCGGTTCAGGAATTACCTCAGTTCTCATATACTATATATGACGATTTTCGTTATTCTATTAAACTTTATGCCGAATTTATGGGTAAATTTGTATGTTATCTTAATAAAATTTCTTCAATAAATTGCGAGAGTATAAAATGTTCGGTTACACCCGAACTTAGCCATTCCTTACTTGTTTTGTTTTAATTTATTCTAAAATTATTGACGGTCAGATAAGGATGATACTGGTTGGTTTTAGCATGTATTCAGACTTGATTAAAGTACAGATATTTTAAGTGTATATATAGTAATATAGCAACATATAATATATAGCGATTAACACTTACACACTCCTCCTAGGTTAGACACATCCGTGCTTACAATAGTATTCAACTTAGAATTTTTATTTTGAATTCAATTAAATAAAAGTTGATACGAAAAAGCCATGGTTATTCAATGATATTTCAGGGATAATATTCTAAAGATTTTAAAAAGTTAACGAAATTTTGTTTTTCAGACATTTTCTTTGGGCACTAGAATAGACCCATTTAAAATAATTAATTACAATTAATGGTTATTTATCTTCTGCTTTCCTTCTTCATAAACTTTCCATGAAGGCTAAATCCAAACGTTTTCAATTACATTAAGATCCGGAGAATATGGTGGCCAAGTCATGATATTAACGTTTTGACTCTAAGTAAATGACTTAACTAATCGAGCGTTAAGAATCGGGGCATTATCTTGTTGACAAATCTATGGGATAGATCTGCAGAGATCTTTTAACAAGGGAAAAACTGACTCTAATGTTGTTTTGAAGCGCTCACCGTTCACTTTCTCATCAATAAAAATAAAATCAATTATTCTATAAAACGTGATGGCATAACGTACCATTACCCACTTATGATAGCGACTTAAACACACTACCCCTTTGCGAAAATCATGAAAATAGTATTGAAAGCCATTGAGTCCCTCTAAATTAAAGCGCATTTCATCAGTAAAAACAACTAAGCGTCAATCATTGAGTTGAGTGTCAGAATGAACACTCCAAGGCACGTACTCTTCCGCAAATTGAAGCCGTTTTTCTTTGCGTATGGCATTCAGAAGTGGATTTTTCATAATTTTTAGACGTTAAAGATGTTTTGCATTTCTGTTTGTACGCGGAACTGTTGAAAAGCTAGTGTTTACTTCGGCTAATTCCCTGATCTTAGATGCCGACTTAGTAGAATTGTAACCAATTCTAACAATTTTACGACCCAATCGTGTTGTTTTTCTCGGTTTACAGTTTTTGTATATTCTTCTGTATCTTTTAAACATCTATCAACAGTTCTGGAACGACACTTTATTTGTTTGGAAATATTTCGATTCAATAGTCCTTGTAGGTGAAATAAGTCTGTTTTTAGGCGTTTCAATTGCAAATTTCCAAATATTGCTGAAAAACAATTGATTTTTTAAGGGAGGGGTAGAGTTTCAGCGTAAAAACAAAACACTTTTTATTTTATTTTTTATCTCAAATATCGATTATGCAATTTTATTCAAACCTTCTATACATTATTGAGCATAGTTTTGACTATGTTCTGTAAATTTTTTATGCCAAAATATTAAACCATTAGCCCGTGACAGAGCTTCCCCTAGGACGTCTTGAAAAGAAAAAACAATTTGCGGTGTTCACTGTAACTCGGCCGGAAATTATCCGAAAATGAAAAACCATAAAAATTTAGTTAAATTTGAACAAATCTTCCCCCCCCAACGTTCTCTGATTATTTTTTTTTATTTAAAAATTTTTGACGGCCATCTAAAGTGTGAACCGTTATTTTCGACTAAAATATCCGCCATTTTCAGGGTAAAAAACACCCTTAATGTTAAAAAAAAATTTACTAAACGTAGGGGGGAGGTATTTTATATGAAGAAAATGTGTTCAAAGTTTGAAATGAATCGGTCGAGTAGTCTTCAAATGGCAGTGAACATGGACTTCGAAAAAGTAGTTTTGAGAAAAACGCGTTTAAAGCCGTAGCTGTTAGAGTTAGAGCGTTAAAGGCCCCGAGACTAATTAAACAATAACTTCAAGAATATTGCTTAGATCGGATTAAAATTTTGAGGACATATTCTTGAAATGTTAAACAATAAGATAAAACAAAAAAAATCGATTTTTCGAAAGTGAAAACCCTTACTCCGCCCTTAATATTACTTTTTTAATTAATCAAAAATAATTGCGCATTTTTACACAAGACAAAACACGTTAAGAGCGTCTAATTCAATGATCAATTGAAAGCGCATGTAGATTCATCGAGTTACTAAAGTTTTCGCACAGTTATACTTGCGCAAGCCAAGCAACTATGACCAGTTTTTTTTATCTAACATGGTTTGAACTTTAATAAGAAAACGGTTTTGCTCAACTAAAATATCCCTGGTAGTAAATATAACGGGTTCTTTAAAGAAAAAATGGGTGCGTCTAACCTATGGCCATCAGTCTATGTAAACAATTTGGCAAATAAGTTCCACTTCAAGAAGAGAGAAGAGAGGTACCCTTAACTTCACTAAGTTCAGAATATGTTACTCGTTCTACTAGAACAACAGAAATCATTAAGACTCCCATATATTCTCTGAATATATGTATATGCTTTAATATTGGATAAATATTGTTCTTAAATAATTTGCTTAAATTGGTTAAATGAAAGTCCGATTCAAATATATTCATGATAGTCCAACAGGTTACTCATACGCCCGGACAAACCGCTGCCATTAATAACTGAAATCAAGTTGCTTTTGCTCCGCTATCCCAAAGCAAAGCATATGAAAATTACGATTCCAAAAGCAATAGAAAGCACTTTTCCATCTCGAAAAACTATTCAGAAATGTAATGTCCTTCCAGTAAGTAATTACAGTTTACTTGATTACGGTGTTTACCTTTCAGCCACTAAAAGCAGCGCCTAATGGGCACCCGCATTACACATTGTACTGCTTTTCGCTAAAATTTACGATTTGATTTCAAAGACCACAAATGCTTTAAAGCTTCAATGTTTTAGGCTGTCCTTGATTCCTTTTTTTAAACATAATACAAGTAAACAATTTGAGAATTGTTGGTATTTTTGAATAAAAAGCATGGCTTAATTTGTAATTTAGACAATAGCAATAATTTTCAATTAATTTAACGCCACTTACTTATGTATGTATATGTATATGTATATACAGTACCTATAGTTAGAGCTAATGTACTAGTAAAAGTAGGCATTAAAATCATATGAGTTTGTACGTGCTTTAATACTTTAGAATTTTTTGGCTACATGCAAATATTAGATAAAACATGCATATTTTTAGTCCCATGTATACACATACATTTATACATACATATGACAGTAGCTTCGTTCGTTTTCAATGACTTCATAATGCTCTGTACTTATTTTGTATGCATTTAAGTGTCCAAACATTAGTCCCAGGACTTAACGCACACCACAAAAAGGGATAAACTAAAGAGTCGACGACTTCTAATGTGCAAAAAAATGTTGGTACAAAAATTAAATGTAATTTTATAAAGAAAATGACGCTTATACGCTCGTGTATATATTTTCACACGAATAGTGTATGCATGTATGCATGTAAGTGCTAATATTTGATGATGGTGCTAAAAAAGTAATTGTAGATTGTCTCTAAAATTCCTACAAGCAGACACTCATTCAGTTTATATAAATATTTGAATATGTGTAAATTTTGTAAATATAAATACATACTATACACAACACCGCCTACACTGGCAACGTAGCTGATGGTCTGTAATCAATTGAGGTTCAAGTGTAGTTAGTAAAGGTTTATGAAACTCTTTCAATGCAGTTCTGTTTCGATATCTTCACTAGTCGACTTCACTCTTCGACTTCAAAGTTCTGGTATGTAGAAAGTAGACGCGGTTGCGACCCGATTTGGCCTATTTTCATAACATATAATTGGGAAGAGAGGAATGTATTTTGAACCGAATTTCATTGAAATTGGTCGAGTAGTTTTGGAGATATGGTTTTTGACCCACAAGTGGGCGGAGCTACGTATACCAATTTGAGTGCTTCTGTACCATATTTATAATAAAATTTAAGGTTTCTGGTGGTCTTCCTTACTGATTTTAAGCATTTTTAGTAGTTTTCAACATAACATTTGTATGTGAGTTGGGCGTTATCCGATTTCGTCCATTTTTGGACTGTCTAAGGTAGTACCTAAAAAAACTACCGTAGAAAGTTTCGTTGTTCTAGCTTAAGTAGTTAACGAGATATGTACAAAAAACTTATTAAGGGGCGTTGTCATGACCACTTCCCCCAAAAAATTACATCCAAATATGTCCCTTCATAGTGCGATCCTTTGTACGAAATTTCAATTTTATAGCTTAGTTTTTGGCTTAGTTATAGCTCTTTATAGGTTTTCGGTTATCGCCATTTTATGGGCGTGGCAGTCGTCCGATTTCGCCCATCTTCGAACTTAACTTTTTTATGGTGCCAAAAAATATGTGTACCAAGTTTCATCAAGATATCTCATTTTTTACTCAAGTTACAGCTTGCATGGACGGAGAGAGGGACGGACGGACAGACAGTCATCCGGATTTCAACTCTACTCGTCACCCTAATGACTTTGGTATATATAATCCTATATCTCACTCGTTTAGTTTTAAGACTTACAAACAACCGTTATGTGAACAAAACTATAATACTCTCTTTAGCAACTTTGTTGCGAGAGTATAAAAATAATATAAATTATTAGATAGCTCTCTGAAGATTTCCCGCCTTTAACAACAAAAATTAGAATTAATGTTAAACTTTACGCCAGCCGTAAATTAAACGGATTTTGTAATGCGAATACCGAGAAGAAATCATCTTGCATTGCCAATTTCGAATATATGTATATGCGCTGAAAAACTCATGTTTATTTTCCTACAGATCCTTTGAGAGACACTTCTTTGTTAGCCAGTAGTGATGTAAACAAAGAGTCTCTTAGCGCTCCACTATCAAAGACTATTTAGAAACGTGGAAAGTGCGGATCAACACTCGCTACTTTCAGTGTGAAACGCCTCCTTCATTCTCGTAGGTGGGCTTCCTTTGTTCGTATTCCAACATACAATGTGATTCTCAATAGATTCAAAATCAAAGCAGACTCACTAACTCCACAGGTTAGCTGTCACTTTGTTCACTTCTGCCCTTTTGCTGTTACTTTCAGCTTGCCGTGATGGCGACGGTAAAGTAAAGTAAAGTAAAGAAATCAAAGACTAGTATGTGAATTTATGCGCGTTTTGACGCTTACGTAAATATAAACTGAGAAAGATAAGCTTTTATTTTTGCACAAAAAATGTATTTGTGAAAACAACAAATCTAAGCTTCCTTGGTTACGGAAAAGAAGTGTAAGATTTTTAGTCAAAAAATAGTTTTCCTTAAAAATTATACGAAGTTTTAATTTTTTTAATGCACTTAACACAAAATTGTTTGACTGCACTGAAATTTCGTTTCAATTTAATTTCAAAGTAATTATGATGCAAAACATTGTTCTATTTTTTAAAAATTTTGAAAGCTAAAAGCTTGCCTTTATACATTTTCAAAATCCTAAAATTGAATTCACACCTCTGCTGAGGTTTTCTACAAAATTATATTGCCCTACATACCTTGAAAATACAAATATACCCGTGCATAAGCGGTTATATTCAATCGCTTCTTCCAATTCTATAAATAAATCCATTGATTGAGTGTGGGAAGTAGCGCCGTCTTATTGAAAACAAATGTCGCCGAGCTTCAATTTCAGGAATCAAATAGTAATTTTGAAGAAATATGGGCCGATGATTTCATCGATGATATTTTTCCTATAATAAATTACTCTTTATGGGTTCGAATTCTTTTGTGGGACTCATATAATTATAATATTACTATTATAGTACTTTTCAAGGCTTCAACCAAGTCTTCTGGTCTTTAATACAGGTGCCTCTTAAAACGAACCCGTTCACATCGCATTAGTTCAATTCTATATAAATACCCAATTTTTCTGAAACTACTGTTATAACTATAATATAGACAGAAGCTCCTTAGATATTTACTATCAGACAGGAGCCTCATAACTGACAGCTGGACCTATATTAGCAATCATGAGCAAGATTGTAGCTTTGGTTAAATAAAAACTTAATAAAATACTGAGTTCGAACATGACAATGTGACTTTTACTAAGACGACCACTTTATGCACCACTACCAGAGGTAATGCTGTGGAAATTTCATTTAATGATGGTGCACTTTTGAGGCTTATTATAAAGTAGCCGTAGTTAAATCTTCTTGGAAATCCTACAATCCTTAAAAGAAAAGTTATATTTATTACCGAAAACATTCTAATTTTGACTATAAAAAAAATTGTATATAATTATAAAAAAATGAAAAAGTTGTCATATAAACTTACATGCATAAATATATGAACACACATATACTCGTACTATATGCAATATATCCAAATATATTTAGAACTGCACAGTGAACGAACTTATACAGCGTAGCTTACACCAATCACCACCGTAAAATGTTGAATGCCATAAAAACAGAAGTGAGTGATAATAAAAGGGGCTAAGTGAAAAACCAACTGCCGTGCGAGCATTTAACCGAAACGTCGGTCACTTTGTCTAATGGAGATTTCATACAGTTTGATGATGTTTATGCTGATAATGATGGATTATTTGTGAAGCTTTTACAGACGCTCGCTGACGATATGCAGTATAAAGTGATATTTACATTGTAGAGCGCTAAAATACAAACAAATATATATGAAATGTATGCATATAAATGAATTGAAGTGAAGTGAACCTTTGAAGTGTTGACGTGTGTGAAAAAATGGTTTTCCAGTAAATATATACCAGAAAGGCAAACAACTCGTATTATCATGTCGCTAAAGTTGTTGTTAATGTTGGTGTTGATAGTTATTGTCAGAGAAGAAGAAGCAGCAGCAGCAGCATTACCAAAGTACGCGTATATGAACAGCAACAACAATAACAACTATCCCAATACAACAACAATGTGTTTGATTAATCGCTAAACGACGCGGAAGCGCTTTGTTTAGTGATTGTTGTCACGTGACTGCATAACATTTTAAACGGCTAACGGTAAAGCGAACCACCGCCCACAAAGCGTTGCAGCAAAGCTTCAACTTTAAAAGTCTTTAATTGTGTTTAAGCGTTTGTTATGCTTTTGTTTGGTAAAATGTGAACTCGCGAGTGAAGTCGCTTGCGCTTGCATGTCTTGAAGTGCGAGAGGAAATTAAGAATTTTCAATTCACAACAAATGAACTGTTAAACAACGGCGTTTGGCTTGTCATAAATAAAATCGGCTGGTTACACTTTTAAAGTATGGTTTATGGACGCAGCATCGCCATCGGTGGCTGTCTGCTGCTTTTGGTCATTACACTTTCGGCATTAATATTCTATTTAAGTTTAGGTGAGTATTTAACGCCATTAAATGTAATTTACGACTTCGCAATTTATTAGCTAAATAATTTAAAAAAAATTTGAGGTTTTAAGTTGATAATGAGACACTAAATTGTGATAAAATGCTTGAAAATAGCTATAATGTTTCCTAATTAATTGTATTTAATTCGCGTTGTGGCTAATTAAGACAACTAAATGAATTAATTAAGTGTTTGTTATAATTACTCAGGTAACACTTTTGAACTGAGCTGATACAGAGCTTTGTGACTATGATTTTACTTAGAAAATGCTGATCTGTTCATTTGTAGTAATGATACACATTATTCAAGCTTAATGGTGATACTAATAGTTTCAGTTAAACTTCTCTTGTTTCACTTTCACTCAACAAAGTCTTAACCAATGATTCCTTTAATACTCTTGCTGGAAGCTCTCAATCAACACCAGCATGAAGCTGTTCGACCACAGTAGTATCTTTCAAGCAGAAGTGGTTGCCATGAAAGTACAAGTAGATGCAATGTTTCGAAGTGCAGCCTCCTTCAGAGAGATGTGTATTCACTCCAACAGTTGAGCGGCAATACTGACCTGAGATAGATGACAGTACGCTCAAGGTTATGCAAGGAGTGCCTGACCTCATTAGCTTGTTTCGAGGGTTTTGGGTTGAACGTAAGAGGTCCTTTGAACTCTTAGTTTGGTTTATCACTTCACAATCAGATGAGTGCTGACTGATTACTGCCCTGTCTGTAATAGTAAGTACAGATGCGGTGAGTCTAAAGAGGAAAACTTGATGGAATCATCAGGGACTTTGTCCTCCAATATCTAGCATTCGCCAAATTGAGCTTGAAACATTTCGACAGGCATACCTTCGGCGAACTTTACGAATTGGCTGGAATTGATATAAGTTTACTCAAAAATCGGGAACCGTAAAGGGATACTTTTGAATTTTCAGCAGTAAGATATTTCAGTAGTGTTCTTCTTGGGCAGAAATATGGGATTTAATTTTTTTCTCTCCTATATTTTGGCATACATTTTATGTGTTTATCAATAATCATAATTACATAAATGTTCAAACAGATAATTTTTTTATATCATTGGTATTTTTGGAGCTTTTCCCACGCGAATCGAGAATTTTTCTTGTCCGCATGCAAATAAATGGAGCATATTTGATGACTCTAATAAAAATCAAAGAAAATAATACACATAACATATGTATGTAAGTACCTGAGGGTGGCTCTTAATATTTTGTCTTAAAACATTTATATGAAGCAAACATAAAAATTAAAAAGCGAAAATACAGGGAATGAGTTTACAATCTAGAGTGTGAAATGACACCAAAGTTGAGGGTCACAGCTTATTTTCCCGCGATCGATTCCTTGATATCTCTATATTATAGTAGTATCGAAATATGAGTTGAGTTTTTGGAAGACTGCTCTAAAAATTCGAAATTCAATTGAAAAATTCAAAATATTTCAATTGGCAAATGAAAAGAAGAAATTTGTTGCCGAATTCACGCAAATTTAATGCCAAACCATCGACAACATCATCGAATGCTGCTGCCTGTTTATTATCAATTCCACACCTTATAATCTGCTGCGGCAAAACAAAATTGAATTTCATTTGCTAAAATATCTCAGAACCTTGTATACGTATCAATACCCATTGACCATTGACCATTGTCAGTTGTGTCAGTTGTCTACTTAGACTATTTTGCTATTTATAATGCAATTGCTGAGGGTGTGAGTGTCACCTATTGGCCTTTGACACATAGCACACTAACTAAACTGAACTTGTCTATTTATCAAATCGCCTATATTTGCTCTTTTTTACAGTTTGTGTGAATATTTGCTCTTATTCATTTCTTCGCCATTCTTCTTTTTTTGTTGATAATTTATTTTTTTGTTGTTTGCGGCAGCGTATCCTTGCTGCGTTCATCCATTGTCCGGTGCGAATTATATGCCGTGCAAGCATCTTTCTTTTCCTCCCATGGGCCAGGCGTTCAAATTAACCTATTTATGGCAATAGGCAATGCGCTATTCGCTTTCTGGCGCACGTTTGCCGTTAATGCCCTTTTCGATTTGTTCACGACCCGCTGTCACTCATACTCTTCACTGTTTCTTGGCCGGCCAGCATATTGTGGCGATACAAACATATTTTTAGGCGCTCAGGCTTATTGTCTTCTTGACTGTGTTGCGATTATACATATATATATATGTATGATATATATATATACAATCGCAGAAATTGATAATTGTTAATGTACGTACGTGCATATGTTGTTGCTTTTTGCTACTGCCTGCCATAACCACTTAATAAAGTTACAAGTATTAATTGCTTCTTTGCTATTCTTATCGTATTTTTTACGCCTCTTATAAAATGGCGTTTTTATCTGTACATATGTAAGTATATGTATGTACATATATTACATTAATATTAAACCATTTAGCTTTAGTATTGGCTACAAGTGTTGTGTTTAAGATTAAATTGTTGCGACTGCGAGCAAAGTGGCTTACGAAGACTTGGCCAACATGATATGATACATTGATAAGGAGTAAATTTCTGTCACGTTTACTATGTTCACATTCTCGTTTATAAATTTTATGTGGATTAGGCAACTGTCTTTCGTTTTTGTTGACAGAGATTGCAAAATATTATATTAAAGGGATGAATTTCTAAAGACCAAATTAACGTAATAATAATTATTATTTGTAAAATGTGTAAGCTATAAGATCCCCAGGTCAGTTTCAGCTGAATTACACGGCCAAAATAGATCTTTCCCCTTCAGGATCGTTAATATTGTAAATAACCTATCGACGATCTGATTCTTGCTTGTGATGGTCGATATATCCATGTCCCATTATTTAGACCTTTATAGCAAATACGAACGAAGTTTTTCGTAAGGAAGAGCCAGAAACAGTCACAAAGGTCTTTGAAAATTGAACAGAAAGACAGACATCTACGCAGCTTCGTGTTTTTAGTAAAACTTAAGGAGCAGTTAAGACGTTGTTACACTTATTTATATTATTTTTTGTGATTTCTGCTAACTATGTACCTTACTACCACTGCTGACTAGTGGCTTTTCACAGTTTTTCTAGTCGTCCTCCTTTGACCAAACTTAGAATAAAATTTCGTAGTTTCCGAGTTTAAACTCTTTGTAGGGAAAAACTAGGGAGAAAACAGTTTCCCATTCCTTTCAAAGTAGGATGTGTCACTAGGTAGACAGCAAATCAGTCTCTCTTCAGATATTGGCTATGTTATTGATACCCTGAACCAATCTGTTGAATATTATGTAGCCAAGGTTTCTTTTAAAATTCATGATATCAATCAGGTTCTTAGTAGAGATAAGAATGTGGGAAATGTTTTAAACAATATAGCCTCGTATAAACTATATTCATTACTAATAGGCGATTGGATATCTTGCTTCTACAATAAAAAGCTCAAATTAACTGAATAAGAAGGACTTTGGACCTTATATAAGGCGAAGTCCCCAAATATTTAAGTGATACTGTTACAGGGAGACACTAAATATTAGATGACATATACATACATACATAGTTTATGATGTTATTATAATACTAGCAGACCGCTCCAGCTTCGCACGGGTTTAAACAAACATTTCACTAGTTATAAGTTTTTACACACTTATACACATTCTCCCATACAACGGGTGATTTTTTTGAGGTTAGGATTTTCATGCATTAGTATTTGACAGATCACGTGGGATTTCAGACATGGTGTCAAAGAGAAAGATGCTCAGTATGCTTTGACATTTCATCATGAATAGACTTACTAACGAGCAACGCTTGCAAATCATTGAATTTTATTACCAAAATCAGTGTTCGGTTCGAAATGTGTTTCGCGCTTTACGTCCGATTTATGGTCTACATAATCGACCAAGTGAGCAAACAATTAATGCGATTGTGACCAAGTTTCGCACTCAGTTTACTTTATTGGACATTAAACCAACCACACGAATGCGTACAGTGCGTACAGAAGAGAATATTGCGTCTGTTTCTGAGAGTGTGGCTGAAGACCGTGAAATGTCGATTCGTCGCCGTTCGCAGCAATTGGGTTTGTGTTATTCGACCACATGGAAGATTTTACGCAAAGATCTTGGTGTAAAACCGTATAAAATACAGCTCGTGCAAGAACTGAAGCCGAACGATCTGCCACAACGTCGAATTTTCAGTGAATGGGCCCTAGAAAAGTTGGCAGAAAATACGCTTTATTATCGACAAATTTTGTTCAGCGATTAGGCTCATTTCTGGTTGAATGGCTACGTAAATAAGCAAAATTGCCGCATTTGGGGTGAAGAGCAACCAGAAGCCGTTCAAGAACTGCCCATGCATCCCGAAAAATGCACTGTTTGGTGTGGTTTGTACGCTGGTGGAATCATTGGACCGTATTTTTTCAAAGATGCTGTTGGACGCAACGTTACGGTGAATGGCGATCGCTATCGTTCGATGCTAACAAACTTTTTGTTGCCAAAAATGGAAGAACTGAACTTGGTTGACATGTGGTTTCAACAAGATGGCGCTACATGCCACACAGCTCGCGATTCTATGGCCATTTTGAGGGAAAACTTCGGAGAACAATTCATCTCAAGAAATGGACCCGTAAGTTGGCCACCAAGATCATGCGATTTAACGCCTTTAGACTATTTTTTGTGGGGCTACGTCAAGTCTAAAGTCTACAGAAATAAGCCAGCAACTATTCCAACAACATTCAACATTTAAATGAAATTATCTTCAAAAAGTAAATGTCATGAACCAATCTAACGTTTCAAATAAAGAACCGATGAGATTTTGCAAATTTTATGCGTTTTTTTTTAAAAAAAAGTTATCAAGCTCTTAAAAAATCACCCTTTATATTTCTAATACTTTTTCTTCAAGCCGCTGCACACGTTCCGAATTCGACTTTTAAGCACGTACTTGGGAGGTTTTGAAATTTATCCGAGCGCTCGTTACTCGACTCTCTGGCACGCGATTGTTATGCGAAGATAAGACAAGGAATGATTTGTAAGTCGATTTTCTGTTTCAGATTAATATTCTCCCTCACCTGGGAACTATTTCCGGAAAGTTGAGATTCTAGCAATAAATATAGTCTATGTTACTCGGGGTGAATGTAGCTTTCCAATGATGAAAGCATTTTTGAAATCGGCACAGTAGTTTTTGAGTTTATTCAGTACAAACATACATACAACTCTTTCCTCTTTATAATAGTAGTATAGATTATCACTTATCAGCCCAATTCGATTTTTTTCGCAAATTATTCACAAAAATAAAGAAAAATTTTGCTATTTGAAAAAAGTTTGCGCATTTTCAACAATTTCTAACGCCAATCGGTATTTACGATTATTATTGCTATTATTACTCTGTTATGTGGCAAATAAGTCGTTCATAAAATCAATTCAAAGCAATATGTATGGAAATGTTCGACAATAACAATCACCGAGTAGTTAAAGTTTAGTTAATTTCTTGACTGTGGCGAAAAGAGACGTATGATATTTGTGTTAATATACATACATATGCAGTAGTCAGTTTATATACACATTAGGGTAGTACTTAAGAAATCAAAATAATTGTTTCAAAGACTCTTAACCTTTATTTGCTAATTTCAGTAATAAATTTCACATATAAACAGCGGTATTTGTTGGAAAAAGGATGTGAAATAAACATGTTCTTAATACATTTGACATCAGTAGCACCCTAATGCTAATATAGAACTTGCGAATGAAGACATAACTATTTATATAAGCCTTTCCATGCATTACCACCACATGGCTGACATTTACCGTTATTGGCACAAGTAAAGCCGTGCAATTTAAGCAAAGTCTTCGAATTGTGTTTAATTCAAATAATTGTCTTAAATATACATATATACTTACAAGCGTAAGTGTGTGTGTTCGTGCCAAAACAATAAAATCGACTGTGCATATGTTCCATAACGAGCCGATATTGTATACTATTCGACTGAACATTTATATCCAATGTGAATATCAAATAATTGTTAATGTCTTCGATATTGTAATCATGCCACAAGATAGGCATCTATGGCTGGGCACAAATTAGAGGAGCGCCACACATGTCTACATACCATTGTATGTATTGTAGCCACATTGTCGATATTGGCTTGGCTTGAGACAAATAGGCTGGTACATCGATAGTAAATTTTTATGTGTCGACTTAAAGTGCTTTTTCGAAGTGAAATCAAAGAAGATAACTAAGATACGGATGCATTAACATTTATGTGTAGTTAGCAAATTATCCATGTGACTTCATTTACTTTATTTTTTGCAGATAATAGTGGTTTGTATATCGGTTATGGCAAAATTTGTCGCAAATTAGTTTAAAGGCATAGAAACTGAAAAATTAAAAAAATCCGCGCTTTAACCGAGTTCACGAAGTGAGTGACGATTGTTTAGCGTGTCATAGGTTCAAATATCACATTTTCTAAAATCTATCATCTTCAACCTCAAATTTTATGAGGTGCTTTCCGCAACCTGACGTGCATCACCAAATTCACAACATAGTTACAATTATGAATCTGTTTATACGTATAATAACTATGTATGTAATACTTTTGAAGTACGAAGGTTCGTACAATTACCAGGTTCTGTTAATTCAAATCACGAAGACCAAGTCCGAAATGAGCCGCACAGGAAATAATATAACGATCATACCGCACGACCGAGGCGGCCAATTGACTGGGCCACTTCGTGAGATAACATGTTCACCAAACTTGATTTTCAATAAATCCATTGTGACATTCGCTGTGTGGCATGTGGCGCCGTCATGTTGGAAGCACATACGAGTATTGTCCAAGTTCATATCATCCAATTCGGACCAAAAATATTCGGTTATCATTGAGCGTTAACGATTCCCATTCCCAGTAACGTGCCGGTCTTGATCATCACGGATCGAATTAGAATCACTGAACTGCTATTGCTACAGTGATCAAATTAGAATTATTGAACTGTTATTGCTATAGTGATCGAATTAGAATTACTGAACACCTATATGTACTGTGATCGAACAAAAGCACTGAACTTCTCTATAGCTACTGTGATCGAACTCAAATTACTTAACTGCAATAGCGATTTTAAATCACTGATATTTACAAAAATTGATCGCTGTTGCTATAAGCGATTTTTCAATCGCAGTGAAAAAATCACCGGTAGTAAAATATCGCTCATCACTACACGGAGGAAGCCCAATGGACGCCGGTGGGAAAGACTCTTTTGGGTTTTCCTCAATTGATGCTCTATCGGCAGCAATATTCTCGACATTATGCGCATTTCTTTGTCTCACTGACACGGGAACATTTTGTACTATGCTTGTGGATTCAAATTTTTTCACAAACAAGACGATTATGACGACGACGACGATAAATTGGACGTAGCGCTCTTAAAGTTGAGGCAACTGAATCCGAATTTCGGTAGTAAATTTTAATAATATCGACTTGTTGTTGGGTCGTATATCATTCCATGATGAAATGGTAAATCTTAATGAAGAGAAGTGCCAAAAAAGAGGAAAAAATAAGGCGTCGCTGTCACTATTGGTCTACTTTTGTAGCGTAGCTATTGAAAACCCCTTTATATACAGTCCTAAGCGACATGATCTCAACAGATTGCGGTTCATATAGTCAAACACTTTTTGAAGTAGTTACAATGTTTCATTCTTACTTTAAGATACGTTACGATTTCTTCTGTGGCTGGAGTGCCTAGAGTTCCAATCACTTCATCGCTAGTATAAATATATGAGTATGAAGACGATTTCATTCGAATTGTATTATATAATTATAAAATGTTGACTGAGCGGAGTGGCATTTAGATTTTTTGCGATGCGAACTCCAGGAGGCGAATCTCAGATTTTTTAAACCTTCCCCGTTGTTTGGAACGTCGACTGTGGTATTTCTTGAAGCCACCAGTATATTCACCAGTTGACTTTAAGAAATGAACTTATCGATTTTTTCTGTTTTCGACATTAATTAATTGCTCGCTCACCTTCCCCTCACTGCGCTAGTAAGTTGGACGCATTGAGCAAATAAAAATGCAGACAGCTTGTAAAAGTTCATTTCAATTATTTTAAATTAACGTTCTGCTGCTGGTAGTTAGCGGTTACATTAATTTGCTACATCTAACGCAAGCTGCGGCACTGTGGAACAATTGCTGGCGCGGCCAATAAGAGTCTTTGGTAATGCTATAAACACAAATTGTTTTTATTTTAATTTGCCGGTCAGCGCTGGGTCTGGTAACAATTTGATTCAGACATTTTTTCTACTAATTTCTTTTATTTTATTGGCATTGCTCGCCACTTTTTTTTTTCGCTAATATTCAACTGTAAAATTTGGTTCTCATTCTCTCTGCCACTTTGCAGGACCCTGTCCGCAGGGCACATTTGCCTGTGATGGCAACACGTTGTGCGTGCCGCAGCGTCAAATTTGTGACAATCGCACAGATTGCGACGACGGCAGTGACGAACACCCGGTCGAGTGTGGCCTACTTTATGGCAGTAAGGCGCTGACCGATAAAATTGTCGGCAATGCAATCGAACGGCGTCGACAACAACAGCGACAAAAGCAACAACAGCAAAGTAAGATATTTAGCAGCGGTCACAATGGCACCGCGACAGAATTGATAAATGTGACGACAGTGGGTGTGACGCCGGTGGGGCAAGCAACCATTGACACCGAGAATGGTGGACGGAGTACGCAAGTGAGTGACAACGATACATTTTGCGGTAAGTATTCGTTTAAGTGCTGCATTTTATATCTCAGCGGACGCATTCCTCAAATGTTAAGTACATAGTCCATGCGACTTATGACTTATTATACTATATATACATACATATGTACATTCATATATTACAGAAATAACAACATATCCGAAAGGTGTTTGCACCTGCCGCCAGCGTACTTTATTGTATTGTGGACGCAAGGCGAAATTAATCCGCATACCGCGCTTAAGCGTCGAGGTAACTGTACAGCTAAACATAGGCATAGCTAAAAATTTAAGTGCTCACCACAACCACTTTTGTCCGTATCCATTGCAGGTGACGCATCTGATGATCGGTCGCAGTAATTTGACGCTGCGTGAAAATAGCTTTACTGAGCTGAAACACTTACAGAAGCTGTAAGTAACGGAAATGCGTAGACACCGTTAGCGGCAAGCAATTGAGGCCTTTGACCTTTCACGCGCTTGCTCGCTAATCTCTATGCCGATTTTATACGATTCATATCAACAGCATTTCTTCACTAGCCACACATGCCTTACATTTACACATAATTTCTTTTGCTTTTTCAACGCCCACCTTCCGGCAGCTCACTGAAGCATTGCAACATATCGCATGTGCCGCTAGGCACATTCAATGGCCTACATCAGCTGGAGAAATTGGATGTGCGGCATAACAATATAAGCACATTGGCAGTTGGCATATTTCGTGGCATGAACTCGCTGGTGTGGCTCTTCCTCATTTCGAATCAATTGCGTCAGTTGCCGTTGGCGCAATTTGTGGACATGCCACGCCTCGAATGGTTGATGCTGAGTGATAATTTGCTCACACTGCGTAACGAGAAATTTCCGCACATGCAGCGTCTCTATGAAATGTGAGTATGTACTCGTAGGTGGTAAAGCGTGTTTAACGCTTACCGACTTGAAGTCGAGTCAAATATATGTTTTGTGCGATCTTGATGGTGAGTTTGCATGTGAGTCGTAAAAGTCAATGTTTGGGAAAACGTTAGCCAACTATATACTATAGAATCTGTTTACCATTAAGTTAAATAGAAGAAAGTAGGCAAAAATACTTAACTCTTACTTGTATGAAAGATATGATAACCCACCTGAAAAAAATTACACTTACTAAGAACAAGTTCCCATTAAGGTAAGATTTGTAGAACGGTAGCGATTCCCATTCACAGTAACGTGCTGGTTTTGATCATCATGGAAGAACTACGGCCCAATGACGCCGCCGGCCCATAAACCACACCAAACCTTAATTTTTTTCGGGATGCAATGGTGACTCACGGAGTATGTGTGGATTTCTGCCTGACCAATAACGCATATTTCGGTTATTGACGAAGCCATTCAGCCAGAAATGAGCCTCATCGCTGAAGATGATTTTTCGATGAAAATCTGGATAATTTTTATGTTGTTGCTCATCCCAATTCACGAAAATATGACGATTATGGTGTTCAAGCGGCTTCAGTTCTTGCGTCAATTTGATCTTTTAAGGATGTAGGCCAAGATCTTTTCGCAAAATTCGCCACAACGACGTGGCAGAGATGTCCAACGTTTGATAACGACGTGTGAGAGACTGATTTGGATCTTGACGCTCTTGCGGCAGCAATATTCTCGACACTACGTGCACTTCTTTGTTTCACTGACTAGGGAACATTTTGTACTGTGTCTGTGGATTCTAATGTTTCCACTACCGTACTGACGACCATAAATTGGACGCAGTGCTCTTAAAGTTGAGGCGACTGACTCCCAATTTCTGTATTAAATTTTAATAATTTCGACTCGTTGTTGGATCGTATATCTTTCCATGATTAAATGGCAAACCTTACTGGGGTCGTTTGGTGTCCCTATAGGTATACTTTTGTGTCGTTCCTTTTGTAAAACACTTTAGTATAAAGTCTATGGTTGCTCTTGTGAATTACAATAATATTGACTTGAAGGTTCAAATAGCAATTGTCCTCTAAAGAGATATGGTACTGAAGTTATTCAAACATAAATATAGGTAAAAAATCGGTGGTCTGCCGCAAAAACTAAGTATTTATAATTATATTTATTTTTATTTAAATTAAAGCAAAATAACATAAATCCAACTTTATAAAATATTCTCATTTTCCAAAATTCAACTCCATTGGGTAACTGGGTTGTCATTTCGCATTTGATTGTCTCACGTATGGCTTTCAAAAGCGTCTGCAGAATCATTTCGGCCGCTTATATTATATTTCTTTTCAATTGATTGCGCTCCTTTCGTACAACTTAAGATACTACGTTATTCGTAATTTGTTTAGCATTGCCTATTACTTTGCTTAAAACAAAAATAATTTTGACAAATTTAATTAAATCTTTATCACTTGTTTACTTTACAGCTATTTGGATTCGAATGCTATTGAGTACATATCAGAGGACATGTTTGCAAATCTTGCCACTTTGAATCTGTTGTAAGTAGATTTCGAGAATATTGAATAAATATATATTTTTAATGTACAGATTTATACTCACAGTTATTTTTAGCCCATAGAAAATTAAAGATTTAAATATTTATCGCACAAACCTATTATTTTTTTACGCCAAGCAAATGCTGCAATATAAACAACACACAAGATGCTAGCGAAGAGTTTTAATTTTAAATCATTGAAATTGCCAAAATTGATGTTTTAATTTTCCAGCGAGCTTTTGCGTGGAATTCTTTGAAAGTAAACAATGTGATTTTGTTACCTCAAGCGAAAGCTAAAAAGTGGCATAACTTAAATACTCAGCCATTATATTGTGGCATGCCTTTCCTTGCCTGCTGCTCAGACATCTATCTCTTCACACGCAGTCGCACGCTCTCCCTAACACAGACACACACAAACATTCTATCGTAGGAGACAAGCGACATTTCGTCTATGTATAAATATTCAGTTAATAAATTGTCTACATTGTTTTTATTTAATACCAATCATTTTTCATTGTCAACAGACGAAGTGAGAGGACGATTGCACGGCATTTAGTGTCAATATCGAGTACATTATGGTAAATCGGTGCAGCCAGCCTAGACAGTTTGGCATAAAATCACGTCACACGACGGACACAATATATTATAAAAAAAAAAAAACAAGAAAGAATTTAAAAAACACACTAACAACAACAACAAATTATTGCTGTTGTTGCGATAAATTTACATGCGTTGCATACTTGTACACCTCAGCTTTCTATTGATTTGTTGCTGTCATTCAATTTTTTATTACAACGACATTGCAATAGCCAAAAACGCGTCAATCATTGTATATATTGGACACTGGTTGAACAAATAAACACATACACAATCACCCTTTATCGACTGGTGTGAGCAGCAAATGATTTTCCCATTGCTTCTATTACAAATATTTATTTATGTATTTAATATTGTTCGTAAAGGTGATTTATTTGTTTTGATATGAACACTATTTCTTTTGTGTCATTTCATGTCGCGCAACGGATTTTTATGGCTATTTTGAAGAAATCTCAATGACAATCGTATTACCCACATTCATCCGAGAGCTTTTTGGAGTTTGCATGACATCAGAGATATGTAAGTATATTGCGTTTTTAGTTAGGAAAGTCTCAATTTTCTAATAATTATAGTAAGAGTAATTAAATCTATTGGCTACGCTATTATATTTATGACTGTTTTGGTACTACAGTGCGTATGGGTGATATTACATTTGTCCAAAAGTTTGGTAGTAGATTTTAATTACAATCTATATTTAACTGCTGTTAAATATTAATTAATTTATATTGACATTAATAATGCTTCCTAGGCAAACTAATGCCGAGCCTGGAGTTAGGGGTCAAAGAGAGGTTGCTTCGGACACTTGGTTTAGAGTAGTGATGAGCGATATTGCTATTTTTAAATCACTGTGATTTTATATTGTTATATTTATCCACATTTTTTTTAATTTTTTACATTTTTATATTTATTAATTTTAACAAGTAAGGAAAGGCTAAGTTCGGGTGCAACCGAACATTTTATACTCTCGCAATTTATTGAAGAAATTTAACCAATACATATATGCGGAATAAAGCTCACCGTATTTTAGAAAAACCTATAATTAGGTATATGGAAATATTTTAATAATTTTTGGAACAGAGATACACTATTAGAAGAAAACAATTTCCTCTGAATTAAATTGAGATATCTGAGAGATTTACCCATATTTTCGGTTAAAATTTATCCTTAGGCGCTGAGTTCAACATGTTCGATATCTGGGGCCTTGAAAAGTTATGGTCCGTTTTCGACAATTTTTTCACAAGTGAAGCCAGAGATGATATGCACTAACTGTGTAAAGTTTTATTCCGTTATCTTCATTGGTTCCTTATGTTTACATTATAAAGTGAAGGAATAAGATGGATTTCAAAATTGAGTTATAAGGAAAGTAGAAGTGGTTGTGAACCGATTTCGCCCATTTTTTGTCCGTGTTATCAGGGTGTCAAGAAAATATTATATACCGAATTTCATTCGAATCGGTCGAGTAGTTCCTGAGATATGGTTTTTGACCCATAAGTGGGCGATGCCACGCCCATTTTCCATTTTGTAAAAAAATCTGAGTACAGCTCCCTTCTCCTATTTCTTCTGCAAAATTTAGTGTTTCTGATGTTTTTCGTTAGTTAGTTAACCCACTTTTAGTAATTTTCAACCTAACCTTTGTATGGGAGGTGGGTGTGGTTATTATCCGATTTTAACTATTTTCATGGTGTGTAGTGGGGTATGTAAGAAAACCGACTGCAGAAAGTTTGGTTTATATAGCTTTATTAGCTTGCGAGTTAAATACAAATAACCGATTTGTGGGCGGGGCCACGCCCACTTCCCCAAAAGAATTACATCCAAATATGCCCTCCTAGTGCGATCCTTTATTCCAAATTTTACTTTTATATCTTCATTTATGGCTTGGTTATGAACTTGTATGTGTTTTTGGTTTTCTCCATTTTGTGGGCGTGGCAATGGTCCGATTCTGCCCATTTTCGAACTTGAAGTTACAGCTTGCACAGACGGACAGTCGGACAGACGGACAGACATCCGGATTTCAAATCTACTCGTCACCCTGATCACTTTGGTATATATGACTCTATATCTAACTCTTTTAGTTTTAGGTGTTACAAACAACCTTTATGTGAACAAAACTATAATACTCTCTTTAGCAACTTTTGTTGCGAGGGTATAAAAATATCCAAAATTTATCTGTGCTATGATTGTTACTCTCGAAACTGGTACTGCTACTGAACTATGATTGCTATTCTCCGAACTGTTATTGCTACAGTGATCGAATTTGAATTACTGAACTCCTATAGGTACTGTGATCAAACATATAGCTACTGTGATAGAACTCAAATTATTGAACTGCCATTTTAATTGTAATTCACTGCTATTTACAAAAATTTATCGAAGTTGCTATATGATATTTTTCAATCACAGTGAAAAAATCAGCGGTAGAGAAATATCGCTCATCACTAGTTTCTACACCTCAAATCAAGACCTCTCCGAGCAATGAATTTGAATTTTTTACACATTTATTTCACACCCGAGCTTAGGAAAACCTAAACTTATTTTCTTACCATTCTTAGTATAAGCATCATTATTGTAATCATTACATAGATAGTTAAAATCTTAGTAGCATTTGACAGCTTGCATCTTCGCACGATTCGCACATACTTAAGTCTCTCTGTTTTCATACTCATTTCAACGCTTACTTCAATAGACGATAAATTAAATGCACCCTCTGCTGTGTGAAGTGCAACTAGAGAAAGCGAAAGTAGAAACTTGTCTCCTACTTGTCTCTCAGTTTGTTGTTTTGAATTGTGTGCCAAGTAAATGTTTGCATAAGTGTTGCAGCAGAGGATGATGCCATGCAGCAGGCAACGAAAACATTAAATGCAATAAAGGGAAATACTCGTTGTAGTCAATGTATTCGTGAGTGGCAAGAAATTTGTTGCATTGGCTAGTCTTACAAGTAAAAACAATATTGTATTATTGACTCAGACTGGCTGAAACTAAGCGTTAGTTAGAGAGGGTATTGATTGAGATTTAGCAGCTCATACGAGGGCTGCTATATATATTTCAACGAAAATGGTTTTATTGTTTTTTAAAATATTCTCCATCAAGATTTATACACTTTTTCTTCAAACCAATTTTCGAAGCACTTTTTTTGAGCCTTTTTTTGAGCGATTGTCAAATTGTGCGGGATCCAACGAGAACAAACCTTTTTTACGGCCTGGTGTTCATGCAATATCGAATGTATGCTGGTGGGAGAAATGAATTGGCATGCCTCTATCTGAAGGTATGTTACATGACGGTCTTGCATTATCAGTTCACGTACGGCATCGATGTTTTCTAGCACAACGACTGTTTTTGGACGACCTTCACGGAATTCGTCTTTGAGCGAGCGTCGGCCACGATTGAATTCGTTGTACCAGTTTTTCACAGTGCTATAGGATGGTGATTCATAGCCATACAAAGATTTTAGTTCATCGATGTACTCTTGTCGCGATAATCAACGTCGAAAGTTGTGAAAAATGATCGCACGAAAATGTTCACGAGTTAATTCCATTTTTTGGCCGAGATGAATTTTTTAATTCCCTGTAAATAAAACAATTCACGATTAAATAACAAAACGTTCTGAGTGATGTTATGCTAAAAAATTTGCCTAGGCCAGAAATATATATATCAGCCCTCGTAATAGGAATTTAATAAGTCAGAGCTGGAATTTACCTATAACAAATAATTACTATAGCAATTACGGTCCAACCCATCGTTACATGAAAAAATATACGCCAGCAATCCACGAAGTTTTGACGAGGCCGAGGACATTTGAGCCAGGATCACAGCTATATCGTCCGAAATACTCGAAAAAGAAACAAAAATCACAGCAAAAGTTAGGTTGGATTCTTCATCTTGACTGGCGTAGGCAACGCTTACGCGGTTATAGCCGAGTCCACAACAGCGCGCCACTCATTCCACCTTTTGGCCGTTTGGGGCCAATTGGTAATACCAAGTGAAGCTAGGCCCTTCTCCACCTGGTCCTTCCAAAGGGGTGAAGGTCTCCCTCTTTAGCGGTTTCCTCAATCGGGTACAGCATCGAGCACTTTCAGAGCTGGAACACTTTCGCGCATTCGAACAACATGACCTAATAGCGTAGCTGCTGTCTTTTTATTCGCTGAGCAATGTCTATGTTGTCGTATAACTCATAAGGCTCATCGTTCCATCGACTGCGGTAGAACATTTCAGTCCAGAGTAGCACCTGTTGGCAAGAGTGATTCTGCGTTGGATTTCAAGACTGACATTATTATTGGTGTATTGGTGTTGGTTCCCAAGTAAACGAAAGTATCTACGACTTCAAAGTTATGATTAGGGTTGGTGATCCTATTTGTCTCGTTTTGTAAAGTCATGTACGAATGTTGACAAAATATAACATTCCGGTGATAGCTTCTACATTATAATACATGTATTTTAAATTAAATATTGACCGTTTACTTGCATTCGAATGCGAGGTCAGTTTGAAAAAACAGTAAAATTTTTAAATTCTCACTCACTGACTTTAAATTCAACCCGGCGATTATAGATAATCACCGTTTTAGTAATTATTCTACATAAATAATTTCTCATTTTTTTCCAGAAAACTTCCATGTTAAAAATCTATAACCGTGGGAATCATTTGCAAAATATAAATTGAATAGAAATTTGAAGGAAAAGAAGTGTCTTAAAACGAGCTTTTACTAAATATCTCCTGTATACGTCAAGTATTAGTGACTTCGATTACACAATTTAGTTTTGTTTCCACTAACAAACTGATGCCGACTCTTTAGAACTTTTAAAAGGGGGAAAATACTCAGAAGTAGTAGCATGAAAAATTTAAAAAATCTGAAAAAAGCAAAGCACAGAACGTAATTGTTCATGCAACACACCTCGTATATGGAAGCTTATACGCTTATTTGCACATTTAGGTACGCATGTTGAACATACAAGGACATATCAAAAAGAAAATACGCTAAAACACAATGCAGCGAACTATTACACAGCACATTACGGGCATTCATGCACTGATGGTCAGCTGATCCAGAAACAATATGGTAGTGGCACGAAACGGAAATCAATGCAAGTAGAGTGGAATACACTTTTGTCTCGCTGAATTTACTGTGTCTTAAACAGTAGCATACAAGAGAAATAGTAAGCACGTTAACCAAGGCGTATGCAGCAAATAAACCGCTACAAGGTGTATGTGTGAGTATGTGGGTTTGTGCTAGTGCGTGCTTATAAATTCTGTTACTCCTTGAAATCGTAAAGCAATGCTCAATGTTGATTTACAGTGTTTTTATGCTACTTCAACTGCTATTAAATAAGAATAATAGTCCAGCTTTATGTACTATGTGTGTTTAGAGAGTTTGTGGGCGGCTTTAATAATGTATGCCCAGTGTTTTGTATTAAATGCATAAAAATCGTGTGAAGTGAATTGCTGAGCTTTAAAGAAAAATTATTGCGCCAGTTAACTGTCCGCATAAAAGCGTTGTAGTAAGCTAAATTATATGGGCCCACTCGTACTAACCTATAAATTTCGTGATGAGTAACGGTAGACTGCCACAAGTAATGTGGCAAACACTTTAATGTACATGAAATATGCGAGCCGCTTAAGTGATGCCATTGCGTATGAGTAACATACATATATTAACGGCATTGTCCACTAGTTAATTAAATGGCGAAAATGATCTATCTTAATATAGAAAAAGTTTACCAAATGATGAGTTCTTGAGAAATTTTCTTCACTGTTATACAAAAAAAATTCAGCTTATAAATAAAAAAAATTATTACACTTACAATACATGTTGTATATGTTTCCCAATAAATTTCTTAAAATTTGGAGAATATTAAAAAATTTAAAAAAACCTAACAACCACAAATAACCTAGAAATTTTGTACCTACACCAACCCAAAAACTATCATAAATTGCTTTCAAATAATTTAGGAAGCCTTCGCACTGCTGCTGGTGCTCTCGCCTTCATATCAGTAGGCTAATTTATCGCACATATTCAATAAACAACTAGAACAATTTCAAATCCATTTGCATAATGTTATAATAAACTGTGATTCATGAATGATAATAGACTTAGAAAGCAGTTAAGAAGCGGCGTCACACAAGAGTACGCATATTAAGTTTTATTACGTATACGACCCTGTTTACTGGGTATGCATGAGTACGTATTTGAAATCAAAATAAATTTATATTTCAGTTTGTTTGTATGAAAATGTGTGAAGAGTGTATAATATAAACATATAAAAATTATAAATTGCTCTTCGTTTGAATTGAATGTAATTATAAGGAATGTTGAACCAACTAAATTTAATAAAATGCGTTGAACCGTAATCTACTTATATAATTTTACACACTTTTATTAAGACATATCCGTCAAACAAATATCCAAAATTAGACCTGGACTCACGGAACCCTGAAAATATAAATAACCTAATGTGATCCCTTAAGATGTAAACAAACATTGCATCACGTGCCTTTATTTGTAAATAAACCCACATGATATCTCTAAATAAACCTGAGCTCACGTGGCCCCTAAATATGTAAGCAAGTCTTATTCCACTTGAACACTTAAAATGGTTCTTCCAAATATTAACAAACCTGACCTCAACTGATTTTTCTAAACGTATACAAACTTGCCTTCATTTTATATCAAGGACAATGTTCTCGACCCAAATATAAACAAACCCTGACCAAAGGTTAATGACCGTGACCAAAATGTAAACAAACCCTGACCAAAAGTCAATGATCCCGACTAAACGTAAACAAACCCTGGTCAATAGTCAAATACCTTGGCCAAACTGTAAACAAACACCTTTGTCCGGTGTCAATGACCTCAGCTGAAACGTAAACAAACCCTGGCCAAAGGTCAATGAACGTGACCATAATGTAAACAAATCCTGGTCAGAGATCAATGATCTCGACTAAAATGTAAACAAACCCTGGTCAAAGGTTAATGACCTCGGTCAAACGCAAACAAACACCGGAAAAAGGTCAATGACCTCAGCCAAAATGTAAACCAACCAAAGGTCATTAACCTCGGCCAGAATGTGAACAAACCCCGACCAAAGACCAATGACCTCAGTTAAAACGTCGTTGACCTCCGTCAAAATGTAAACAAACCCTGGCCAAAGGTCAATGACCTCGATCAAAATGTAAATAAACCCTAGCCAAAGGTCAATGACATCGGCAAAAATTAAAACAAATCCTTACCAAAGGTAATTGAACTAGGACCAGGGGTTGTTTACATTTTTGAGGTTCTCGTGACGTTAAGATTGTTTACATTTTGAAGAGTCACATGACATCAGATTTGTTTTCATTAGGGGTATATTTTCAGGATTAATGTTAGGGCTTGCTTATATTTTATGTGTTCGCATGGTGTAAAGTTTGTTTATACCTGGGTTAAGGTCACGTGCGGTCAAAATTTTGAGATTTAATTTTGCAAGCTTTTTTACATTTTGAGAGGTCATGTGAAACCGAAAATCTATGCGGTGATTTTTATTTTTTATTTTTGAGCAGTACGTTAGTTAGTTACGGGTCACCTTAAGCCAAGTTAGTGGTTTGGGCAAATTGGTCAATGAATTACCCTAGGTGAATATAATATTAAGGTAAATATAATTATTTTCACCGAATATAACCATTCATGTGTGAGATATATTAATAATATTTAGTATATATTTTGCGAATGTATATTTGCCAAGACACCAAATATTATAAGGAAAATATTTTTCTGAATTACTTTAGTATGTATATCCGAGATATTGAGCAATATTTTCGGTAAAAGATTAACCACAGACACTGCGGTCCTCATGATCGGTATTTGTGGCCTTGAAAAGCTATAGTCCGATTTCAAAAATTTTATTTCAGCGATGCCACAACTATAATTCAGTATTTATTTTATATCTTCGATAGTGCTTGATTTATGTAATGTAAAGTGGTCAAATGCAGGAAGTAGACGTGGTTGTGAACCGATTTTCCCAATTTCAAACAGAGATATCAGTATTTCAATATGGTTTTTGACACAAAAGTATTTCAGTAATTTCAATAAAAGTTTATATGAAAAGTGGGCGTGGTTATAATACGATTTCAGCCATTGTCATTCAAGTTATCGTTTGCATGTACTGACGGCCGGACAGACACTCAATATCTAAGTAGTTGAGCTTTAGTTGTTACAAACAACCGTTATTAGAATAAAACTATTATACTCTTTGTGCAACATTTTGCTCGAGTATAAAAATTACTTGCCACAAAATTAGGGATACCATTTTTTATGTAAATACAAGGGAAGTATAAATTTACAAATAGTTACACACATTTAAACACGAACACAAACTTTAAAATGCAATAATAATGAAAGCTTTTGAAACATATGTACATACATAACTATGTACGAATGTGTATGTATGCGAAATAAGCAAAAAATAATAATGGGCGAATACAAAAATAAACATAAACAAAATTGCTCACAAATAGCAACAGATTGGCAGACGAGCAAAACAAAACAAAAATTCATAAAGTTACAATTGCCAGACGTGCTCTTTGACTGTCTGCTGTGGTGTTTCTTAAGATGTGTGTATATGTGTGTTTGTTTGGCCGTGAATAGTGAGATTAGAAAGTGCACAACATCACGTTTTTAGACAAGCGTATATCATAAGATTTGTTGCTACATATGTTTCTTTAACCTTTTCCACACACACGCACATCATTTAAATGTTTGGTATGTACGGATAGGTTGGTGACGCAGCGTCAGCAATAAGTTAAGATGTGAAATGTTTATTTAATAAACCGGAGTCGCTTCCTTTGACACAGTGAATGTGTTTTTTATCTATCGCAGATGAATTTTTATTGTGTGCATGGGTAGTGGTCCATTAAAGTGATGCTTCAAATTTATTTCTTGTAGTGAAACTTGGCAAAATTTTTGGCACTATTTGATTGACAATATGATACGTATGAAATTTGAAACTTTTCTGCTGCAAGAAATCTTCACGCATACAATAAAGCACGATTTTTTTCGTGGAAGAGCCCAAGTTTATTCTACTTTAATCTGCTGGAAATGTATGGTTAAAAAAATGAATCGTTCGAATATTGTAGTTTTATATACTACATAATATTACCATAGATAACCATTCTCATTTGCCACCCAAAGCTAATTGAGGATCGAATTTTCAAGCTTTTAAATATTATATTATTATAGCAGGTTTACACAGGAGCTAATTGATCAATTAACCGGCCTCTGCTCGATTAAAACGCTTATTAAGATCGATTTACCATACAAAATAAAAATCTATATTAATTTTTAATTGATTTTTAATCGAATTGAAAATGAAATACAACTCTGCGACAATGCCTTTATAATTATATATACGTTCTTTGTCTGCGATTGGCTGCATTTTTTGATAAATAAAAGCTACGGTAGATGCCGTTGCTAAAAAATATCAATCAGCTCATGAAACTTACCAACTTCTTATGAAAAGCAAAAAACAAAAATGTATAACAGCTGATCGGTTATCGAGTAGCCGGCAATGTAAAAGGCAAAAATAATTTTCTCAATAAAAATTTTGATTGATCAATTAATTTGGCTGTCTAAAAACGCTATTAGAAGCATTACAACTTTGCCTTCATTATTAGCAATAATACTTATGTATTTAGGACTTCAAATTGCCATTGCCATTTGTGAAAACAAAAGAAACACCATAATTACATATATGCCACCACAAATAACTGTGCCAACACAGATTCTCAAATAAAACACTTTAGTAGGACCCAATTGAAACCCATTTGCTATTCACTGCAACATTGCCGTTATTGTGAAAATAAGTCTGTTTTCCTCTAATTAACAAAAGTCGCAAATTTAATTACAAACAACTGAAGTGTGATAAAATGTTATAAATACACGTAGTTTTATATGAAAAGTTTTTATTTTATTATTTCAAAATCTTAAGGTCATCTGCACAGAGTTAATTTGTGCCGCCGCCACGCAGTTTACAACTTCCCGGCATTGTGAATGTGGGTTAATTACTCTGTGCGACGTTTGCTAGAAGGCCAGTTAAAGCTTTCATGATTGCATTATTAAAGTACAACAAAAAGAAAGTGGTTGAGCATTGATTAATACGGCCAAGACTACTACACGTATATTGTAAAACTAGAGAACTAGCGGTGATTACTGTTATACCCCATAATCTTTTATACTGCTAACTGGGCCGTTGCCTCTGCAGTCTATTTTAAAACTATGAATATACTTCGAAAATTACAAAAAATGCTTATTGAACTAATCCTTAAAGCTTTATATAAAGATAAAATAAATATGCGCTTAATAAACGTAACACTCCAAGAATGATCTGAACGACACGAGTCCAATAATGGATAGCTCCAAGGCATTAAAATAGCCATCAAGTGATCAACAAATCATCTCCAATGCAGGATCAGTATTCTGCGAGCAGTCTCAAGTCTCTAATAGATACGAATCTGTGGTGAAATGTATCTAGTGACTCTTTGGTATTCTGGTGAGTTTGTCTCATCTCTAATTGAGCAATATCAGTCTCAAATTTGTGATTTGCTCTAAATCAGATCACAAAACAAATATTTCCATAATATTTCCGTTCTTTCTGAGAGATTATGTATACGTAATTCCACATCGGTTTATTTAAACATACTTTTTGTTCTTAAATTTCTAACCTTTTGGCATTACGAGAAACTCTAACAGAGTGAGTTGCTCATATAAATTTCTTACTTTTATTGATTTATTGACTTCGCCTGAACTTAACCCTACCCTACTTGATACATACTATTATGTCTGTATGTGTACTCTGCACATAATTATTGTCTGCTATTTTATGAGGTATTTGTTGTTTTTCCGATTTTTTTTTTCTAATATTGCCTCGTGCACCAGACATCATCGGTCAGGGAATCCCTCAGCTGCATTCAAACACTTTTGTTGAATAACAAATTAATTTATGTAGTTCTAGTCAGTGTTATTTGTTGTTGTTATAATTTTACACTTCACTGTTTTGCGGTATTCCCAAAACAATAGCCATAAGTAACTCTTTCATTCTCCGCATATCGATTTTACTTAGACGCCCTCGAGTGGCAAATCGTCCTTGTGCGCATGAAATTGAATATTTTCAACCAGTTTGTTTAGGAATTTCCACACAAAAATTGCAAGCAAATGTTGTAGGAGTGCAAACCATATTCACGCATGAATGCAATAATGTTATTAACAAGAATGTGATTCTTTCCCGAAACATGCTGCTCTTTGCCTGGCGTACCGCCTAATACAGAAGCGCACCCCTGTGCGAGCATGTGCAACCTTTCCAACTTTTTTTTGTTATTGTAATCAGTGTTTTCACTTTTTGCGTTTGTATTGTATTTGCTTTTCGGAATCCACTCAAATAAATTCGTTGGCACAACAGACAAATCCAAGACAGATAAGAAATATTTACGCTTTCATGCAAATTTCTGCACACGAGTATAAAAAAGAACGGGAGCACAAAAAATGTAGTTAAGCTTCGTGGGCGAAACAATGATGGTGACGTAGAGGCGTTGCTGGCTGACAGGCGTGTTCGGAATTCATTAGTAGGCGCTCATATCAAAGTTATGCCACAAAATTAATGAACCCAAAGCTACAACGGGTATAAATAAGCAGAAAAATAAAACAATTCAGAGTATGAAATGTGACTACTTTGGAAAAGAGTGTATTAGTAACAGTTATGAAGATTTTGCTATAAATTCCAAGCCAGTTTTGCAGTTGTATGCTTCACTCTCTCGAATTATGTTAAAAGTTCAATGATTGATGTAAAATCTAAAATACTGAACGATTTTTTTTTAATATTTCTCCCTTCAATAGAAGACGCAATTCGAGCAGCCCGAAATGTGTGCTTTAGTGGGGAATAGAATTACTGAAGCTAATTTTTCCTCAGTTCCAACCAACCCTCTAAATGATCAAAACTCATTCCACTCGAATCTGACGACCCAGTAAGTCGGTTTCTTTTAGGCGGTAGTGATTGTTTCTGTGCTTGTTTATCATCTGATTTTTATCATAGGACTCCCGCCAGAATATGAAGACTCAGTAGGTCGGTTTCATATATTTCAAAATGTTAGACATTTGTTAAAGTAGTCTTGATGAAACTAAATGTTTTGAATAATCCATTAACAAATAAAGATCTCTAACGTCTATGTCTAGTCAAGTCAGGCTTTCTTTCTTTCTGATGAAATATTTCAGGAAAACATGTCTCACAAGTGAAGCCAGAGATGATATGCAGTATTTGTATAAAGTTTTATTCCGCTATCTCCATTGGTTCCTTATGTATACATTATAAAGTGAAGGAATCAGATGGAATTCAAAATTGAGTTATATGGAAAGTAATCGTGGAAGTGAACCGATTTCGCCCATTTTGTATCCGTGTTATCAGGGTGTCAAGAAAATATTATAAACCGAATTTAATTCGAATCGGTCGAGTAGTTCCTGAGATATGGTTTTAAACTCATAAGTAGGCGACGCCACGCCCATTTTCCATTTTGTAAAAAAATCTGAGTGCAGCTTCCTTCTGGTATTTCTTCAGTAAAATGTTGTGTTTCTGATGTTTTTCGTTAGTGAGTTAACGCACTTTTAGTAATTTTCAAGCTAACCTTTGTATGGGAGGTGGGCGTGGTTATTATCCGATTTCAACTATTTTCATGGTGTGAGGTGGGCTACGTAAGAGAACCGACTGCCGAAAGTTTGGTTTATATAACATTACTGGTTTGCGAGATATATACAAATAACCGAATAACCTTACAAACAACCGTTATGTGAACAAAACTATAATATCTTAGCAACTTTTGTTGCGAGAGTATACAAACATCGCCATAAAACATCGCTGAAGGTAACATCGATGCATCGATGTTTTTAGATTCGAACCATCGATATCAAACATCGATGCTTTTTGACCAAAACATCGATACATCGTTTGCATCTCTAGTAAGGCTTCTTAAAACTGTATATCCTGTGGCCGTTAACAATAGTTATTGCATAACGCCCTAGTAAGTCTATTAAGTCCGACACTGTTATAACTTGGTTCGACTAGATAGTTATATCTTCCGAGTATTTTCTTGTCTTCTGCAAAGCAATATTAATACAAAGTACTTACTGGTGAAATTAAATAAGTGTTCAACGCCTGGTCTGACCTTGAGAAAATCAAATAAAAGGAAGATCAAAGGAAGAAAACTTTTATATTATTGAACAAAAAATAGTATGTAAACCAAAATCGCTGATCACTTCTACATGGAATTGGCTTGTGTTGTAATACAAAAAGTCAATTATCATATGTATGTTTGACCATTCTTATGAGTACACATTCTTATTAATTCTGGCAAACCAATAGCCACGTAAACCTAGCTGGCTATTAATTTCGTTGGTATATGTAATTTCTTTGATTGAAATTGCAATAGACAATTTGTGTTACGAATATGTAGTTCTGGCTTATGTCAAATTTTTTGCTACTATGTTAATCGTTTCCTTCTTCTATCAGGCATAATTTTAAGTGTGAATATTTTTAGAAAAAGAGAAAAACAGCATGCATTAATGTTAGTGCTTGATTAATATGTGTGACACTAAAGTGACAGATGGAGTATTTTCAAAAGAATACGTAGTAAAAAAATTGTCTGAGAGTTCTTAAAGGCTTGAAGGCTCTGTATAAAATACAAATAATAGTGTAGAATACCTAGATGTCTAGACTTTTCTGTTACCTGCCAATTCCAATGATCCCAATAGTTTCCTGCATCACTTTTTCATTACAAGACTTCCAGAACCAGATTCCAGAAGATCAGTCGAATGACGAATGGAGAATGGAGCTCAACAGACAGGAAAGAGAATAGATCAGACACAGTCAATGATTCAAAAGTGGGATACTCTGGAGTTAATGACCATCATATCGCTTCTTTGTTATTATCACACAATTTAGAAATATTCGGCCCATATTAAGGTATAAAATATTAAATGAAATGAAGGACATTTTTTAACGCTACTCAATCAATCAATCTTCTCAGACAGAAAAACTCTCATTTAGCAACTAAAAAACTTTCAAAATTCTCTTGGCGAACTTACTAGTTCCTATTTGTTTTCTACTCACGTCTATAGAAAAATATGTTTTACCGAAAGGTCTTGAATATTCTCTCACAAAAGTAGAAGCCCAAATTCTGCTATTGCCTTATATACATTGGAGATTTTTCTTATTAATATATATCAACGCATCAAAAATGTTTTTTGCTTTATGATTGGTTGCAAGTTATTTATGTGTGCTTATGAATAAACACACTTGAAGTGACCATCGTGAGAACGAAAGAATGTTCATGGTAGATTCTATCTTTCAAAATATTTGTTTATAACTTTGTTTTCATTTAATATACAGGGTTTTGTAATTAGGACTGGTCGATAATTATGAACTGTGGGCATAGTAGGATAGACTCTTTCTCTTCTTTAGTATTTAATATTAAAATAAGAGCTGCCGTATATAAATAGATAGTTTCGGGGGTCAAAGTTGAGAACTCAAAACCGTTATTTTATCATAACATTATCTACATTGGTGATTTTTGAATGAAGGACCGTACCAACTATGACGACAATGTATCTAGAATTATATTGCAACGATAGAACTTAAAATGATTTAATTATAGCTAGCTTTATGTCTTACGACAGAAGAGAGGAAGGGGAAAGAAGAGGGAAACAGAATGATTATATTATGTAGCTATGACTTTAATTAGCCATGAATGACGTACTTTTGTGGCATTAATAGATTTTTTTCATGTGAGCTGTGAATATATAAATATGATTTGGCTCCTACATAGTTTCAAAACTCTTGACAGCTTAATGATAATATCGGTTGTCAATGTCACAACTCGGAGTATATTTCCCACATGAAAATGCTATTCATAATTAGTCCTTTGGAAACATCTTCCTAATGCTAACTCCTGTAAATATCACGCAAGTCACGCAAAAACAACTGTAAGCTATAGCAGCTACAAACCAAACAAATGAAAGCCGCAAGTAAGAAAGTAAAGAGTCCTTGAACATTTTTCGTGCATTCGCTTGATTGTTGGTTATTAGTAAGGACTCTTTGCCGCAATGTTTGCTGTTGCATCTAATTTTCCAATTCATTATCCAATAAACAACACGTTGAAGTATAAATTATTGATAACCACACAGGGCAATTACCATAATTTTTCGGAAAATTTATTGATACAATATGCTACGAAACGCACAGGCTCTCCGGTCACATTCATTACTAATTTACAACCGCAGACGAGCATATACACGTAGATACAGTATGTACTATATTTAGGGGTAAAAATATGTAAATATTTAACTGTTGCTGGTCAGTTTTGAAATATTTGGCAATATCAACAGCAAAAGATGCTAACGGTGTCACAATAAATCCTATGTGTATCGAATCCTTTGAGTGTATGTATGTATTGACATTGTTACTTTGGAAATTTGCGCATAACGGCGCATTTTTTACCAAACGGCACGTACCACTGATACCACCAAAACGAGTGCGTCAATGCTGGTTATGCCGCTTTTGGCCAGCGCCAGTAGTTATTTGACGTCGCATTGTCAGACTCAAGCTTCAAGGTAACAAAAGTTATGCAAATACATTTGTAATCCACGATGCTTTATGTGGGTCACAGTGGAAATTTTTGTGCAAATAACGGTTATATACGAATGTAAATAACTATTAAAAATATTATATGTTTTTGAATAAAAAATTTATATGGCTACTACGTGACGTATGAGAGATATGAAGTAAAATATAAAAGCAAAAGTTAATAATAATTCGACTCTTCTTTATGATGTTTTTTTTTAGTTATTTTCCAAGTGATGAGTTCGAAAATTTACTCAGAATTCACTAACAGTTTTTTGAGGATTGAACTTTTGGCTAGCTGTATCTGATAGCTGAGCTTACAATGCTGGAATACGCTGGATTTCGGTGTTGTTTCGAATTTAATTTCCTCCTATTTGGTAACGGAGCTATAACTACGGAAGTGATTTTGACAGAACACTTGTAATTTTTTCTCCTCTGAAATACCAATTAAAGTCTAGTTTTTTTACGATTTGTTTTTCTTTAAAGCAGTGAAGCCCTAGTTGTTGTTGCTGAAGCTGTGGAAAACGTTCCCAAAATAATTTTGAGAAAAGTGGTCAAGTTGACAGTTCCTTAGACAGACAAAAATTCGGATACGTTCTGGTATGTAGATCTGACAGTCATACCGGAAAAGTACTCTTGTGAAATAAACAACATTTCCTATTTTACTATAATTAACACTGTAATCACCTTAAATGCTCTAATTCGTCTGCCCTGAGGTGTTCCTTTTTTCTTTTCGCTACAAGCTCCTTAAGGTCTATAAATATTCTACAATTAGTCTCTCTTTTCATTTCTTCATCTATATTACTTACTTTCGAACACGTTTGAACTTTATAATAGCCCTAAGTCTACGGAGTTGACGTTTTTGAGCAATTTACATATCAGTTCTCCTTCTCCCATTAGGCTCAAAAAGAAAGTATTCCTTTGATATCCTTAATGCTTCTTATAAGTATTACGAATAATTTAATTAAAAATTCAAACCTCAATAAATGTCCTAATAATTTCATTGCAGCCGACTCATTGGTAATCCCCTGAAGGAACTATCTGGCGAAGTATTCGTACGCAGTAGTTGTTTAGAAGCGCTGTGAGTTTGAAAATATACCTATATAGGCTTTATGGATACGTAATAACGTTTCTTTCACAGTTCCCTCAGTCACACACCCTTATACATCAGCCATCAGCTTGTTGGATATCTTAATATTTCTTATCTTAATTTGACGGGCATCCCATTTGAGCGCATAAATTTTGAAGCCATCAATCAGATGCCTAATCTGAAGTATATTGAGTTTGATCGTTTCTACTTTTGCTCGATGACACCGCAACTTCGTATGTGTAAGCCGAATAGTGATGGAGTTTCGTCATTTCGAGATCTGCTCAGTAAGCCGGTGCTACGCTACTCGGCTTGGATAATGGCTTTCGTAACGGTAGTAGGAAATATAATGGTACTTTGGGGACGTTTCATCTATCGCGATGAGAACATTGCCGTCACAATGGTTATACGCAACTTGGCACTGGCTGATATATTAATGGGTTTCTATTTAATAACAATTGGCATACAGGATTATCGTTATCGGAGCGAATATTACAAGTAAGTGGAAGAAGTGCAGATATTATTACATATTAGTCAATAGAAATTATGAATTAAGAAAAGTGGATTGAATGCGGTGAAATGAGTTGAAGTTGGTAATAATGATTAGCACACAACATCATGGTATAAATGAATCTCGTACACTCAGTAGTGTTTGACTTTATTTAGACACAATCCGAAGGGATGGACACCACCCTATGAACCTCTTTCAAAGAAGATGACCACTGTCCTATTATACGGAAAGGTGATGGCCATCGTTTTCTGGGATTAGTAAGGATAATATGCAACGACTATCTGGAGAAAGACGATCACAGGACTCTACTATATATACGATCCTGAGAAATCTAATTCATACCGATCCAAACAGTTTTAGAATAAACATCTAAGCAAAGAAGAATTAAACAAGGGGTTCCAAAGAATGGTATTCTATCCCCTCTACTATTCAACTTTTATATATCGAAGCACCCTCAACCACCTGAACCTGTCTCAGTCTGTCATGATTGTACGAAAATGACGTTGGCCAATGGAATCGATGACATGTGTTCCAAAGTGAACTGCTACCTCCTCGCCCATTCTCGCTTCTTCACTGAAGAGTACAGTCTAGACCTGTACATATCTGTCGAGGGCATCAAAATTCCGACTGTTAATAGGTGCTACATTATATAGCCTGTACTAGTTCACCCCCCATTGTTACCCGATTGTTACCAAGGTAAGGAGCCCCAACAAATCCTCAAGTCGTTAGGCGGCAGCACATGGGGTAAAGATGAAGGAACATTGTTGGCAACTTACCAGTGTATCGACCGGCGGTAATAAACTACGCAGCTTCTATATGGTTGCTTAGATGGAGTAAGACGCAGCTGGCAAAGCTTCAGACTTATTAAAATACCGCTCCCCGGACAGCCATAGGTTGCTTCTTGATATCTCCGGTTGAGCACCTACACCATGAGATCCGTATGCTACCTGTGATGGAGCATAACGAAATGATCTCCAGACAGTTTCTGCTAGGATGCTTTTGTAGAAATCATCCCAAAGATTTACTACTATTCAAAGCCTAGCCGCCTAGGTACAAGAGTACCTTCCTGAAATGCGTCGAGGACATACAGGATTATACTGACCGGACTTCGGATGCGACAGACTTTCGCCAAGTACTGAACGCAATTCACAGAGGAGCCATTAACAGCTTCATTGACTCCCTCCCCGTGAATGTTGTACTTAAAGATAAGACACCACTTCAATTAATCTAGTCTTGCCGGTTCAGGCACGTTTGGGTAACCGTTCCAACAACAAGAACGATCCTGAGACCCTACGCTTCAGTTTGGTTCTAGGTATCAAACCTATCGGTAGGTGTGGGTAGTGAACTTTTCCGTTCAGAGCGTCAGCTCCACGCAATTCATGCCAACCAAATCAACTTGTATTTCTAATTAAATTTGCCACCATCTTTTCATCTTACACACACTTACTTGGTTTAATGCGTTATTTCCTTCTACCCTGAACATAGAGTCGCACTGGATTGGATTACCTCTTGGCAGTGCGCGGCTATCGGCTCGCTGGCCGTCACATCATCCGAGGTGTCCATGCTTATACTCGCCTTCATGTCATTCGAACGTTTCTTACTTATCGCCGATCCGTTTCGCAGTCAACATCGTATCGGTATTAAGAATATTTTTATAGCCCTACTGGCTATCTGGCTGATGGGCGTGGGCATTGCAGTGGCGCCAGTTGCGCTCTGGCACTCAAGCACCAAATTCTATGGCACCTACTCGGGCACATGCTTCCCGTTGCACATACAAGAACCATATCCACTGGGTTGGCAATATTCGGCGTTCATCTTCTTGGGCGTGAATTTATTTTTACTACTAATGATTGCGCTACTCTATACAGCGTTGCTTATATCCATTTGGCGTACACGTAAAGCGACACCACTCTCCCTGTTGGATTGTGAATTTGCGGTGCGTTTCTTTTTCATTGTACTCACGGATGTGTTGTGTTGGGCGCCTATTATTGCCATGAAGATATGGGTCTTCTTCAACTATAACATTTCGGGTAAGTAAGAAATCGTAAATTTTATTACTCATACGCAGTGTTAGCTGCTTATATATATGTGTGTGTTTGTTGATTGTTTTACGAGCAGACGATATCTACGCTTGGTTGGTAGTATTCATATTGCCGCTGAATTCCGCTGTCAATCCGCTGCTGTACACATTCACCACACCGAAGTATCGCAATCAAATTCTCTTACGCGGTTGGAAGAAAATAACATCGCGACGTCGAGCTGATCCATCTAACGGTTTGGCGACGACAATTGCAACCGCCACCGCATCATCAAATCCGGGTGAGTTGTAAACATTAACACGTGAGTTATGTGTGTGTGTCTGTGTGGGTTTGTTTTTGTAATCGCAATAATATTAACAAATTTCAACCTTCTTGCAGATGAATCGTCGACCAAGGCTATTCCGCTGACCGTGAAACACTGAGAGTAGCTTTATTCTTACAAATATGTATGTAGTTATTTATAGAGGGTGGTTACTATGGTTCTACCGTGATTACTGTTGAACGTGTTAGTAATAGTATTTTCAAAAAAAATGGCTCGATGATGCCACCACTCCAAAGACTGGTTCCGAAAAGTACTCTTGATAAATATGCAGTTCATTATACTAATTTTTATACTCTAGCAACAAATGTTGCTAAAGAGAGTATTATAGTTTTGTTCACATAACGGTTGTTTGTAACACCCAAAACTAAACGAGTTAGATATAGTGTTATATATACCAAAGTGATCAGGGTGAAGAGTGGAGTTCAAATCCGAATGTCTGTCTGTCCGTCCGTCCGTCCGTCCGTCCGTCCGTCCGTCCGTCCGTCTGTGCAAGCTGTAACTTGAGTAAAAATTAAGATATCTTGATGAAACTTGGCACACTTATTTCTTGGCACCATAGGAAGGTTGCTTTCGAAAATGAGCAAAATCGGACCACTGCCACGCCCACAAAATGGCGAAAACCGAAAACACATATAGTGCTATAACTAAGCCATAAATAAAGCTATGGAAATAAAATTTGGTATGAAGGATCGTACTATGAAGGGGCATATTTGGATGCAATTTTTTTGGGGAAGTGGGCATGGCCCCGCCCCCTACTAAGTTTTTTGTACATATCTCGCAAACCAATAGAGCTATATAAACCAAACTTTCTGCAGTCGTTTTTTTTAGCCACTTCCTGATACAGTCCAAAAATGAAAGAAATCGGAACATAACCACGCCCACCTCCCATACAAAAGTTAGGTTGAAAATTACTAAAAGTGGGTTAACTCACTGACGAAAAACGTCAGAAACCCTAAATTTCACATAAGAAATGGCAGATGGAAGCTACATTCAGATTTTTTTACAAAATGGAAAATGGGCGTGGCGTCGCCCACTTATGGGTCAAAAACCATATCTCAGGAACTACTCGACCGATTTCAATGAAACTTGGTTTGTAATAGTTTCCTTATATCGCTATGATATGTTGTGAAAATGGTCCAAATCGCTTCACAACCACGCCTACTTCCTATATACCAGAACTTTGAAGACGATCTGAATCGTTTACATTACAATATATAAAGTAAGTACTAGTGAAGATATCGGTGCAGAACTTTGCACAAATACTATGTTAATAGTGTGGCAGCCCCATTCTAAAAATCGCCGAAATCGGACCATAGGTTTTTAAGGCCCCATATATCGAACACGAGGACCTCGGTGCTTCTAACCTAATATTATGGTTTCCAACTTTCAATGGACTTTATACAATATATATGACGAATATGTGGGTCAAATTGTGTATTATATAATATAAATAAAGTTAAATAAATAAATTGCGAGAGTATAAAATGTTCGGTTACACCCGAACTTAGCCCTTCCTTACTTGTTTCCCTTTCTTCTCTCACCATAAAAGTTCAACCTCCACTTCCACATGTAATGGCAGTCCTTGTCTGTCAACAGTTCGGATTTGAGTTTTGTTGTTTTTTTAACGGTTACCCAAACCTACTCGAACCAGCAAGCTTAAATTAATTGATCGAAGTCATCTAACGGTAGGCCAAGGAAACGAACTGTTTCGATAGGGTTGGACGAGAGGGAAAGGGGTGTTAGATGAGTGGGGCTTAGAGGGTATGCAAAGAGGTGGTTAGTGTCATGCGGGGACTCTTTGCATGCTGGACATATGTTGAGTATGTCAGGCTCTAGTCTGGAAAGTAGTCATAGGAAAACGAACTGGCCACTGCACGGGCAGGAGCTAAAAAAGCGTATTCCTATGGCTCCACCATCACAACCTAAAAACAAAGAGGATTTAGATAACCTCGTTAACCAATTCACAAAAGCTTGTCGACAGGCGCTAGAGGTGGCCTGTCCATTAACATGCAGTAGGGGAAGGATAAGGCCTCCTTGGTGGTCACCTGATCTTAAAAATTTACGAAAGGATTGCAGAAGGCAATTCAATATAGCAAAGCTATCTCGAGTAGAGGAGGACTGGGATAGATACTATAGCCTTCTAAAGTCTTATAAAAAAGGTATAAGAAAAGCTAAAAGAACTTCTTGGAAAACTTTTTGCAATGATATAGAGAATACAGCAGATGCATCTCGCCTAAGAAAAATACTAGCAAAGTCTGATCATAACGTGGGCTACCTCCAGAAGCCAGATCAGGGCTGGACAACGTCCAGTGAGGAATCCCTGAGGCTACTAATGGACACACACTTCCCGGGTAGCTCAGATAATTATGCAGATGAGCATGCAGTATACATAGAGGAAGGTTTAGAACACATTCCCGAAGATATAATATCGGATAGTAAGGTAAAATGGGCAATTGATAGTTTCAAGCCCTTCAAATCCCCAGGACCAGATGGGATATTCCCAGCGTAACTACAGCAATCCATGAAGTACATTACTGACTGGTTAGTAACAATGTTCAAAGGAACACTACAACTTAACTATATTCCATCGTTATGGAGAATGGTGAAAGTAATTTACATACCAAAAGCAGGCAAGAGCTCGCATACTAAACCGAAAGACTATAGACCAATTAGTCTCTCCTCTTTCCTCCTAAAAACGCTTGAAAGATTGATAGAAATAAATATAAGAAATAAGATAGCCCCTGAAAAACTGTCGGTTTCGCAGCACGCGTACTCTAAAGGAAAATCCACAGAGACAGCACTGAATTCAGTGGTTGTTGAAATTGAAAAATCTCTGGGGATAAAGGAATACGCCCTTTTAGCCTTTCTGGACATAGAAGGTGCTTTCAATAACATTCAGCCTAGAGCCATAGTAAACGCGCTTAAAGATCTAGGCATCTCTGAACCTCTTGTAAAATTGATTAACCAGATGCTACTATGCAGGGTCATAATCTCAGCGCTGGGGGCTTCGGAGATGCGTAGATCTGTTCAAAGAGGTACTCCTCAAGGAGGCGTGTTATCCCCACTTCTCTGGATTTTGACAATGAATACAATGTTGGTAGATCTGGAGAGGAGAGGAGTACATGTTGTGGCCTACGCTGATGATGTAGTTGTTTCAGTTAGAGGGAAATTTCCAAGTACTCTCGCTAATCTTATGCAAGTCGCATTAAACGATATAAACCGATGGGCAAAATCGTGCGGATTAAACTTAAATGCTAGCAAAACGGAGCTAGTATTATTCACAAGGAAACACAGAATTCCAAATTTTACACCACCAACTATAAATGATATTAGATTATCGGTGGCAGAAAAAGCTAGCTACCTTGGACTAATATTAGACAGGAAGCTTTCATGGAAGCCAAACCTTGACGCTAGGGTAAAGAAAGCTGCTATAGCTCTCTACACCTGTAAAAGGATGGTGGGATCTAACTGGGAACTAACGCCTCGTATAACACATTGGCTTTATACAGCAGTGGTAAGGCCGATCATAACGTACGGCATACTGGTCTGGTGGCCAATAATGGAAAAGAAATACGCTATAAAGCGTATGGATAGTATACAAAGAGCGGCAAGTATATGTATAAGCGGAGCTCTTAGAACAACACCAAGTCAGGCACTAGAGGTTATTCTTCACTTACTGCCTATAGACTTAGTGTGTAAACAGATGGCAGTAAAGTCTGCAATTAGACTGAGGGAATCTTCCTTACTAGTCACTTACAACCAGGGACATTCTAAAATCTTTAGCAAATTCCCGTTTCTACCTACTACCACGGATTTCAGAAATCCACTAGAATTAAATCTAAATACGTCCCTCAATATCGCCTTCCCCACTAGAGAAATGTGGGACAAGGGCGAGGTAGACAATGAAGATGGAATAAGTATTTATACAGACGGATCTAAGCTAGATAAACGAGTGGGAGGCGGTGTCTTTTCGGAAAAATTAGACACCAGAATCGCCTTCCGACTACCAGACTATTGCAGCGTCTTTCAAGCAGAGATTGCTGCAATAAAAGAAAGCCTGCTTGTGCTGGCTAAGAGGGTGCTTTCGACCAGAAATATATATATTTTTACAGACAGCCAAGCGGCATTAAAATCACTTAGGACCCTAAGGATATCTTCTAAAATAGTAAAAGAATGCCATGAAATATTAATGGAACTGACTTTATACTACACGATAAAACTGCAATGGGTTCCTGGACACAGTGAAATTCCGGGTAACTGTGTGGCAGATGAACTAGCCAGATTAGGCACAACCTTACAATTGGATCCAAGTAAAGAGGAGATATGCATACCGTTGGCCACTTGTAAGCACTTAATTGATAAGCAGGTCATAGATTGGGCTGAGTCCAGATGGACAGAATCTATGACTTGTTCAACGAGCAGGCAGACGTGGCCTAATTGGAATAAAGGTCGTACGAGCCGGCTACTAAAATTTCAAAGGAAGGACATTAGAACTCTAGTGGGAGTGCTAACTGGTCATTGTCTTATTGGTAGACATGCCGACCGATTGGGGCTACCGAGCAATGACTACTGCAGAAGCTGCCAGGAAATAGAAGAAGAAGAGACTGTTGTGCATCTTCTATGTGAATGCAAAGCATTGTATAGGAGAAGACTCACAACAATCGGACATGGTTTTCTAGACAACATCGCGGAGGTTGCGCATATTAAACTTGTTGAGCTGCTCAACTTTATAAAAGCCACAGAGTGGTTCAAAGAGGACATTTTAGTGTAAGGGGCTTTAGTCCCGGTGGTTTCACAATGGGCCTCGTAAAGGCCTAGGTGCGTCATTTGACAACCACTTTACCTACCCTACCTACCTAGTCTGGAAAGTAAGAGTTTAACCAGCTACAGTATCCAGAACGAACTTGTGCGAGGGTCACTCTAGTTTCGCAAAGCAACGCGAGCTCTGTGTGTGCAATGGGTGATGTTTTATCTCCAAGTACGCCATTCACGGGCAGGGAGTCGACGAAGGTGTTAATGGCTCCTCTGTAAATGGCGTTCAGTGCTTGTCGAAAGTCTGTCGCATCCGAAGTACTGTCAGTATAGTACTGGTACTCTTGACGCCTCTGTCTGGAGAGCATTTCGTTATGCACAGGTATGCAATCCCCACAACAGCCGATTCTGAGATACCGGGATGGACTCGGATTTTCAGACCCAACCAAAGGCTGTTATATAGGCGATCCAGACCTGTTTGGAACCGTCAGATTTTAGATTTTGACTTTTTTCTTCGGACCTGCTTTGTATTCTTAAACTCTTTCCAAATTATTACAGATAATAGGCTTCTTCCGGGAACTTTGGTATTCGTGTTATTTTATCAGGTTCTAATCCATCAGTTCTAGAAATCCTGAGAGCAATCAACTTCTATTTTGTTTAATTTAAGTCTCAATACTCCGCCTAATATAATAATACTTGTATCCTTCAGATACTCCGTCTAATTTAGGCATATCCTAGGTTATTCGAGGCTATCTCTAAAGAAGGCAGTGTTAATGAAATTGTCTGCGTTTTTCTCGGATGCCGATATGCCGTGATATTATAGATTCTTATATGAACCGACGCTGTCAAAATAATGAACCAACCATATGGATCACCCTTTATACAAATGAATAATGTAAGAACGTATGTATGTATTTCCGTGCCACCAAGTGGTTGAGCGGCCATCATCATCTATTAAAAACACATATTAGATACAAACATAAATAGCTGTAAGTAATAAAATATCTACATATGTACATACTAGCTACAATATGTAACTGCTACCTCAAGTTATCGAGTACAACAACAAGTGCAGTAGCAGTTTATTTACCAAAGAAATTGTCTAGCATTTAAGCTGCATTTACATACACACATACAACTATATATACATTCATACATACATGCAGCCAAATGTATGTGTGCTCAAGCATGTATTTGACTATGTGTGTATGCTTAAGTTTAATACTATTAAATATATATTTATTTATTGTATAATCTATATATAAAGAATTTACATACATAGTAAAAATTATGCCAAATTTTATTCTACATACAAATATTAAAAATATATTAAATATATTTAAGCGATAAGTGCACCGTGAGTTAAATGTATGTATTTCAAATTACAAAAATACTAGTTCACAACTAGATTTATGACACGAAAATGAACTAGTCCGAAAAAACACAGACGGGTAACCGTTTAAGAGATGATTTAGTAAGGAGTCGTGTTATTTAACTTCATTGATTTCATAAGCTCATTTAATCGATATTTATTTATTTTTTTATTTCACTGGAGGGATTATATATAATTTACAAAAAATTTGAAAAAAAAGTGATTATTATTTCTCAACATACATAGTTACAATTTGGCTCGATAGACTGGGCTCAGCGATACTTTAACTTATTTAACCCGTCTGAAAAATACCTTTTCAATATTCAGTGAGCTTGATTACTTATCGGAACACGAAATTGAATTCTTTTGGGCACTTAAGTTTTAGTACCATATTTTTTGAGTGACATCAATATAAAGTGTTTTTTAATAAGAACGCTACAAAAGTTTTTTTATTTAAATAAAACATAAACGGTTTGGGATATCAATGAAATTATTTATTCCTTCCTGTGAAATTGCATTCGATGCCACTACGTATGGAACTCGATTTCATTTGCATGTCGTGGGCACGCTTGCACAAGTCCAAACGCTTAACCCAATTTTCGACGGTTTTCAAGCAAAAATCGGCCTATAGCTGCAATTTTACGTTCGATGTTCGTACGAAGTTCATCAATCGTCGCTGGCTTGTTGGCATAGACCATAGACTTGACGTAGCTCCACTGGAAATAGTCTAATGACGCAAATCGTACGACCGAGGCGGCCATTTCGTGAGATAACACGTTTATCAAACTTGGTTTCCAATAAATCGATTGTGACATTCGCGGTATGGCTTGTGGCGTCGCCCTGTTGGAACCACATATAGTCCATATCATCCAATTCGGACCAAAAGTATTCGGTTATCATTGAGTCGTAGCGATTCCCACCACAGTAACGTAGCGGTCTTGATCATCACGGAAGAAGTACGGCCCATAAACCGCACCAAACTTTAATTTTTTCTGGATGCAAAGGTGACTCATGGAGTACGTGTGGATTGCTACCTCATCAATAACGCATACTTTGCTTATTGACGAAGCCATTCAGCCAAAAATGAACCGACCATAAATTGGACATAGCGCTCTTAACGTTGAGTGAGGCCACTGACTTCGAATTTCGATAGTAAATTTTAATAATTTCGACTCATTGTTGGATCGTATATCTTTCCATGATGAAATGGCAAACCTCACTGAATAGTGGCAAAAATATGGCGTCTTTTGCTGCCCCTATCGGTATACTTTTGTAGCGTCCCTATTGAAAACCCCTTTTTTATGTACAAAATAAAGTAATTACTATCTCGTAGAAAATAAAGTCGTTTGATTAGTTAGCCGTCAGGTTCATACTATTTCTAAGGTATATAGTTTGTAACTAGTTCATTTCACTGCAGGGTATATACTAAGTAGCAGGTGTGTGCGTGTACTTTGGTGTATTTGTTGTTATCAAAAAGATGTGCAAAAATTAAATATGTATGTTCTATTAAACGTGATAATGCCATATTCAAATAAAATGTAGTTTTATTCAATAGTTTTTTTTTTATTTTTTAATTATTTTCTAGTTTCTATCATCAAGATTGAAATTTTTCTTTATTGGTTGAAAGGGGAGATCGAAAGAACGCCTAACCGCAAACGGTCGCACTTAAACCAACATTAGACTAATTGTGAACTGAAGTGAGTGATAATAATCATTCAATAACTCGGTCAATTTATAGAAATTTCAAAAGTATTTTTCCACCCTCAAGATTTATACTCTTGAAATTTCCAAAGATCAAAGACGTTTATGTATATTCAGATATTATGTTAATAAAATAATTCATACAAATATTTGAATTGGAACACTTTTACTTAGGTTTTATAAACATTTAAAAATTTAATAATCCACAACAATATTATGAGAATGTAGAAACTTGTCTGAAATATAAAAATAACTTGGTATATTATTAGATTGAGATTTAAAAACTTTCCTGAATTACTGTTTTCAATAACGTACACTTTGAGCGTAAACTAATGAAGTTCCAAATCCCTAATATACTAATATATTTAATAAATGGCACTAGGACAACAACAGCACTTTGATCAGTCTTTCTACGTACTCAATACGCTACTTTACTTTACTTTTCTTCCACCACATCTACAAAATATTCATTCATTGAGCCGCTGTCTAAGCTATCCTCCGCTTCCTCGAAATTTGCGGTAGCTCTTTGTATAGCTTGCAATTTGACAAACGAGTGACGTGTGCGAAAACTTTTGAGTTTGCGCATTGTTTCCAGTTCTTCAATGGACATGACCACATCGTGTTTCAGTTTCAGGTGGACTTTAAGCCTGCAAATAAATGTTTAAAATAAAAAAAATGCAAATTTAAATAAAAATTCATTAAACGATATTTACTTTGATTTTTGCGGATAACCGCGATCGCAGTAGGCGCACCGAAAGGGCATACCCGTATGCGAAAAGCTATGATTGCGTAATGAAATGGTGTTTTTGAAGACTTTGCCACAACCCTCTACCGGACAAATATACCTCAAATTATTGTGCATAACCTGGAGATGTGCCGTTAGATGACCCTTTTGCGCAAATCTGCGTTCGCAATGTGTACATTCGTAGGGAAATTCACGCGTGTGATAGCGCATATGTATCTCCAATGTTTGCGGTATGGCAAATGTTTTGTGGCACAGCCTACACTCCAATGGCTTGTAGTCAACAGGTGAACTATGTGTCTGTTTGTAGTGCAGATCGCAGGATTGACGTGATAAATAGGTGCGATCGCAGCCATCAAAAGGACAGTTGAAACGTGGCCGATCCGGTTCGTGCATGCGTCGATGCCATAACATTTTGCTCCGACTCGGAAATGACTTCGAGCAGTAATCGCAGCACACGCGACTTGTTCGTTGCGGTCGTATTATTTGTATTGGTAAATGCGATGTGTCTGCACGTATGGGCGAGGTGCTGAGCGGATCACTATTTTTCAGTTTACTACCACAGTCTTTTGGTAGAATCGCGGTTTCCGTGGTTTTTATGCACTCAAATGGTTTCGTAATCGAAGTGTTGCTTTCTATCTTCGTCGTCAGTTCCACAAAGCAGTTGGTTGTATCGACAATTGAGTTGGCAGTTGATATGACTTCTGCAGGCACCGGTTTGTATTCCTCAATACAAACATATTCCATTTGTGCTAAAATATTCAATTAAGGGCACGTTAACATTTTTGAAAAATGAAATAATAATAGATACTAACATCAAATAAATAAATAAGTTATTTATTGATGCATATAATACGTTTTATTTTGTTTTTGTGAATAAAAACTATTATAAATATATTTTATTTTATGACTTTCTAGCAATCGCGTATTAGTTTTCTATGCTCCTTAGATCGGTAAGTAGAATTGTTTAAACTGAACGTACCGTTTGTTGAATTCAATAATACCTACTCCCGTAACATTGCATTTAGCATTGAGAAATGCAGAAAATAATTGATTTAATATTTTTTATATTTTTATCATTTTTATATTTATTATATTATTTTCATAAATACAGGTAAAAAAAATGAAATACAAATAATACTTACAGAGTAAATCGGTCTATTTTTTTTGTTAATAAGCAATAAACTTTTTAATTGCTACAAGTAATTAATATATCACTGTAGATATAATATATATCTTCATGTATGTGCATCTTCTGTTCTAATATAAACATTATCTATTTATTGTACATAATAAAATTTAGTTAGAATTTAAAATTTTATTGTTATCACGAAAAAAATAAAAAGTAGAAGACTAAACTTTTCAGTAGCCTTCTAGATCATCCTCATCTGGCACTTCACCCTGTTCGTTGCGCTCAGGTGTCAATGCTGGTCGCAATTTCGCTTTCAGTTTAATCTCTTTGGCCACCAGCATGCTGTCCAGCTCGTCCAAAGTATGCTCTATGCCATGTATTCTGCTTATGTGCCAACGAAGCCTAAAAAAAGACAAAATTCAATTGTTTACATGTACAGCATATTATAATAGGGAAATCACTCACCTGCCCTTGGTGGCAAAATCTTGCTGACAGTACTCACAGCGATAGGGCAACTGATCGACGTGCGTGTAAGCATGATTTTTAAGCGCATGCGCCGTTTGAAACATTTTACCACAATTCTCCTCTTCACAGATGAAACGTTGGCCCTCATGCTTCGTTTTCACATGATTATTAAGATGTTGCGCCATCATAAAGGGTTTCGCACATATATGACACACAAATGGATAGACTTTTTTGTGAAAACGTAAATGTATCTGATAGTTGGCACGACCGATACATGTTTTCTCACAAAATTCACACTTAAAGACGGGATAAGATTGGCAACTAACACGCTGTTGATGACGCTCTAATTGTTGTTTGGTTGCAAACTCTTTGCCACATTCCGCACATTTATTGGGTGGCTTATTAAAACGATGTTTACGATGGCGATGTGATGCTAAAAGTGAACGTGACGGACTTGTGTGATCGCAATATTCGCATTGAAATGGTGGACCACCTGGTATAAGTGGCGCGCGTCCGCGCTTGCCGCGCGTACTCCGAAATTTTCCTGAGGTCTTCACTTCTTGTCGCATCGGTTCACTCTTCGCACTTTCGGATGTTTCGGGATTTTCAAAGAGATATTCTTCTAAATTAATATCATCGGCATCAGATGGAGGTGCTAACTTCACAAGAACGGTTGGAATGCTGATATTTACTGCAGTTGAATAATTCAACGATTCTGATTCATCGATGGACCTTTCTGTCGAAAAGGGTATGGAGTCCTCCTCGGGCTGCATAGCAACAGTGGGTTCATCACTTTCATTGTCTAGAATTTGTTTTATAAAGTGCACGTCAACATGTTAGTAGATTGTGTGAAAAAGCTTTTAGACATTTAAACTTAAAGTTGTTATATTTAAGTAAATAAATAACATTGGTGAACGGATGAATTTCAATCGGTAGGTAGTCTGCCCTTAAAAGATTTCGGTAAAGTAAAAGTACAATTGGTGGAATTAGTTCATGCATAAACTTTCTTCTTCTATTCTTCTTTGTTTTTTTTTTGTTCCGCTAAAAAATTTGCTCGTGCGTTTTTGTTTTTAATCTTAATATACCGCAAATGAAACATTACTTTTAAAATATCATCTTTAAAATATTATATTTAATATTCGTAATAAATATTTAATATACTTTTCTATTCTTAAAATTTATTTTGAAATCTTAACTAAATTCAATTTCGAACGCATCACATGAAATTTACGCATTTCCTCCATTTGTTCAAGCGACACCTCAATGTCATGTTTTTGACGTATATGCACTTTTAATCTACAAACAAATGAAGTCATTAGAAATAAGTTTAAATACAATAAAATATTTGTAAACTCACTTTGCCTTCGCCGGATAGCCACGCTTACAATACGCGCACTCGAATGGCATTGTGCCGTGTGAAAACTCGTGATTACGTAACGAGGCAGATGAGGTGAAATATTTACCACAGCCGGGATGTTCACAGGAGAAGCGCACACTATTGTGTTTAACATTTTTATGGGTGTTCAAATGGCACATTTGTGCAAACTTCTGTCCACATATATCACAAACATACGGAAAATCACCAGTATGATATCGCATATGCACTTCAAGTAACTTATTTATGACGAAGACTTTATCACAAATTGGACACTTAAGTCCGTTTCTGTTGTGGTAGGAACGCACATGTACATCCTTAGCCTGTTTTGTGGCATACAAACGGCCACACTCTTCGCATTCGTATTTCGGACGGTCTGGTTCGTGCGAACGACGATGCGTAAGCATGCGTGAACGATTTTTAAATACTTTCTGACAATATTCACAGCTATATTTACCGCTGTATCGACGTCGTGGTTGAATATCACCTTTTTTCGAAATCACTACATAGTTCACATCGCTTTTGGATTCCGTTACAGCTGTTTTATCGTTTTGTAAGTACTCCTCGTTACTTTTCATAATATTTATCTCATCATTCGTTAAGTCGCCATCGGTACCAGCAATGTCGTATTGAAATTTAGCGACATTCTCGCCATCATTTTTAAGTTTGACTTTGTTTTGAATTTGTAATTTTTTGTGAGTTGTTTTAGGCAAATCTGTGCTTTTATGTAGTGGCTCGATTAAGGCTTCGGTATTACTATCCGCACTTAAATTCATCTTTTGTATTACATATTCGTCGTCATCGATTCTTATTTGTACTGTTTCCGCATCTGTTTATTAAATGAATTAATTTGAAATTTATATTAACAAATAATTAAATTGATTTAACTTTAAAATTTTAAATAAGCACGCTTGCAATTCATTCAATAAACAATTGAGGAAACATTACAAATATTTTCGTATTAAAATTTTAAAGTTTTTGCATATAATTATACATATATATCTTTTTACTTTTTTAAATACACAAACTTTAAAAATCCACGTTGTGCAAATGATGTATAATATTAGTAACCAGATTTCTTTACATTACCATATGCAACCCATTTTACAGTAGTATTCATACAAGTGTACAATTATTTCAATTATTTACTAATTTACAATAATTACTTTAATTTACTATTTATAAAGAATTTATATAATTAATTCTATAATATAATATGCTTTATGTATTTACCATCATCCACTAGCTCATCAACAGATTGATACTCTTCCATTTCAATATGCTCTTCCAGCTCTTCATATTCTATCGGCGCTTCTAATTGCTCTAGATTTTCCTCTTCCGCAGTGGCAATTTCATTATCTATTGACTCATTTTCTAATTGTATTGGTTCAGCTACTTCTGTGTCATCACTTGTTTTTTGTTCCAGGTCTTCAATAAGTATATCTGTTTCTTGTTGTGTCCCATTTTTTGTCAATGTTGTATCCAATGATTCTCCATCAGTAATATGTGATTTTTGAAATTGCAATAAAAACTTTTTTGATTCTTGCACTTTTTTATGAAAATCATATGCCACTTGTAATTCTAAGCCACAAGACTTGCATAGCTGATGTGGGGCATTAATGCCGCCAGCGTGCAAATCAATTTGCGTACATATGATAAAGCAATCATAATAGCTGAGTTGTTCCTCTTCATCATATATTAACTGTAAATCCAGCAATTGTGACTCCTCCGGTATTTGCAGGCATAGACGACAGTAATCCGATAGATCAACGAAGTCCAATGACGTTATGGACGTAGAATTGGCAACTTCCTCGGATTGCATATCCGCTGATAGCAATATACGTTCTATGTTTATGCTATTTCTCGTTCAATAATATGATATAAATTACTGTGATATAAATATTATTGTTTTTTCCAGCAAGAAATTACTACACAAATATTTTAGGTACGCGTTCAGTGATGGATTTCCAAATGATTGGCGTGCTTCAATTGGCGTTGCCATATCACACATGTTTTGCTTTATAAGCAACCATGCGTTGAGTTGTGCAGCAGTTGTCATTCCGTGTATGTAAATAAATAAATGACAAGTGCATTCCAATCTTTGTTGCATTGTATATACAATTTGCTTAGAGTTTTAATATAATTAATTAACGCAAACATGACAACATTTGAAATGATTCAATCCTCCACATCATATACGGCAAATAAGTACCCAGTGGAACAAACTACAAATTCCATCCTACAGCAAACGACAACTGCATCAACAGCTACAACAACAATTAAACTCACAGATGCAACACCAACGGATACGGATATTGAACCAGATGATAGTGGACATTTTATTTTAATTCCTTTGGCAGTTCTTTTATTTATAGTAGCTTTTTCAGCATTGGTAAGAAAATTGTTTAATGCTATGCTTCCTTAGTACATATTAAAAAATATGTTTTTATTGATTTTTACTTAAAATTGTGTGTCTATACTCAGGTTTTCTTAATTGGACGAAATCGAAGGCGCCTAACAAAGGCTTACTGTCGTAGAAGAAATGAATATAAGCACAATTTCGAAGATTATTCCAATTCGTTACTGGAGCGTGGTGACTTCGATGATCCAAGTGAATGCCTGCTGAAAGGAAAACTGCAAATCGATAATGTGTGTGAAACATAAAATAGTGAACAGATGATTAATATTAATCTAATCAAAAATGTCTTCCCCTTCCAGAGCTACAACAGCACACTACGGAAAGGGCTTTATACTTAAGAATATGTCAGTGAGATTGATGTCCTAAAACATTATTGTTTGCAGTTTGTGTTCTTTATTGCACGCACGTTCCTTTATAGCTTATTAACATAATAGCGCATACATAATGGTAAAATGGTGTAAGTGGAACATTTAAACAAAACACTAAATGAAATCAAATTTATTAGAGCATAAATATTGAAAATAATTAATTTGTTATCCTAGCGACAAATCCAACAAGAAAATCCGAAATTATTAAAAACAAATGTTTCAAATAATACATGTATTGTCTTATAACTATCAAAATATTGTGTTTGAATTTAAATGCTAAAAATTTGCTTTTTCCGATGCAGAATTACCACCTAATAGTCTTAGGGTGAGATCGTAGAATCCAAAAAAGAATGCACCGCCTAAAGTGATCCAGAGCACACGTGGTGCAAAACCTGCAAAGATTCTGCAAAAGAAAGTAATCCTTTAAGTCTATAAAATCGTATAATAAAAACATATATAATTTTTAAATTAAACGTATCAGAGGCCAACTCGTACACACTTGTATCGGTAAACAATAATCGTTATTTTGTGCTTACCCCGAAAAACCTCTCTCTCTATAAACTGTTTTTAGCACAATGCGTGCATTCAACTTCTTCGTTGCAGTGCCTTGCTGCGCGAGCATGATACGAGTCTTGGCCACATCAAGTGGTGTGGTTAAACCAGCTGCAATTCCTCCCGCAACTGCACCACACAAGGCGACAGTGAAAGGTGTTGATTCTATGCCAGTGACGTCAGTCCAATGTAGTTTAAAGTATTCCCAAAGTGGGAATTGTATTAAACTAAATGGTATTTCACGCATTACTGTAGTACCATAGCCACGATATAGACCACGTCGTAAACCCTCTGTTTTGTATGCGCGCCATAGAATTTGCAGTGCAGTTGTTCTTTGTGTATTGCCAATCGTTTGTCGTCGTTGTTTAGCGATTTCTACGGGTACACGTATAAGACATGCTAGCTGTAATTTAAATATGTAGTTCATATAAAAATAAAAATTTCTTAATCATCTTTCATAATCTCCTACTTACAATTTCTGCACAAGAAGCCGACACCATATGTATATATGGCGAATTATTTAAACCGGTTGTCTTGCTTAAATATCGCTTCAAACTGTCATAACTGCAAAAGAACAACGCTGCAGTTGGTGCACTGCCAGCCGCTGCCGGTGCTAAACCTTTATAAATGCCACGAAACCCACCGGCACGTATGAAACCCAATTCGCTCTGCAATCGTGTTTTTATTGTATCGATGGGAAAGAGTGCAATGTCCACAACAACACCAGCAACGCCACCTGCCTATAAGAAAAACAAAAGAAGATTTGATGGTTACGTTGTAATCAAAATGTGTTTTGATTTACCACAAGTGAGTGCAAAAAAGTGTTTTGTGTGTGATTTTTTGGCATAGCACTACTCTCGTTCACTTCCATATTTTTGCGTACCAAATGCTTTCAAATTTTATTGATGATTTATTTGAGTTGATATTTTATTAAAACGATGGTCGAGTTTTACATGTTTGCAAAAACTGTTGGACTTCCGCGGTTAGCAGCTTTTTACTTATTAAACAGATGGCTATCAGCTGCTGGCTTATCAGTGCAGGGTGTACATTTTAAATAAGGTTTTTAAGTTATAAAAAAAATATTTTAGCTGTCAGCATTAAAAATGTTAAAAAATGAATGTTATTATTAAATTCATTATTTTTTAATTAATTTTTATTTGGGATTTATGGTAGTGCTACATGATTTATACGACAAATATCATATGCTGATATTTTAAGAGCGCCCTGTAACGGAGATGCAGTAAAATATTTTATACAGTGAATTGTTATATACCTGTAGGCACTTTCCGGTTCAGAATATTTAACAAAATCCACTTTGGGTGCTGCATGAGGTCTTCCTTTGTAAGCAACAATTTCGATATCATGAAAATTGCCATATTTTGCGTATCATAGAGTGAAGATCATCTTCCATCAACTATCGTAATAGATTAAGCGAGCATACTAGATCTACACTAACTACAACAACTTACGTGATTTGGCATGCTGTATACAAAAATATTGTATATCAAAACCAAATCTTCCGAATGTATATGCCTTCTCTCACATCATATCTATAGTTAATCAAATTCTGAAATGGTTTTGAAATTCTGAAAACAAAGAAAATCTAACTTGCGAGTTCGCAAAAACGAATAATCATAAATGGTTCATCTTTGCTTGCATTCATTTAAACAAATGATCTTACTCAAAAGATTAAGATAGTAACCAAAATAATTATACTCTCATTGTTGGATAGGAACTTGCTAAATATATGGGGAGGGGAAATATTTCGGCGCTAATATCACATACAAATCAACAACATTCTTCCGTGACAAAGTTAATTAATCAGAGGCAAGGGTAAAAGAGGTTAACCAATGACGATCGTTTAGACAATGCTAAAGTGTATTGAAGTTGTGTCTCCAACATTTCGCCCGTTTAACACAATTACACTTCTTATGCCTATTACTTGAAGATTTTATATTTTGGAGCAAAGTTTTAAGACGTTGTGTTACGAAGAGTCCAGTTGATAATCCGGTTACCTATGATCAGAAGCTAGGCAATGCAAATTTAGATCTGTAGTTATCTAGTGGCTACTACTAGACACCTGTTAGTCGCTGTACACAATAAGGTAGACTATTAAATGACATTTGTAGGCAAACTGTTCCAACTATGAAAAAACCGCTTTAGAAGAACCCTTGAATCTACTGACCGCCATTTTGATATCTAAACTTGATAATTCATAAGTAGCAATGTTGATTTTTCAAGTCAGATTTCAGTTTAAAAAATAATAAATCACTTCAGCGTCTTCAAAAGTTAGCAAAAAGTTATTAGTTAGTCAGGAAAAAATTAAAAGCACACACATTTTCGCCTTGTATCCCATAATTTCTGTGTTATTTATTTGCAATATGTATGATATATTTTTATTTTATGATAAAACACATTACTTTTTGTTCTTAATGTTAATGTAACTTCATTTGTTATTAACACATAGAATTTCTTCTGATTTTGTTCGATTATTATTTGCACATATATAGCATATAGCACATTCATTATTATTTATTAATACGTATATTTTACAACTTTTCTTGCAATCTCATTTGTGTTTGAATATTTTTGCCCTAAATTTTGACAATTTGATGGCATTTCTTTTGTGATTTTACTACCTTGGTAAGTTGTTGTTGGCTGCTCGGGTTTGGTGCATGCACACACACACCGCTTTCAATAAAAAATAAAATAATCATTACTCATGCTTTTAACACTTTCATAGGGCCATTTGTTTTGCACTACTTTCCGACACACCATTTGGCAATTAAGTTCAATTATACATAAGACTATAGCAGAAGAAAAAAGTGCACACACACATATAAATCCAACAATTTTCAGCCTTCTTAACTAAAATATCTCATTGACCATGCTTGTTGGTGTACTTTCCAGTTTGTTCAATTTCTAAATCTTGGCATTGCCACAAGGGAGGCATTTAAAAAGTTAGCCTTCACATATTTTATTGTTGCCTGACTGTTGTTTTCATTGAATTGCCTATTGGTTACACTTCTATTGGGGTCATTGATGTGTGCTGCACTCAAATATTGTTTCTTTTTATATAATTTTTATATAGAAATTGGTTTTTGTTTGTTTTTTCTTTAATGTATAATATGGTATATTTGAATTGCTTGTTTTCATTTTTTGTATGTTCAAAACATATTTGTGTAAACATTTTTACTATGGTGTATGAGAAATGATCGATTTTATATTATATTTTATGTACGTATGTATATATATATTTGATGTTAGATGTGTAGAATATATATATATATATAATGAATTCATTTAGTTATCTGCCAGTTATAATGTCATCGTCGCTAACGTACGTATGTAGTTGTTTTATAGTAGTTGGAGAATTGGTGGATGTGGTTGCGGTTGCGTCGCGTTACGTTGATTCTTTACTTTTCATCTTCATCTTAACTAGTATTAAACTAAGGAGGATAAGCAATATCCATGCAACGTTATAGATTTTGTTGGTCTTCTACGCCCCTAGCCAATCTAAAATGCCAGCGTCATTATGTTATTCGCCATTACTTTGTGCCTTTTGTTCATCTTCGGACTCAGATTCTGTGCAAATAGAAGAAAGTATAAATATAATTATAAATGTATGAAAAACAATAATTTCAAACTATGTACTTATTTATTTTATAAATGTAATTGAATATAGTTTGTAAAAGTCTTCATTGGCCTAATAAATCTATATTTTGCAAGACAAAGCAAGCAGATTTCGAGGCAAGCAAAAACTTTCTGACATTTGCTTTAGCATTTTTTAAATATATGAGTGTTTACCATTATAGTCAATACACACATTTTCGGCAATGCAAATTTCAAAATTTTTTTCAATTCTCTTTTTATAATTGTTTACTAACCTTCTTCAGCTGATTGCAGCCATTCAACAAACTTGCGCATTTGTTCGAGGAAATGCATTTTGCCTTTGCTGGAGTGAGCATCTTTGTACCATCGGAGTATGCTCTCCTCTGATAATACTTCAGCTAATGAGACAAAAAAAAAAGCAAAACAACAACATTGCAATTATTCAAATTCAATACATCGAATTCAAACAAATTAAAACACAATCTAAAGACACTTACTTTTGTAAAATAGTAATATGATTTTCTGGAAGGCTTTCATGAAATTCATGTTTTCATAACAGAATTCCTGTACCTTCAGTATCAAAGCCAACTCAGATCGTTCGGTGGAGGCAAAAGCCTGCAACAATGGACAATAGGCTTTGAGATGGCGAACTGCCTGATCGGTGACCAACTCTTCCTTCTTGTTCCATTCACCGAGTGACATTATAGTCGACCAAATCTGTAAATAAATACAACAAAACGTGTTTTAGTATACAGGAAAAAAAAATAAAAAAAAAATAATAAAACGAAAAAAAAAAATATAATGAAACGAAAAAAAAAAAAAATAGTACAATAAATCTGTTGTACTTACAATGATTATAATCTCATGATCGGGAATGTTATTGCGCTGTGCAAATTCTTTAATATCGGCTGTGATTTCTGTGTGTGGCTTCTCGTCATGTATATCATCGATTAGCGTTTGCTGCAGTTCACGCTTGGCCTCTTGACTGGCCTGCGCTTTGTGTAATTTTATGATTTCAGTTAGATCTTTTTCAAGAAAAACTTGTTTCAAATATTCTTCAGTACGTTTGTTTGGTGGGAAAAAGTCCATTAGTCTGTAAGAGCAGATAAGAAAAGAAAATTCATATAGTATTGATTAAGCAAAATAAAAAAAATAAATATAATACATAATATAAATACATATAAATTAAATGGGAAAAGTTATCAGAATATAAGTATAGATGTGTTAGAAACTCAATTGGAACACGAGCACGCGTACGGCGTAATCGCGTATATAATCAAATTTATATTTTTTCTTGGAGAGTTAATTAATAAAATTAACAAGTTATATTAATTTCAACCTGAAACTCTCCGTTAGATAACACTTCATTTTGTTTTTGTTGCATGTAAGAGTAATTATTGGCCAATGTTTCTATATTTTTGTGAGAAGTTTGGACACCCAATTACTTTTTTATTGCTCTTGCACACTTATACCATGATATTGACGTATAAGATGTCAACACATTTCTCAAAGGTGCATATTACACGAAAAAATATAACTGTAAATTAACAAATTTTTTACATTTGTTGCATTTCGCGTTTATAATAAAATTTTATTTTCTTGGAGCGTCAATTAATAAAATTAACAAATTATCCGTTATATAACACTTTTTTTTGGTTATGATTGCATGTAAGAGTAATTATTGGCCAATTTTTCTATGAAAGCAAGAAGTTTGGACACCCAATTACTTTTATATTGCTCTTGCACACTTATACCATGATATTGACGTATAAGAAGTCAACACATTTCTCAAAGGTGCGTATTTAATATATGATATTTGCATGAAGAACTGTAAATAATTTTTCAAATTTGTCGCAAATTAAATTGAAACACGAGCACGCGTACGGCGTTATCGCGAAAGTAATGAAATTTACATTTTGCTCTTGGAGAGTTAATTAATAAAATTAATGGAGTATATTAATTTCAACCTGAAACTCTTCATATTCCATACTCAGCAGCTTATTCTTACGATTATTGATTGTCGAAGCAATTATTGGCCAATTTTTCTATGAAAACAAGAAGTTTGGACACCCAATCACTTTAACATTGCTCTTGCACACTTGTACAATGAAATTGACATGTCACGAGTTTTACTGCGAGTCAAAGCCATTCTCAAAGTGTGCGGCGCGTTATATGAAACAATAATTTTATAATGAGCAGTATTGTGAAAACGGTTATTGGCCAATGTTTCTATCGCAAAAAAGAAGTTTGGACACCCAACCGTTTTGTTTTGCTCTGACAAACTTGTACAATGGAATTGATATATTTGAAATCAAAGTCATTCTCAAAGTCTGCGGCATGTTACCAATAAAGTGTATATTGAATGTAATGTGTACGTTTTGTTTTTTTTTTTTTTGTCAAAGCGATTATTGGCCAATTTTTCTATGAAAGTAAGAAGTTTGGACACCCAATCACTTTAGTTTGCTCTTGCACACTTAGACAATGAAAATATGTTGAGCTCATGAGATTCATTGTGCAAAAAAGTGTGCGAATGCGTTTAAAATAAAATGCTGTGCTATCAAATACATGTGTTTTCCAATTATGATATTATAATTAATTTATCATTTTATATTTGTTTTACATTTACTTACTTGCTTTCGAGTCCACCCTTTTTAAGAGCTTGAATCAGATAAGCCATGCCCTTTTCTATTTTGAAAGCGACAAATACCTCGATAAGGAAGTCGAGAGCAATACCATCTTTAATCAAATGCTCGTTGTTCAATACCAACAGCACACTCGGGGGCACAGAATTATTAACTGCAATATTATATACAAAGAAAAATTAATATATGTATATAATGAATAACATGTGATAATAAAAAAATAATAAAATAATGAAACAATTTAAATATTTTTTTTAAATGTAATTGGATTTGTGTCTTTTGCATTTGGGATTAATTCAAAAGTCAGTACGCCAAAAATATTTACTATTCCAACTATTAAATAGTTCTCGCATTGGGTACAAACTGCTTAAACCAAATTTGGTTAGTTGGAATGAAATAAATATATAAAAAATAAATAATTATATAAAAAATAAATAAATATATAAAAAACGGTACTAACTTATCCAGAGCGTTGTCATACGCGCAAGTTTGGTACGTTCACTTGGTGTAAAACCTTTAATGAAGACTAACACCTTCTTCATTTCCTCTTCGAACATCTTCTCCAAGTACTTATATCGGCGCATGAGCTTGAGGAATACCTGCAACAGCACAAGAAGTAAATAATATTAGTAAAAAGAAAATAAAATGTGAGAAAATGAATAAAATAAAATTGAAATAAAATGTTTGCAATTGTCGCAACATAAGAAATCTTCAATTTGCACTTTTATGAAGCATATCAAAGACAAGTAAAAATGTTACGTTTAATATCGCATACATTCGACACCATCTGCCGCAACAAGGTGCAATGCGATTGCCAGTCGGCTGATGGCTCTAATTGTATGCAGATTTCTATATTAAACAATTATCTATTACTATAAAATGAATATTGTCGCAACATAAGAAATCTTCGATTTGCACTTTTATGAAGCATACCGAAGACAAGTAAAATGTTACGTTTATTGTTGCATACATTCGACACCTTCCGTCGCAACATGGTGCAATCAAATAATTGCCGGTCGACGGATGGCTCTAATTGTATGCAAACTAAATTATAGTTTCTTATATAAAAATAAATTTAAAAAAAAAAATCACATTTATTTTACCTGCTCATGGTTACGCATCGTCTCAATGTCTTCGTTTGCTTCGAATATGCAATAACTTGTGCGGGGCTTCTCGCCATCCTGAGAGATTGATCCTCCCGGAACTGAAAATTATGCAAGTGGTTGAGTATACTGGCAGATTTTTTATTAGCAAATAAAGATAACATACCTAAGAGACCACCGGCAATTAATATATCAAATAGTACTTCGCCGTAGCGACGATAATCAAGTTTGTTACCAGCGCTGTCTAGATATTTAGAGATTTGTTCCAAGTCACCTTCAGTTTTTTCGAGACCAGCAATGACCGCATCACGGAATCCCGTTGGGTCATATTTCTCTCTTTCATCTATGTTAAATAAAAGAAATGCACATACAAATTATGAAAAAAAATGTTAAAATTTTCACTTAATTTTTTTTTATTTATCATACCTCTTTTTCTGGTCTTGATGCGCTGACCTGATAGTACTGGTCTTTCAATTTTTTGACTCATACAATAAATTGCTGCAAAACAAAATAAAACCAATGTAATAATTGTATAAAAGGAGCTTCATTTTGTATTATTATTTCTATTTCGGAAGTATTATTATTTCTAGTCAACCAAATATTAAAATATGTTTACATGAAAATCAATTGAATTATCTATTATTAGCTTATCAAACATTTGTTCTCAAATATGATACTTTTTAAACTCGCTTGCCGCCATTACACTTCCACATGGTCAAACGGAAGTGTCATTTGTCAAACAGAAAGTGAAAGTGTTAGTGCATACATACATACTTATATTTTTATTACACATTCCTTAGTTTTTTTATACCTAAAAAATTTAAAAATGTATTATCTACCAAAAAATGTGTTAAGATTGACTGACAAATGCGAGTACATATAACCTCACTTTCTAATGCATTTTCTTTCTGATCACCTCGTACTGACCTCTTTCGTGGCAAACATGTATTTTAAGTTTAAGATCACTATTTTTTAAGGAATATGCAAACCATAATAGACCATATTTAAATAAAATTAAAAAAATAGTTATATTGCATCAAAGTATATGCATTTACTTATTCGTTGTAAAATATGTAATGGAAATCTAATTTTGGTAAGACAACTTACTAATATCAGTCATTAACAATTTGCCTTTCGTTAGTATTGTACCTAACTAATTTCTTTATTGAACTTACAAGTTTCAACTGAGGATAAAAAACACCGATTGCCTTGTAGCCGAACTTCCGTTTACTGTTTGACCTCACGCAATTACGAGCAAATTATTTCCTTTGTTCGTTTTAGAAATTTGTAGAAATCTCGAATCTAGCGGATTCGTGCACTAATCAACTTCAAAGGTCTTCTACTTATTGCTACCTCCGTTTTCCTTCCTCTTCTACTCGTCAATTCTTCTTTGTGTCCGTCTCTTTATTCACACTCACTGAAATTGACACGCACGCACGCACTATTTTTGTTTAATTTTCTAGTATTTAATTAAATATTTTTTCTTGTATAGTTTTATCACAATCAGTTACTTTCTTTAAATATTATTATTAAATTTAATATAAATTAAAAACTAAGAGTAGATATTATAAAAAATAAAAAAAAACTTTAATGTGGCGAAATGTGCGCCGAAAAATTAGAATCACACGTCTTTCGCCGAACGGTATTAACGAAGTGATTGAAGAGAAAATACGACGATATTGCAAAGACAACAACTGGATTGAAAGTTAGCAGTGTTGCCGTACTTTTTCATGTTGAGCGAACCATAAACACGAAGTCTCACGATGTATATTTCTTGAAATAATTTTATGATTTTGAAACAAAATGTTCAATTACTTTGCTAATACGACAATACAAAAATTGTAAAATTGTAATGACACCATACCAATATTAAAATATAACACATTATTTGTACCTTCAATACTATGGCAACTTTTACTGATTTCGAAAATAAACCGATTGCCATCGTGCAATCGCCGCCATTTCCATTTCGGTGATATTCCTCACAACGTTGATTCGTACATATACAATGGTTTGTGTGGGTAGTGAAACGTGGTGACCTTTCTAACTTATCTATACCTACAACCATTTTTACCTGACCACAACGACCTCATTTAAGAAATTATCTAAAATATTTTACTAGTAGCTTATTCCTTAACCTCGTATATGCGTCCAAAACAACTTTTGCTAATAATTGTGACACCGTATGCATATCTCATACCTACATTAATCGTCCATCTTGTATGAATCAGCACGTACCTTATCGCCCATCAAGCATTTTTATACGAAATATTCTATTTTCAATTTCATTTTCCTTTTAGCCATATGTACACTAATATTATTATTTACAATTATTTTCTTGAATATACTTACGATTAAAACAAAAAAAAATTTAGCTCGGCCGAGAAAATGTATTAAAACTTTGCCTGGAATATTAACACACACCACTACTTTGGTTTAATGCAGAACGGGAAGTAAAAATTCACGAAAAAATTTTTAACGTTTTAGTTGTTCGACTGCGTACGGGAAGAGACGATTACAAACTCGATGCAAATGGCTTTAGATGACAGTTGTGTGAATGAGATGAAAGTATGCTCAAGATAGCACTGCCAAACCGTTTCGAGGTGTGTTTAATAAACACAAAAGTATTGCCATTAAAGTGCATAAAGTTGTTTTAATATCTATAATATAATTACTTTTAATAAAAATAGTTACTTAACACAATTATTTAAAGTCTAAATTAAAACAGTAGTTTGTAAATAAAGATATACATGTATAAAAACTTTAATTTTATAAAAGTAAAAGAAAAATAAAATTTATTAATTCATTGTGAATCATTTCACTATTGTAAATGATTTATAAGTGAATGTGGACAATTTTTGCCGATCATATGTTTTTGTAAATAAAGTAAATTTTGTAAATTCGTATATGAAAATGTCTAATTTATTGCGTTGTGTCGCTCAAACCATATGCCGTAATGCAGTTCAAATCAACCGAAGTATAAAAACTACTTCTACACTTTTGGTTAAAGAAAGTTAGTATTGGAAGTCACAAATATGTTACCGCTCTGCTATTGTTTCATAACCTTACAACTCGTTACTAAACAATTTAATTATTTGCAGTTCATGAAAAAGTGGAGAATAATGCACTTGTCCTGGAAGCTGCACATGTACCTTCGCCGCGTGCCGATCTCATGCTGAATGAAGCGTGCGGTACAGGATTTTGTCCAGAATGCACACTAGGCTTAGACATCAAACATACGGATGTGTTGATTTTGTCACAATACGTGCGCTCCGATGGTTGCATGTTACCCCGCCGTATTACGGGATTATGCCAAAGACAACAGAAACGTATTGGTACATTAGTAACTATGGCACAGAAGGCCGGCTTGATGCCGAATTTAACACCCGCATGGAGTAAAAAGGACCCAAAGAAGCGTTTCGGTTGGAAGAAATTTAATAAATACTACCTTGAAGAGTCGATAAAATACTGAAAGCGAGTTTTAATGTTATTAATTATGTATTTACATATATGAAATTACAATTACATGTATAAATATTGTTAAACAAAAATAATTGTTTTATTTTGAATTTGCACACACACATATATGTAGTAACTTGGACTAAATTCATGGGAATTAAGTCTCCATTGTTGAAAAAAAAATAAAATTTTACATTAAGCAATTCAAAACGTTTTAAATTAAACATTAATAAATTCGTTACACGTAAAATACACTTTACGCTTCCTTTTTCAACTACGCGTATTTATGATTTATTCCAATATAACTGTTTCTTGTATACAATGCTGTATATACATGTGTGTGTGTACAAATAGAATGGATGATGACATTTTCGTTTCACTCTTTCTCAATATATTTATTATCTTTGTTTCCGTCCTTCAATTACTTGTACTGGAATTTTACAGTTATTTGCGGTTATTTCTTTTCCGCCATTTCCTGCCAATAACACTTCACCAATAATTTTTCTTTCAGTTTCCTTTTCCGTGTGCGCGTATGCAGAACAATCTGCTCGGTTCAAATTAGAAAAATGTGAAAATTTTTGATTTCAAGTAAATTTGTTGGGAATCGTGTAACTCATATCCGTTAATATAAACATTAACGTAGAAATATATATAAAACTTATAAAAATCCGTAAATAAAAGTGAGATTTGCTTTGAATGAATACAAGATGGCGTCTTTTAAATTGGAAATGACATTAAAAAGCTCACTCTGAAGTTGACGAACAATGATAAAGTTATGAATTCTCGATTTTCTCCAATTTGCTAAGCTTACTAATAAAAACTTTGCCAATCTATGTCAGCATTTTCGATTAATTGTAATTTATACATCTTATAATGCAACCCAACGCGTAGAGACTCTTTCTATAGCCTTTGGAGAGGCTTGTGGTGGTGTAATCAGATATCATTATAAGATATTTATATCAATCAAACATGAGTAGTGGCTCATAAATTGTTCCAAATAGTCACCAATAGTGGACTCTAAAATTTGTGCTATTTACTGAAGAAAATTGTTCATATTATTACTTATTCCTCTCCAAACAAAAATTATCCTCGAATGAATGTCAGCAAATGGTAAGTCGACATTGCAATCTATATAATCATAATTGTAGTATTATTATATATATGCCCTTTAAAGTATCAACACGATTTGATATAGTCTAGTTGTTCCCCTTACAAACATTGCCAGCAATCTTCTATATAATATTTTATATATTAAGATATGTACACAATGTGTACTACACATGTATATATGTATATAATGATTTATGAACTCAAACCACTTAAAATATATAATATAACTAGCAGACCCGGCCACACGTTTTTGTGGCTAAGGTATACATTAAATTAGTAAATTTTTCAATGCAGAGAAAAAATTCTTACGCATAAAGACGAAACGTTATAGCCGATAACGGCTCGGTATCTTTCCCATCCCGCTCGTGTTGCGGTCGATCGCAACATTGCGAGGTAGGCAGTCTGTTTTCTCTCCACTGCGAGACGATAATCCTCGTCATACCAGCTGTTTTTTTGGCTTTTCCGAAAACCAATGGTTTCGGTTGCAGCTGTACGTAAGGAGTTTGATATGCCGTCCCACAGCTCCCTTATACCGAGATGCTGATGAGTGCTCTCAGAGAGCAGGAGTGCAAGTCGAGTAGAAAATCGTTCGGCTGTCGGTTGTGATTGCAGCTTCTCGATGTCGAACCTTCCTTGTGTTTGTTGACGTGTGCGCTTTTCTACACAGAGGCGGGTGCGTATCTTAGTCGTCATCAAAATTGGGGTCTCTCATCCGAGGCTGTTTTTTCTTTTTCATTGGGGGGTGTTTTTATGTGGTGGGTCCCAAACCCTACGCACAACCGCATAGGCGGGTTTCGCCTTCTCACTTTAGCTCGCCTCCAAACGGATGTCTGTTGGCTACCCAGAGGATACTTGGTCTAAGACCGGAAGTCGTGAGCTGCTTGAGCCACATGTAAAAGAATCGTTCCTGGCCACTCCCAAGTGAATGACAATCAGAAACTTTCCTCACTTGCGTGAACTTCTACATATGACTCCATCCTCCAAATCCTTATACTTCAAGGAATATTGTAAAACAAGTAAAGAAAGGCTAAGTTCGGGTGTAACCGAACATTTTATACTCTCGCAATTTATTGAAGAAATTTTATTAAGATAACGCACAAATTTACCTATAAATTCGGAATAAAGTTCACCAGCAAGGTACACTATATCCAATACTATACGCTCACTTAATTTTGCTAAGATATATCACATATTAACTAATACATATATGCGTAATAAAGCCCAACAAATTTTTAAAAAACCTATAATTATGTATATGGGAGCTAGGAGATGTTGTGACCCGATTTTAATAATTTTTGGAACAGAGACACACTATTGGAAGAAAACAATTTCCTCATTAAATTAGCTGAGAGATATACCCATATTTTCGGTTAAAATTTAACCTTAGGCTGAGTTCAACATGTTCGATATCTGGGGCCTTGAAAAGTTATAGTCCGTTTTCGACAATTTTTTCACAAGTGATGCCACAGATCAAATACAGTATTTGTGTAAAGTTTTATTTCGCTATCATCATTGGTTCCTAATGTGTATATTATATGGTTATTATCCGATTTCTTTCATTTTTGGACTGTATAAGGAAACGGCTAAAAGAAACGACTGCAGAAAGTTTGGTTTATATAGCTTTATTGGTTTGCAAGATATATACAAAAAACCTATTTGGGGGCGGGGTCACGCCCACTTTTCCAACAAAATTACATTCAAATGTGCCCCTCCCTAATGCGATCCTATCTTCCAAATTTTGTTTTCATAACTTTATTTATGGCTTAGTTATAGCTCTTTATGTGTTTTTGGTTATCGCCATTTTGTGGCAGTGGTCCGATTCCGGCCATCTTCGAACTTAACCTTCTTATGGTGCCAAGGAACACGTGTTCCAAGTTTCATTAAGATATCTCAATTTTTACTCAAGTTACAGCTTGCACGGACGGACGGACAGACAGACATCCGGATTTGAACTTTACTCGTTACCCTGATCACTTTGGTATATATAACCCTATATCTAACTCGTTTAGTTTTAGGACTTACAAACAACCGTTATGTGGACAAAACTATAATACTCTCTTAGCAACTTTTGTTGCGAGAGTATAAAAAGAATTAGCGAAATCGGTTCAGCTGTTCTCGAGTTATGCGCTTAGCAACACATTTTGCGATTCATTTTTATATTATAGAAGATAATAATTTATACATACATATTTAAACAATTTTAAGTAAATTTACTACTTGAAGTGCGCGGTTTGTCGCTACTCAGCTATTGTTTACTATAGATATAATTTCCTGAATCTTGTAACATATTAATTAAATATTTAATTAATATTAATTTACTTAGCAGAACAAACTTTCTTAAGTGCGAGTAAAATTAAAATATGAAGTACAGAACAACTAGAAGTGCATTTAGAGCAAATTAGTCATAAAAAGGGACGTTTGCCTCCAAACAAGGTGAAAGTCATTTCTTAAAAGCCAACTGTAACGGAACTTACAACGAAAAAATCGGTGAATTAACTTAATTGAACGACACACCAGTTTGTTATATACATATAAGATGGATATCTTTCTTGTTTTCTGCTCCACACTTATCGTGCTGCTGATCTATCTACGCCACAAATATCAATATTGGCAGCTGCTTGGAGTGCCACAACTGAAAATGAATTATATTTTCGGCAACTTGTTTCGCATAAAGACGATACATACAACTGAACTCATTCACGAAGTATATCAGCAGTTTCGTGGTGAAGCAAAATTGGTCGGCACATACATTTTCACACAACCTATTGCTATTGTTTTGAATTTAGACTTGGTAAAGTCTATACTAATTAAGGATTTCAACAAATTTACGGATCGTTTTATACAACGGAAGATTGATAGCGTTATCACAGATAATCTTTTTCGCCTGCATGGCGATCAGTGGCGTCCATTGCGTACGAAGCTTACACCGACCTTCACATCGGCGAAAATGAAGTTTATGTTTCCCACGGTGGTGACAGTCGCGAGTCAATTAGATGCGGTTTTCGACTCACTATTGGCCAATACGCGAAGCGTCGATGTAGAATTACATGATATGATGGGTCGCTTTACAACCGATGTGATTGGTCATTGTGTCTTCGGTGTTGAGTGTAATAGCTTAAAGGATCCTAATGTGGCATTTCGTCGCATAGGCCACCGTATTTTCTATCCACGTTATCTCTCTATACGTCTACGTACCTTTATGGTTACATATCCCGCTATATACAAATTTCTGAAATTATTCAATATCAAAGAAACTCCTAAAGACGTTGAAGCCTTCATACTGCAGCTGGTACGTGACACAGTGCGTCTGCGTGAAGAGCAGAATATTCAGCGTAATGATTTCCTCAATTTGCTGATTGAGTTGAAAAATTCCAAAGATTTAAAGGGCTTGCCTCCAATGGGTATTGAAGAGATGGCTGCACAGGTGTTCGTATTTTTTGCGGCTGGCTTTGAGACCAGCTCAAGTAATATGGCTTTTGGGCTATTTGAGTTAGCGAAGAGTCCCCAAATACAGGAGAAGTTGAGAGCGGAAATTTTTAGTGTTTTGGAGAAATATAATGGTCATTTGACTTACGAAGCTATGATGGAGATGACATATTTAGACCTAGTTATAACAGGTAAGCTTATTATCTGAACATTTCATTAAGTACCACACATATGTTGATTGAGATTTCACTTTATTTCTTTATTTTATTTTCAGAGACTCTCCGTAAATATCCAGCATTCGCTGCTCTGACTCGTGTCTCCGTTGATGATTATAAAATACCTGGTACGAATATAACACTCGAGAAGGGCACAAATATATACATACCAATGAAAGAAATACATTATGATCCGGAAATCTATGAGAATCCAAAAGAATTCCGCCCAGAGCGCTTCAACCCGGAAGAAGTGCAGAAACGTCATCCACAAGCTTTCCTTGGTTTCGGTGATGGCCCGCGTAACTGTATTGGCCTACGCTTTGGACGTATGCAAGTGCGTGTTGGTATGATAACTTTGCTCAAATCTTATCGCTTCAGCTTATCGGAGAAGACACCAACCGAATTAGAGATTTCCAAATATAGTATTGTGCTTGTACCCCACACCAAAGTGTGGCTGAAAGTAGAGAAGCTGTGAAAATAAAACTTCTTTGTTGTTTAGAGAGTTTAAGTTGAATGATTAAATAAAATTAAGATAATATAAAACTATATAGAAAATACAAAAATTAAGGTTAAATTAGAGGTGCTATAGCCATAACCATACCCACAACCAAAGCTGATCGAACCAACTTTACGGTAATAATAATGTACTATACATTTGATGCAATTATTTGTGCTAGTTATATGATTTTGTCAGTTATCTTTATAATAATCAGTTCGTGTAATTCTATGTAAATAAATCTTGTTTTTATTGGCACCAATATTTGTATATGTTATGAAAACAACTAAGTTTTCAGTTTCATTATCTATTTGTAAGTCTTTGTTTGCGATAGTATTATCTTCTTTCTCTACTGTTGGGTTTTTTCATTGAGTAAACGCGGCATTATTTGGTTAACAGTTTTTTTTTCTTCAGGAAGTATTAATAAAATACTGATAATGATATTATCTTGTTCTTTGTCGATACATTTTATTAATTATTCTCTTCTCATAGCGATTGTTTATAAGACCTAAAACTAAAATATATATAAACAAGTAAGGAAGGGCTAAGTTTGGTTGTAACCGAACATTTTATACTCTCGCAATTTATTTATTTAATTTTATTAATATTACAAACAATTTGACCCACATATTCGTCATATATGTATATGGCATAAAGTCCATTGAAAGTTGGAAACCCTAATATTATGTATTTGGAGCTAGGTGAAGTTATGACCCGATTTCACCCATTTTTGGCACGGAGACATATTCTTAGAAGAAACATATTCCCTCTACATTTCTTCAAAATATATGAGAGATTTACCTATATTTTCGGTAAAAAAAAAGATTAGAAGCACTGAGGTCCTCAAGTTCGATATATGGGGCCTAGAAAACTTATGGTCCGATTTCGGCGATTTTTAGAAAGGGGGTGGTGCCACACTATAAATGCAGTATTTATACAAAGTTCTGTTCCGATATCTTCACTAGTGCTTACTTTATATAATATATTGTAAAGTAAACGATTCAGATCGACTTCAAAGTTCTGGTATATAAGAAGTAGGCATGGTTGTGAACCGATTTTGATTTGACGAAAATATTACAAACCGAATTTCACTGAAATTGTAGTAGTCGAGTAGTTTCGGAGATATGGTTTTTGACCCATAAGTGGGTGGAGCCACGCTCATTTAAAATTTTGTATACCAATTTGAATGCAGCACTTCTGTATCTTCTTTATGGTGAATTTTAAGTTTTCTGGTATTTTTCCTTGTTGAATTAAAGAATTTTTAGTGGTTTTCAACACAACTTTTATATGGACTGTATAAGGTAGTACCTAACAGAAACGACTGTACAGAGTTTGGTTGATATAGCTTAAGAAGTTTACAATATATGTGCAAAAAATCGATTTGGGGGCGGGACCACGCCCACTTCTTCAAAAAAAAACATCCGGATATGCCTCTTCCTAGTGCGATCCTTTGTACGAAATTTTACTTTTATAACTTTATTTATGACTTAGTGTGGTACTTTATATGTTTTCTGTTTTCACGCCATTTTGTGGGCGTGGCAATGGTCCGATATCGGCCATTTTCAATACCAACCTCCTCATAGTGCTAAGGAGTATGTGTTCCAAGTTTCATTAAGATATCTCAATTTTTATTCAAGTTATCGCTTGCACGGACGGACAGACATCCGGATTTCAACCCCACTCGTCATGCTCATCATTTATATATATATAACCGAATATTTAACTCTTTTATTTCTGTGTGACACAAACAACAGTTATGTGAACAAAACTAAAATACTCTGTGCAACATGTTGCGAGAGTATAATGATTGCCTACAACAATTCTTTCTCGTTGGAAACCTGCCGCTGCGGCAAAGGCTTTCTTTTGAACCGTTGTTCGATCATTCGAGGAATCCTTCCTTCCATGTACGTATGTGGCTTGTGTGGGCCAAGATATCGGACTTTTTGTTGTGTAATTGTATTTATTTATTGTATTTCATAATGCACAAAAATATATGAAAATCTGACTTTTTTTCAAAATACTTGTTAACTTATGTTTTTATTTGTTTCTGATCTTCATGATGCTGCTCAAGTGCAGCTAACATAGCATCCAAAAAATCACATAATTCAATCTTTCCGTTCATATCAAAATCAGAGCTTGCCGTGTGTACAGCGTGCGCCAGAAATGGCAGTTTACGCAGTGCACGCCCGCTTAAACCAATGCTGCGTTCGGATAAAGCCGTTAGCAAACCCTCATGTCGTTCAGTATCTTGCAGTGATTGTTCATTAATTATGCCAATACGCATCATCTCTGTTAACATCTTCTCGTAAATACATTTAATTGCCGCGGCATTTGGCAAACCAATATATTGTTTGATATCAGCACGATCCAAAAAGGCCAAATCAATAGTGTCAGCTAAATTTGATGTTGCTAATATTAAAACATTGGGATGTTCTTTAATAGCATCCAGTTGTGTCAGTAATGCATTAACCACACGCATGGCATCTTTTGGCTCCTGCCCAGACATGCAATCACGTGCATATGCCATCGATTCAACTTCGTCGATTAATACACATACCAGGTTATGTGGATCAACAACAATTTCTCGTATTTTCGCAAATAAACGCATGACCAGTTTACCGCTCTCCGAAAACCATTTGGAAAATAAACTGTGACTATTGATTTCAATTAAATGTGTGTGGCGAAACGTACGACGCACACGTATGGCTAGTTTTTGAGCTAGCGCTTTGCATAAGCTGGTCTTCCCGGTGCCGGGTGGTCCATGCAGTAGTAGTAAGCGATTACAGGAAATGATATGAGGATTTACGCTGTGCTGAGAGAATATCAGCGCCGAAAGTGCAAACTTAAGCAGCTGAAACGAGTATAATTACCATTGTTTGTGTTGATAATGAAAGTATAGTACCTTGATATACAAACCTTTTCTTTCAAACCATTTTCATAAATTAAATTCTCCCATAAGTGTAGAAAGCTGCTTGATGGTAATAGCCAATGACTGGATGCAGGTACTGCATCACCATCACCGCCATCATTCGACTCAATATCAAAAGTTTCCAGTTCCATAACACGTCTTTGTGGGCTGAAGAAATGTAATATTAAATGCTTCAAGTCAGTTTCGGTGAGTAACTGAAAAAACAAATTTTTAATTTGTAAAAAGTTATTTCGATAATGTTTTTCGTCTTATTGTACTTCTCCATTGCTTTTGGCTTCACATTCCACAAGTACTGATTCAACCAACTTCAGATCTCCCAGCGTGGAGCTGTTTGCAATAATTGTCTCATCAATTTTTATCGTCTCGCCCAGCGGCACTTTCGCCAATACAATGTACTCACGTACAGGTGCGTCAAGCAACTTTTCCAGCGCTTCTAGTCGGCTGCAAATACAAAGAGGTTAAAATTTTTCAAATTTAGCGCTCAATTAATTACTTTTCATTTGGTTTAAGGCATATCTCCGCATGCACACTGTATTTTGCACTTAACAAATTCATATTTGACGTTTAAATAAATTTTTAAATTTTTTGCAAAAACGCTTGACAACAAAGCTCTATTCTTGCTCTGCTTCTTATTTGCAAATAAATTTAGTTCACAATAGATTCCATATTTTGCAAACAAAGTTACCATTTAAATAATTTTAAATGAAATGAAGTGAAATATAATTCGGAGTTTTAAAATTTCGGAATCTCTGTAAAGCAATATGTTTAAATAATATATAATTATTTATTGAAATGATTTAATTGTTTGTTAATATGTGGTACCTATACAGGAAAGCCTTTGAGTATAGAAATGTGATAAATAATGTTTTGATTGCGATTTATTCCGAAGTCATTTAGCAAGTTCAAACTTTGACCTACAGGTGTAGATTTGAAGCCCTGGTTGCCCGAACCTGCCCAAACTGGCAAGCTTAAATTAATTGCCATCGTAGTCATTTAATGGCAGGCCCAAGAAGTGAGCAGTTTCGACAGGGTTGCACAAAAGGGAAAGGGATGTTAGATGATTGGAGTTTAGGGTGCATGCAAAGAGTTTAACCTGCTACAATATCCAGAACGAAGTTGCGGATGGGTCATTAAATTTTCGCGATGCAACTCGAGCTCTATATGTGCAATGGGTGGTGTTTTATCTCCAAGTTGGTCATTCACAGGGCTGTTCCCCATGAAGGTGTTAGTGGCTACTCTGTGAATGGCGTTCAGTGCTTGTCGAAAGTCTGTCGCATCCGAAGTCCGGTATAGTTCTGTAGTTCGTCGACGTATTTCAGAAAGGTCCTCTCGATGAATATGGGAGGCGGCTCGGCTTTCAGCGATTATTTCTACGAAAATATTCCAATAGAAACTGTTTGGAGAGCATTTTGTTATGCTCCTTCTCAGGTAGCATACGGGCCTCATTATGTATGTACGTGTACAATCTGTGGCTATCCGGAGAGCGGTATTTTGACAAGTCTGGAGCTTCCCCAGCTGGTTTTCTTTTGTGATATCCGAGCTGCTGTTGACTTTTAATCTGTAATTCGATGTATTTATTATTTAGGAATGATATTCTCCGATTTTTGTTGTTGTTGTACATTGGCATGACGGCAAAAGCACTTTTCCACGTATCAAAAACAAAATAATAATAATAATAACAAGTAAGGAAAGGCTAAGTTCGGGTGCAACCGAACATTTTATACTCTCGCAATTTATTTAGAGATTTACCTATACTTTCGGTGAAAAATTACCCTTAGGCACTGAGTTCTTCATGTTTGATATCAGGGGCCTTGAAAAGTCATGGACCGATTTTGACAATTCTTTCACAAGTGATGTCACAGCTCAAATACAGTATTTGTATAAAGTTTTATTTCGCTATCTTCATTGGTTCCTTATGTATATCTTATAAAGTGAAGGAATCAGATGAAATTCAAAATTGAGTTATATGGGAAGTAGGCGTAGTTGTGAACCGATTTCGCCCATATTCTACCAGTGTCATCAGGGTGTCAGGAATGTGTTATATACCGCATTTCATTGAAATCGGTAGAGTAGTTCTTGAGATATGGTTTTTGACCCATAAGTAGGCGACGCCACGCCCATTTTCCATTTTGTAAAAAAATCTCAGTGCAGCTTCCTTCTGCCATTTCTTATGTAAAATTTGGTGTTTCTGACGTTTCTCGTCAGTGAGTTAACGCACTTTTAGTCATTTTCAACCTAACCTTTGTATGGGAGGTGGGCGTGGTTATTATCCGATTTCTTTCATTTTTGGACTGTATAAGGAAACGGCTAAAAAAACGACTGCAGAAAGTTTGGTTTATATAGCTTTATTGGTTTGCAAGATATATACAAAAAACATATTTGGGGGCGGGGTCACACCCACTTTTCCAAAAAAATTACATTCAAATGTGCCCCTCTCTAATGCGATCCTATGTTCCAAATTTTATTTTCATAACTTTATTTATGGCTTAGTTATAGCTCTTTATGTGTTTTTGGTTATCGCCATTTTGTCCGATTCCGCACATTTTCGAACTTAACCTTCCTATGGTGCCAAGGAATACGTGTTCCAAGTTTCATTAAGATATCTTAATTTTTACTCAAGTTACAGCTTTCACGGACGGACAGACGGACGGACAGACAGACATCCGGATTTGAACTTTACTCGTCACCCTGATCACTTTGGTATATATAACCCTATATCTAACTCGTTTAGTTTTAGGACTTACAAACAACCGTTATGTGGACAAAATTATAATACTCTCTTTAGCAACTTTTGTTGCGAGAGTATAATAATCACCTCAAGACGAAAACTGTTGAGTGGCAGCGCAAAATGCTAAATTGAATAAACAAAATACTTTTTCGTTTTTAATTTTTATATTTTTTCTGCTTTAAGCTGATTGCGTTTTCGCCACTTCAATGGACCGCCTCCGTAGTGTGGATTTTATAGCTTGAACTTCCGGCTATTTTTCGCTTTAACGACGAAAGCAAAAAATTAAAACAACAACAAAAACTACTCCCACTTTTAAGCTTACACGGACGGATATACTCGTATACTTATATAGCGCTTCAAAAGTGCGCTTACCCCTTTGGTTTCCTGTTATTGTCAAAGCAAAATGTTGAGCAATTTCTCAAACATGCTGAGGACAAGAGCCAAAAATGTTGCCATCTATGTAGAAAATCAACAACAATAATAACAATTCGAGTTGCATGTATATGTAGTAGGTAATGTTGAGTGTGTGTGCTGTATTGCTGATGAAGAAACAACAAGAAGTACAAGTTGGAGTAACGGCAGCAACAACAACAACAAAATAAAAGCATATTGACATTCTTCAGTAAGCGCATTTCTGCTGCTTGCGTCAAGTGAAAATGAAATACATTAAAAAAAAAACAACAAATTTCGCTGGCGAACTAATATATCTTAGAGCTCGAGGACGCAAACAAACAGGCTTATGGTTATATTGTCGAAGTGTTAGCGTACACACACACACGTATTTATATATATGTATATAGAACAGAAGTATGCGTAAGTGTAAATGCCTTCATGCGTTCGCCGTTTGCTGCTTGGACTGTCACACAACCTCACTCACGAACTTACATACAAATATGCCCGCTGTACCCGCTCCTTTGGCCACAACAGCAGTTACTTACAAAAAAAGAAAATAAAAAAAAATCTTAGAAAATGCAATGCAATGGTTCAAAGTGCAATGCTTTAGTACAAGCGTGTGCGTTTTTCCCTTAGAAAATCCTTCAGGCAACGCTTAAGCTGCGCATTTTTCACATTTCAAATTCGGTAGCCAAACAATGCATTATTGGTTTTCATTCGCAAATACCCGTACTCGTTGCGTGTAGTGGTGCCCATATATGCAGCTTTTCATCACAATAAAGAGCTACACAATCAATCACCCCTTCCATACACACACTGAAAATCCCATGAGCGTTTGGTTTGCCTACTTAAAGTCCACGAACTCCAAAAATCGACTTAGAATACTTTATTCCTGGTAATAGAGTTCGACTTGCCAACGAAGTTACTCAAAACTTTGAAAAACATTCGTTATGCTTCCTAATGAGTTCTTCCAAAGGTGAGGAGTCTCTTTAGAGTACACCAATTTCTTAATTCTTAGATAATAAAGTTCCTTTATTATTCCTTGGACTTTTATAACTCTAAATGCCAAAAAGTCTATTAGGCTTTAGTCCTACATATGGATGTACATAAATCGGTATTTTGACACTATAAATACTTCACGATTTGCAAATAAATATGCTTCCCCCCCGATGACTTCTGGATTCTTATGTGATACATTTTATCCGTTTGCGATCCAAAATCTGGCATAAAATTCGCAAACCGAAATTTAAGACTCTTCTCTCGAACTCATATTTTAATAGTTTATCCTCATAATTACGCTGAAGTTTATGGTTCAAGGTGTTCTTCACATAATTAAAGCCTAATTCCAAATATCTGACATACAACGAACGTAGCCAGAGCGACTTCCAAAGACTGAATGAATCTAAATGTGAGCTAACCAACCTTAAAACCCTCACATTACGACGGTGACCGATAATTAAAACATGGAGGAATTTTAGGAATTTGCCGTATATTCGGCAAAAAGTCCACTAGAATATACTGGTACATACAGTATATAATGTAGTATATGAGGGCTGGGATAATTCCTGAATCGATTTCACTAATTTTCATCACCAACATACATTATATCCAAGACTATACGCTCACATAATTTGGATAAGATATTTTACATAATAACCGATTTATAAGGTATAAAGCCCTCCTATAATTAGGTATATGGGAGATAGAGGAAGTTATTACCCGATTTCAACCATTTTTGGTACAGAGACACACTATTGGAAGGAACACATACCCCAGTCAAATAATTATATGTACATTTCGGCTTTTGTTTATATTTCTTATTCACTGTTATTTTTTGGATTTCGGTAAATGTGGAATACAAGATTGATATGTTACCGTTACTATGCAACGAAAATTGTTTCATACTTTTCTCGTTCGTTGTACAGTTACATTAAGAATGTGCTTGTGAATTGGGTATTGCATAGTAAATATTTATATGTGCAAAATCAGTTTAGTGGATCTTTCTTTTCTGATAGTGTCGCAGCAAAAACTTTTTTTGCTAAAATTTGTTTTCAAAATTATTGTAGGTGCATTAACTTAATGAATTATTAAAAATTTGATTACATTTATTTAACTTTAAGCCTAAAATGCCTCTTGGTACTAGTTTATCACCCGAGGAACAAGTAATAATTATAGGAATGCATAAAAGCGGTCCCAAAATGGCTCTAGACCAAAGCGACATCGGAACTGTATCTCCAAATTTCTTAAAAACCCCAATAATTATGGTATAGTGCGACGCAGCGGACGAAAAACAACATTGATGAGCGGTGCGAAAGGATGATTCGACGGCTAGTAGTTGCGGACTTGATAAGTAGCGATCAAATATGGACCTAGTTAAGACAGAAAATCACAATAAATATAATTTTTCCAATTATACATAAAAATCAGTTTCTGAAACACGCCTCCATGGCACCTAAACCAACGCTAAAGAAAGACACAATAAAGCACATTTGAGGTTTGTAAATAAATACCAATTCTGTGCCGATGCCGGTCCTACTACAAGCTATGTTTTGGAAGTGGTACCTTGATTTCATGGGCTGCATTTTGCTGCTGTGGAAAGCTATCTACATGTTTTATATTCACTCAAATGAATGCTAATATCAATGTAGATCTTTTGGACAGCGAGTTAATAAAATTTGCTGGCAATATTTATGGCATATAACTGGACATATCGAAAGGATAACGCTTCAATCCACACGAAGAACATCTTTAACGACCGGAAAATTCCGGTATTACAATGTGCAACATTGAGTTCGAACTTAAATCCTATTGAGGATCTCTGGGGGAACCTCGCTGCTCCTGTTTTCCAAAACGGAAAGCAGTTTGAGATAGTACGTCACCTTAAATTAGCCATAAAGCAATAATTTGCCAATATTTACATAACTATTCTACAGTCAGTAGTTAATTCTCTGATTAAGCGGCTTAATTTAGTTTTAAAATATAAGGACAATTCTGCTGCCTATTAAAATAAACATTTCTTTCAGTTAAACTCAAATGTATAGGCTTTACTGGTAAAAATAGTAAAATGTACATATAAATATTTACCATTAGCCTAAACTTCAATTCTGTTTTATAGTTTAAAAAATATTTTGAAATTTGTTAATTTTTTGTTTTTTATATCGTATACATTAATAATAACAAACCTGCATACTCAGAAATATTTTGCAATTTTGTAATCTTTAATTTTTTTTGCAAAAAGTTCATGCACATATAATTATTTGACTGAGGTATCTTTTGAATTTTTTTAGAAAATCTGAGGGATTTACCGATTTTTTAGGTGAAAAATTACCCTTAGGCTCTGAGATCTTCATGTTCGATAGCCGGGGCCTTGAAAACTTCTAGTCAAGAACTTGAAGTGAGAAAGGAACAGTAACTAGATATTGATAGTTATATGAAATGACTGAAAAAAAACAGAGATCAAGAAAAGCCGGCTAGAATAAGAAGTTTAATTGAATGGTAAGCGAGAATGTGATGTAAAGAGAGAAGTGAGAACTAATGCTACTTTTATTTCAATCAAATATCGAATAATTCGGCGCCATTGAGACTCGAAACAATAAAACGTAACTCTATAACAGCAAATATAAGAGCATAAAACTTCTTCTGCGTAGCACAGTTTAAATCGTATCCGCAACTTTGTGCAATTTGCGCTGTTATTCAAGCAAACAAAAGTGGCCAGCCAGAATAGTGCAGAAAAATGCAAGAAATGTATCAGTGTGTGTGTTTTTGTGTACATTTGAGTGGTAGTGGCACCTATATACGCACCTACCATCGTCGAAACTAAAGCGATTGCCAAAGAATATACGAGTAGTTGAAGCGAATAAAAGAGAGAAATTCGAAAATAAAATCATTTGAGTGGCGAGAAATAAAAAAATAAAAAAACAGGAAGCGGGAAAATGGGACGACCATTATGAGTTTGCCGAGTTGCAAGTTGATTTCGATTATTGACTGCATTTCCTTTTTTTACACAATATACAAAATTATACAAGTGCGCACACACACTCATCCAAGCACACATATTCACAGAGATTGGCAGCAGCAGCTGCAATGACTTGGAACGATCGGCTACTCACATTGTGAGCACACAGCACTCGGACGACGTTATAAAGTAGCAAAGATCTACTGAAGCTGTACACAGCAGCGAGTGGAGAGGAAATGCAATTGGAAGCGGTGAAAGGAGAGCGTGCAAAGCAAATGCGAGATGAATGAATGTAATGTAAAGTGCGCTTGCATATCCATTTGGCATATAATCTTTGAAAATGGATAATGTTTGCTTTCAATTTTCAGCTTCCTTGCACGAAGCACCAAAAACTAATGTCGTACGAAGGAACCAGCGCAGTCAAACACATACACTGACATACCTATACTAAACGAGTGACAATATGTTGTTGGCGTCGTCCAACGGATATTATTGAAATGCGAGAAATCTGACAAAATACAAGATTGGCACACTATGTAATACAACAGTATGGAGGTTTTATGTGTTTGAAGATACAAAATTGTGGAAATAAATATGTTTGGATGTGTGATTTGCACTGCTAGGAGTGGAAATTGCATTAGCGCATGGTAGAACGGACTGTGGCGTCTTAAGCTTCAGGTCCGGGGGTTGTAAAATAATTCAATTTGAAAGTATATGGAACTAATGCTTACTTACATAAATATCTAGCAACGTTTATGTGTAGAAAATTATAGAAAGTCTTTACTTCTACCAAAATGTTGAGTATTTGGAAACCTTCTAAAATCTCATATTAGATATATGTATGTATAACCAGCAAGAGGTAAATTGAAATGATCAAAAAATTTGCATTCTCATCATAGGCGGTTTGAAGTGAAAGTTTGTTGAAGATTTTTGAGTTTTGAGCTTTTAGCTTTGTTCTTTTCCGCCTATCAGGCTTTATAAACAATTTTTCTAACCGAAAAAAATATTAATATTTGTTGTTGCTGTTGTAGTGATTATCTAGACCTGGATCTGGTGGTTTAAGCTTAAGTTTTTTCGACGGAGCCGGATTAAAAAAAAAAGAATTTTAGATGGATGGGGATGTGAAGTTGGATGTTGGGGCGAAATTAGACCACTGCCACGCCCACAAAATGACGTTAATCGCAAATCTATAAAATGCTATAAAGTAAAATTTGGTACAGAGGATAACACCAGGGAGGGACATAGTTGGATGAAATATTTTTTGGGAAATCAAATTTTTTGTATATATGCATCTCAAAAACTGGAGTCAATTCCTTTAGGCACACTATATTATACTACTCGATTGATTGCATTGATATTGGGTACATACATTTCGTTCACCTTGCAATATATAAAACAGGATAATCGGAACAAAACCTTGCAAAAATACTGCATTTATAGTGCGACATCTTCTTCTTCTTCTTGACTGGCGTAGACACCGCTTACGCGGTTATAGCCAGTTTGGCGCCAATTGGTAACACCAAGTGAAGCCAGGTCCTTCTCCACCTGGTCCTTCCATCGGAGTGGAGGTCTCCCATGATTTTTCTTAATATCACCGAAATCGGATTATAACTTGTCAAGGCCCCAGTTAGCGAACATGAGGACTTGAGTGCTTGTCTTAAATTTTTTGCCGAAAATTTCGGTAAATCTCTCAGATATTTTCAAAAAACTCAGGGGGAATCTTTTTATTCTAATAATGTGCCTCCGAGTATAAAATGTTCGGTTACACCCGAACTTAGGCCTTCCTTTCTGGTTGTAATTCAGATTATTGCCGCTGGCTCAGTTGAAAGGACGGATGAAATGTTGGCTTACTTTTGTGCAATATTTCACAGAATTCGCACCGACTTTTGCAAACCTTAAACTTCCTGCTTCGATTACAACAATATACTTGACGAAACGGAAATAGATACGTATTCCCTTTTACCGTTAACACAATGCCAATTGTTTGTATATACATACATATATGTATATGTAGGCAATCAATTGCAAACACTTGTAACAGCCGATATGTAAATGTTAAGTTGAAGGTAATTGTGCATACAGATCAATGGACCCAGAAGCAAGCAATCGGCCAGCAGACAGCCATGCACTTTGAGAAAACGAAAATGAACACCAATACATATACATACATATACATATGTATATCAGTATATGTAGTACTCGTGTTGGCTGCTGCAACAATTCCCTAAGTAGTTGAGTACTTTCAGCTTCATCAGTTGCTCGATCTTTGATTTCCAATCAGCGTTTATTGTACTTGCAAATCTGCTGGGCAATGGTTGAAGTAGAAACAAAGTTCATGGTCGTACACATACAGATACATAACTACTAGAAGTTCACCGGATGTATGTATGATATATGTAATAAACTAACAAAAATACTAATATATATGTATATAAATATAGTAAAAAATGCAAATCATTGTATGCGGGCGAAATGTATTTTTGATCTTGATAAATATATTTTATATGAATACTCTTGAAACATTTTGCCCAGCGAACATAATACTGTTGTTCGGCTATGTATACAAATATACATATATGACGAGTATAATTGATCAAGTGCAAAAATTTAAAAAAATATTCACAAATTTCCTGAGTTGCCAAACAAACTTGGAGAAATGTATATTATAACAAAAACTCAAACTTGATTGCTCCTAAAAGTATCTGACGAAGAGATATTTCTACATGTGGTAAAAACCATAAAAAATTCGCAAAAACAACCTTTCAAAATAATTGAATTTATTATTATAAATTAAATTATTAACTCTCAAAATTTACAAAAACTTGGCTACACGTGGTTGGCCCCTCCAAAACAAACCTGAAAACAAACCTGACTTTACATGAGCTCTTAAAATCTATTCTCAATATTTAACAAAATTGACTTTGGTAATAAATATTTAAAGCAACATTATTCCATGTAATCCCTCAAAATGATCACGAATTTGACCCCAACGATCTTGACCTCACGGAACCCTTAAAATGTTTAAATATAAAGTTCATTTGCACGGCCAAAATGCCAAAGGTTCATTTACTTCGACCGGAATGTCAAAGTCTTTGATGTTTACCAAAATATAAATAAAACCTAGCTAAAGGTCAATGAACTTGGTCAAAATGTAAATAAACCCTGGTCGACCGAAATGTAAACAAAGCCTGGCCAAAGTTTATGGACCTCAGCCAAAATGTGAACAAACCCTAGCCAAAGTTCATTGACCTCATCCAAAATGTAAACAAACCCAAATACTTAACATTAAATAACATTAAATACCGCTCTAACTCATAGTATTTATGCAGTTTTAGTTTCATTTTTAATTTCACCCTGCTGAAGCAACAATTTTTGAGAAATTTAATTAAAATGTGTGCACAGTAATAATCTTGCAGCTTAAGTTTCGCAGCTCTTCAAAACACTTTGCAACCTTTTGTCGTTCTCTTCCTTTTGAACGGTATTAGTTAAATGATTGATTTGGAATTCCTTAAAATGAAACTAAATTAATTATTCTTGCTTAACAGTTATTTGTATGGATGAAGGTGGGTGCACTGTGGCAGGACTTTTGTCAAATGCTTCCATGTTGCAAAAATGGGTGTGAATTTTGAGGTACGCTATGTTATTTTGGGTGGCACAGTGGGTTAGTTGTTGCTGTGGTTGGTTCAATGATTTGATCGAATCTATGAATATTGGTGTCTTCAAATATAAATATTTATTAATTCGATTTATTTCTACGCTGAGAGTTTTTAATCAAAGTCTGGAAGCTACTGGAATATAGAAGAGCGAAGAAGCCATGATATTAAGAAACGGGTTTCAGCGGGTACCATAGAATTCCTTAAAAATTCTCTGGAAACATTAGCGGTGTATACCCGAATAGTATTCGATTCTCTAGTGAATTAAAGATATAATGGATTGATAGATTTTTGTATGATAGTGCGGTCGAATATCTGACAATTTCAAGTTGATAAGATTTTTATAAATATTTAGTTTCTATAATCACTTTTTCCGTTATTTTTTAATGATCTATTATCAAAATAGATTTACCGATATTTTATATGATCGATTATTGATATTTATCGATAACTTGTTATCGATTTTTTTGAAAAAAAAAACTGTTAAAAAATATATGTATATTCAATTTAAAAATTGCTTTTTTCTGTTATTTTTTTATAATGTATCATTAATACTATGCTATCGATACTTTATATAACCGATTATTAATATTTTTCAACATATTATTATCGACCTTTTTATTAAAGAAATATTTTATTTGCGTACATTCAATCAATCAATCAATTCAAAAAAATCGTTTTTTCCATTATTTTTTATGATCTATTATCAATATTATGTTATCGATACTTTATATTATCGATAATAGCTATTTATCGATAGCTTGTTATCGATTTTTTCATCCAAGAAATATATAATTTGCATATATTCAGTAGAAAAAAATTCTCCACAGAATCCAGTAGTATACCACTGTGCATCCACAGCGTTACCGCGTAAATTTGCATGAAATAAATTTTTTAATTACTTTTTTCCGCTATCATTCGTTTTTTTTTCTTCTACTAGTTACTCGCTGACAATTAAAAACTAATAATAAATGAAAATTTGATTTACGATTACAACTTGAAGTATTTTGCGCCCATTCCTCTAAGCCCGTCAGTCACATTGTCAGCTGAACACTTCCAAGTTGGCTGTGGAAAACAATGAACAGGAATGACAACCAAGCGCTAAGTCATTCGAAATATAAGTAAACTGAGCGCCAACACACTAATTCAAGTCCTACGTCCGTTTGTAGCAACTAGCTAGCTTGCTGGCTTTGTCGCGGCCACGCAATGACCTTTCAGTGAAATGTTGGGAATGGCGTACATTTTTCAATTAAAATTAATCTGACAATCAAAATGACAGTGCCCGAGTTGGAGTACAAAAGTAGCACTTGTGAATGGCGGTGTGCGAGTGCGATGGAGTGTTAGGCCGATGCGGCGCGTCGTTCTTTACGTTCGTTACAATTCAAATCGTTCCGTTGTTGTTGCGTGCGCCTAGAGTGCTCAATGCTACTCGATAGTATGCGCGCCGTACACTGTATGTAATTAAATACTCGTCGTTGCCTGCCTTTGATTATCGCCAACCGCATAACCGCGCCCTGTGCATTTGCATCGGTCGTGCCGCATAAGTGTTTGCTTGCATTCGTTGCGGCTGCCACAGCCCATAATCTAATTAAACACGTAACCAGTAAGGCGCCTACATGCGGGTCGGTATACAGACCAACGGTATTTACTTACACAAGTATGTATGTATATAGTATGTGTTGCTTTGAGCGGCAGCTCGTTAATGCAAATGCACTTCGAAAGCAGGGAGTGTCTCACAGCAGGTGTGCGTGTAAAATTCGTGGCTTATTCAAGTTAGGTGGCAACCTGCTGGCGCGGTGTTGAGGTGTTGTATGCAAGAAAATTACCGCAATTGTTAAACGGAAATAGTTTGTCTTAATTTCATTACCAACGCTGACATTTCCATTCACAACGTCTGCACAGTGGGGTGGTGCCTGACCGGTCGTTGATTTAAGTATTATTGTCAAAGTAAATGGTTGTCTAGCTCATCGATTGTTTTGTGCTACTGTTTTGGAGAGATTACAAATTGTTTGCCGGTATATAACACAGATATATTTAGTTTGTGTGTATGTATGTATCTGCGATACTAATGTATTTGTTGCAGTTGCCTTGAGACACTATTAATCAAAAGGAATTGTGTATATAAAAGAGGCTATAAAAAGCTTTAAATTTTTAGACAGCATTAACTGTAATGTTAGTGGTTGGTGTAATGACATGAATATAACCTTAAATTGCTCAATATCACACAATCTATAATGAGCGATTAAATGCTCTTGACTCAATAAAGTATTCTTTTGATTCCATTACTTCAAAGACTTTTGATACCATCAAGGACCTCAAAACACAAATTTCAAACACAAAGGCACCTTAAGTTGCATAAAATTTCATACCATAATGAAGATCTGAAATTAAAAAAAAAATAACTTGTTATAACTAAGCAAAAAAAAAACTTTATTACACGCACAGTTGCCTATTTTCACTTAGATTTATTTAAAATCAAAATTTTGAGAAAATTTGAATTTTCGAAATTCAGCCTGACCTACCTTTCATTCAAATTATAATAATTTACTAAAATTTTCGAATATCTTTATGAAATTTTCAGTTTATCAAGCTAATCACATGTAGTTTTTAAAGCTTAAAAAGGAAGCATTCGTTCCCTTTCATGAAAATACTCAAAAGTTCAGTAGTATCGAATTTAAAGAATTTCTATCTCTCTACTTCATTGCCCATAAGCTATGGGACTTAAAATGACAGCAAACGGTAGCTGAGACAATCTAATATAGAAATAAAGTAAGTTTAATTTTCTTTGAATTTTTTGGAATAATTGCAACATTTTTATGCATTGAAAAATATGAATAAAGCAAACGTCCACTTAAAATATAAATAAACCAGATTTCATGAGACCCGCCAAAATATCAACAAACTTAAACTTATAAAATCCCCTAATACTTAACAAACCTCAAGTGAGTTAAAATGTAAAAGGGTTTTTTGTTACCTTAAATGTATAAAAATTGTGCAAATATTCCAAAAAATTTAATAGAAATCAAACTTACTTTATTTCTGTAGTAGTAGTAGTCTCTGAGCTACTGTTTACTGTCATTTAAAGTCCTGTAGCTTCAATTTATACAGATTTATGAACAATGAAGTAGAGAGATTAAATTTTTTTAAATTTGATACTACTGAACTTTTGAGTATTTTCATGAAAGGAAACAAATGCTTCGTTCTTAAGTTTTTTAAACTATATGTGATAAGCTTGATAACACTGAAAATTTCATAAGAATATTCGGATATTTGAGCATATTATTATAATTTGAATGAAAGTTGTTGGTCAGGCTGAATTTTGAAAATTCGAATTTTCTCAAAATTTTGATTTCAAATAAATCTAAGTGAAAATAAACAACTATTGTGCGGACACAATCCAGTGGCTAATTTTTTACTGAAAGTGTATGTACGTGGATGGTGTGAGGCGTTCACTTGATCCTATTATCTAACTTTGATATGAGTATTTACATATACTACCGGTAAAATAGACCATTGTTACTCGAGGTTTGGCGATTTCATTTGGGTGTGAAAATATGTTTTTGTTGCATGTATTAACTTAACCAAAAAAAAAACGAAGTGCATATTTGTGAGAAAAAGAAACACTCAAGCTACATACCAAGTCACTCTGTACATAACGGTAATGCGAAACGCAATTAAATTGCAATGCTGTGGCAAAATAAAAGCTGGAAAGAATTGCAAAGACAAAAATGAAACGAGAGCGAAGAATGTAGATGGAGGAATCCAGTGACTGGCTGCCAGATGACCAACTAAAAAAACACGCTTTGCTAACCAAAGCATTCTAAGTACATAATATACGAGCACAACTCAGCGCGGCAGTAATATTTATGCCTTGATGGCCATTTGAGCTGTTTGGCTTGCGTAACGTTGTTTTGTTGCTTGCAGATGCTTTCTTTGTGTTTATTTTCCTTTTTAACTTTTTTTTTATCTTTTTTGGTTTTCAGATTTTCTTTGTTTTTTCTTCAAGCAACTCAAATTATACATTCTTTGCTTGAACAGAGCTTATTTCACTACTCTTGTCGCTGCAGCTGCCTCTCTGTTCTTAGCCGCCCTCTTAGTCTCTTGGTACCAAAATATTGTTACGCTGCATGTACTGTGGCACTCTCGCATTTTGTTGCATGCAGTTTTTACTGCCATATTTGTTGTTACTCTTATCGCGTTTCGCTGGCGCTGTGTCCAGATTGCCACCGTTACGTTAACTTTCTCGCGTACCGTTAACTCATTTTGCACAATTCGGCTTCTCTGCTCACCACGGAATTGTGCTGAGTGAGGGGTGAGTAGTAAAAAATGTTTAACCGAATTTTTACTTAACTCCACGCTACCGAGTTCCACGAGTTCCGTATAAGCTCCGCACTATATACTTCCGCTGCTTTGCCTAGTGTAGTGCACCGGCACTCTGTGCGCACATAACCACAAATTTATCTTTTCTTCTGCTATTGACTGCTCTGCCTCTATCTACGCACATTGTTTCAGTGGTTTACACATTCTTTCTGTAACGGTTTCACATTTCGCTTGGCGTTTTTGTTTCCTTTTTTTCTTTTTTGTTTTTTTTTTTCTTTTTATTTCCTTCGTTACTCGTTGACTTTGTCTTTCTTGCTGCGCTTTGGCCTCATCGTCATCGCTTGACGATGTGGCTGCGTTGATTTAATTGAAATTCTTTGAGGGTTTTCCGCATACACAGTTTGTCTTGAATCATCCTTCCTTGGTTTTCTGCGATTTTTTTATTTTCTTATAGACTTTTTATCGCTGCGCTCGTTGTCACAACGCAAAATTTGTAGAATTATTGAAATTATGGTCAAGCGAATGGTTGGTCATTAATTACGCAGCCGTCAAAGAAGCGATTTGCAGCGCAGCATTATGCTGACCGCTAATAATATGTCAAATGTAAAAACTGGCACATAATAGGGGGTATTAGCAAGGGAGTGAAGGAGTCATTATGTATCTCTATATTTTGGGGAGAAAAGTGATAATAATTAGTTAATGTTCCTGCACTTCCACGATTTTCTAATCCCAGATTCGAAATACGAAGATTACAAATCAGTCGCTTTATTTTTGTTGTAAGAACATGATAATCGTTTTGGCGAATGTAACTCTGGTGTCAGTCAGAAAAGGAATGGTTATAAGGGTCCTCTTCGTTTGTTGACTGATAAGGACTCGTATATGTATCTACCTACGGACTGTTATCTCACCATATGTTATGAATAAGAACATTATCTCAATTACTTTCCGAATTTGTAAGGATCTCCCATCCTGTGACTATTTTCTCATTCTTCTTCGATTAAGTTGGTCAACTGTCTCACGCCTCCTCCACCTTTGAAATAGCGATGTTCTAATAATCTGCAGGATTTTCATTTCTATATGTTCTTGTTCGATGATTCTTGAGTGCCCAGGCCCGCATTCGTCTATATACCCGGATTCTCTAAGTTTGATGACACATTTCGCGGCCAAGCACCTTCCAGGTGTTAAGTGCCAAGGTTGGTGTCGTCCGGAGAGCGCCCATGCACTCATACTTACGAGAGCCGTTCATTGAATGTTAACTAGCTTTTTAGCTTGTGAGGCCTTTTCCCATAGAACAAAATAGGCTTGACTATAGTTTCATATAGCCAGAGAACCACTTTTGGTGAGAGGTCCTATCTTTTTCCGATGTCTCCTCTTCAGCAATATAAGGCAACCGTGACCTTCTTAGCTCTCTCCTCTATTTGGCTTTCCATGAGAGCTTTTTGTCCTGGATGAGCCATAGGTACTTGATTCTCTCCGCTGGACGGAGACAAATTCCGTCTTGTGAAAAAAAAAACAGTTCAGTTTTGCTTGCATTTCGTTACGACGCCGAGATAACTTTGAGAAGACTTAAAACAAGATGTTTAAGGTTGGATTCAACTTCGGACCTATTCAGTGCTCCAATTACCGCTTTCGGAGTAATAATAGTCGGAGAAAACTTATCCTTTAAAGAAAGTGTTTCGTACCCCCGAATATCATCTGCTTAAAAGGGAGTATTCGCAAAAATGTCATTTATGGTTTTCGACTAGTATTGGGGATTACTGATTCTTTTATAGGAAACGAAACCTGAAAGTAATTTTTCCCTAAATTATCCATAGTGATTCAAGTTTCACGACGTCTTTGGGCCGCTTGTTTTTGTAAATTGCTTTGCTGTCAGAGGATCTTATTGAAACCAGCTGCAACTCTCTCTGCTTAACAGCATGCCCCAACAGGTTTACACTCAAACAATTACAATAAGTTACACAGCAAAAAAAGCGCAGAGTTGCTTTTCATTAATTTGAACTAATTATTTTTTCTCGCTCATTTATCACTTCAACTGCTTAATAATACATACATATATGTTTGCAATTCTTTTTGCGTTTATTTACACATCGCTTTTGCCATTTCATTCATTTCACTGCATTTTGCGGAAAAATTCGCTTTCGTTTACAATTCGCACATTTCTGTCGTTTCATTTGCGAAATTTTCTTTCTTTTAACCTTTTGTTGTTATTTTGTTGCTCCGGCAAACTTTGCGGCTCACTTTGACCCGGTTGGCCAATTTCGCTGAATCGGTCTCGAGAGAAAATCAATTAAATGATTAATTGTAAATGGTATATTCGACCGCGAAAGTTTGTTTTCTAATTAAAACCAGCAAAGAAACGATATGAAATAAACCGTTAAACACAATGGCTAATCAAACAGCTGTTAGTTTGCTACATAATTCGATAAACAGCTATCGCTCGCGCTTAATGCCAATCATCGTTGCTGCATTAATTGAATGAATTAGTGTTAATCGCATATATATGTGCTCTTATGCTTAGTTTATATGTAGTAGTGATAGTTTATCTAAAATTTGAAAATAAGGTTACTCATACGCCCAGATCTACTCAAATTCTTCCTGGGCGTATGTGTAATATTTGCTTTTTTATTTTGTTTTTCTTTAAAGGAAAGGAATTGGATTGTAATAACTCTGACTTTCTATATAAAAATGCTTTGAATTGCTTGACTCAAATTCGTTTACTACACAATAGTTAAATGAGGAGGGTATGCCCGCTTGAATTTGTAGTAGATCGTCAGATATTGTTCAAGCGTAATGGTTGAAATAATATAGCAAAGTTTTAGAATAATTATTATTTAGTGGTTTCAATATGACGGAATTGAAAGAAACAACTTCTATCACTCATACATCTAGTTGACCAACAAACGATTGCTCAGGCGTATGAGGAATATTTTATATACTTCACATTTGTTCTCTACTATTTTCACATTTTTTAATATTGTTAAAAGCTAATATGAACTTTGGCAAGTTACAATAAATGTTTTTTTTTAGAATCGTGTTTCTTTTTATACCCTCGCAACAAAGTTGCTAAGAGAGTATAATAGTTTTGTTCACGGTTGTTTCTAAGTTATAAAACTAAACGATTTAGATATAGGGTTATATATATCAAAATGATCAGGATGACGAGACGAGTTGAATTCCGGATGTCTGGCCGTCCGTCTGTCCGTGCAACGGATTACTTAAGTAAAAATTAAGATATCTTGACGAAACTTGGTACCAATGTTCCTTCGGACCGTGGGAGGGTTACTATTGGGCTAAATCGGACCATTGGCCCGCTCACAAAATGGCAATAACCGAAAACCTATAAAGTGTCATAACTAACACATAAATAAAGTTATGAAAGTAAAATTTGGTATAAAGGATCGCATTAACCAGGTCGCTCTCCACCTGGTCCCTCCAACGGAGTGGAGGCCTTCCCCTTCCTCGGCTTCCTCCGGCGGGTACTGCATCGAACATCTTCAGGGCTGGAGTGTTTTCGTCCATTTGGACAACATGATCTAGCCAGCGTAGCCGCTGTCTTCTTATTCGCTGAACTATGTCAATGTCGTCGTATAACTCGTACAGCTCATCGTTCCATCGTCTGCGGTATTCGCCGTTGCCAATGTTCTGAGGACCATAAATCTTGCGCAAAATTTTCATCTCGAAAACTCCTGGTATCGTGTTATCTGACGTTGACATCGTCCAAGCTTCTGCACCATAAAGCAGGACGGGAATGATAAGCGACTTGTAGAGTTTGATTTTGGTTCGTCGAGAGAGGACTTTACTGTTCAATTGCCTACTCAGTCCAAAGTAGCACCTGTTGTCAAGAGTGATTCTGCGTTGGATTTCGAGGCTGACATTGTTCGTGTTGTTGATGCTGGTTCCCATATATACAAAACTATCTACTACTTCAAAGTTATGGCTGTCAACAGTGACGTGGGAGCCAAGACGCGAGTGCGCTGACAGTTTATTTGATGACAGGAGATAATTCGTCTTGTCCTCATTCACCTACAGACCCTTATCCAGGCGGGAAAAAGCAGAACTAACGGCGCGGTTGCTGCGCAATATCATCGGCGTACGCCAGGAGCTGTACACTGTTGTAGAAGATTGTACCTTCTCTATTTAGCTCTGCAGCTCTTATAATTTTTTCCAGCATCAAGTTAAAGAAGTCGCACGATAGTGAGTCACCTTGTCTGAAACCTCGTTTGGTATCGAACGGCTCGGAGAGGTCCTTCCCAATCATGACGGAGCTTTTGGTGTTGCTCAACGTCAACTTACACAGCCGTATTAGTTTTGCGGGGATACCAAATTCAGACATCGCGACGTAAAGGCAGCTCCTTTTCATGCTGTCGAAAGCAGCTTTAAAATCGACAAAAAGGTGGTGTGTGTCGATCCTCTTTTCACGGGTCTTCTCCAAGATTTGGCGCATGGTGAATATCTGGTCAGTTGTCGATTTTCCAGGTCTAAAGCCACACTGATAAGGTCCAATCAGTTTGTTGACGGTGGGCTTTAGTCTTTCACACAGTACGCTCGATAGAACCTTGTATGCGATATTTAGGAGGCTTATCCCACGGTAATTGGCGCAGATTGTGGGATCTCCCTTTTTATGGATTGGGCAGAGCACACTGAGATTCCAATCGTCAGGCATGCTTTCTCCCGACCATATTCTGCAAAGAAGCTGATGCATGCACCTTATCAGTTCTTCGCCGCCGTATTTGAATAGCTCTGCCGGTAATCTATCGGCACCCGCAGCTTTGTTGTTCTTTAAGCGGGTAATTGCTATTCGAATTTCTTCATGGTCGGGTAATGGAACATCTATTCACTGCTAATCAGCAGGTCGGAGAAGTGTTCCCTCCATAATCCCAGTATGCCCTGGACATCGGTTACCAGATTACCACCTTGGTCTCTACATGAGGATGCTCCGGTCTTGAAACCTTCGTTAAGTCGCTTCATTATACAGTACTTCCATATACAGTATAAATCGGATTATAACCATGCCCAACTTCCATACCAAGGTTATGTTGAAACCACTAAAAATGCGTTAACTCACTAATGAAAAAAATCAGAAACACTAAATTTTACAGAAGAAATGGCAGAAGGAAGCTGCACTGAGATGGACGCCACGCCAACTTCGAATATAACTCAATTTTGAGTTCCATTTAATTTCTTCACCTTATTGTACATATATTAGGAACCAATGAAGATAGCGGATTAAAACATTACACAAATACTGTATTTGAGCTGTGACATCACTTGTGGAAAAATTGTCGAAATCGGACTATAACCTTTCAATGCCCCGTATATCGAACATGAAGAACTCAGTGCCTAAGGCTAATTTTTCACCGAAAATATCGGTAAATCTCTTAGATATTTTAATTTAATTCAGAGAGAATCTTTTTCTTCTAATAGTGTGTCTATGCACCAAAATGGTTAAAATCGGGTCATAACTTCCCCTAGCTCCAATATACCTAATTACAAGTTTTTCCGCATATATCGGTTAATGTGTGATATATCTTAGGAAAATTAAGTGAGCGTTTAGTCTTGGATATGTTGTACCTTGGTGGTGAGAATGAGTGAAATCGGTTCAGGAATTACCTCAGTCCCCATACACTATATATTATATGAAGATTTTCGTTTTTCTAGTGGACTTTATGCCGAATATATGTACCAAACTGTGTGTTAGCTTAATAAAAATATATCAATAAATTGTGCGAGTATAAAATGTTCGGTTGCACTCGAACTAAGTTTTTTATTAGTTTCACATTTGTTAATATTGATGAGAGCAAATATGAACTTGTGTTTCTAAACATATTTTTTTTTAGAATTGTGTCTATTTTTTCAATGAAAACATTATTAAATATTTTCGACGAAGCTAAGAAATTCATGTGCGTATTGCATAGAAACCAACAATATGTTTGATACGAGTATAATGTATATCAAAATAATATTTGCTATATGCACTAAAAGCTGTACTTTGAGCCAATTTATGTAGTAATTTCCAATGTAGGTTATCAGCTCATTTCAGTTCATATGCAATATACAATGAAAGTACAATAAATATGTATTAATTAAATGAAGTGTTTACTTGCATTTACCTTTGTTTAGGTAATATTAATTATAAGTGCTTGTGGTGCATGGTAACAGTCTTACTAGAATCAATTGCATGTTCTTAAACCAAGCTGATATTCAAAGTTATATGAATTACATATGTAGCCAACCATTTGCCGTTGTTGCATTCCGATCTGCTGAGCACAAATGCACTTAATATGTTATTCGATATTCTGATCAAATGTTACTCATACGCCTAGGTACCCTTTGGTATTTGATTTGATCTGAAAATTGTTGGCTAATTCTGCTAATTAAGTATGCATGCAATGTGTGTACTACATTCAAGGCAAGTGTGCTTATTTTAGATGATTTAAAGCTTCACACATGTAGCATTCTTTGAGTGGTACGATTTTTTTCCATTTGTTAATTATATTTTAAATTTCTTACCTTTTTTAAGGGGAAACTTTAGTATAGTATCCCCCGATTTCAGGGTATAGTTGCCGCAGGAGACTTATAATTTTCGAGATATTCTCATTTTAAGTTGAAAACTTCGCAAATTTTATGTGGCGATTTTTCGATTATTAGTTAACTTTTAATTTATATAATGCACTTATTATACACTTACACTTTATTACATTGTTTCTACATATTTATTTTATACAATTCGTTTAATATTTGCTTTAAATAAGCATTTTAATTTTTGCAAACTTTTGTTTATATGTACAATAACCAGGCAACTAAAGGGTGATTTTTTAAGAGCTTGATAACTTTTTTAAAAAAAAAAACGCATAAAATTTGCAAAATCTCATCGGTTCTTTATTTGAAACGTTAGATTGGTTCATGACATTTACTTTTTGAAGATAATTTCATTTAAATGTTGACCGCGGCTGCGTCTTAGGTGGTCCATTCGGAAAGTCCAATTTTGGGCAACTTTTTCGAGCATTTCGGCCGGAATAGCCCGAATTTCTTCGGAAATGTTGTCTTCCAAAGCTGGAATAGTTGCTGGCTTATTTCTGTAGACTTTAGACTTGACGTAGCCCCACAAAAAATAGTCTAAAGGCGTTAAATCGCATGATCTTGGTGGCCAACTTACGGGTCCATTTCTTGAGATGAATTGTTCTCCGAAGTTTTCCCTCAAAATGGCCATAGAATCGCGAGCTGTGTGGCATGTAGCGCCATCTTGTTGAAACCACATGTCAACCAAGTTCAGTTCTTCCATTTTTGGCAACAAAAAGTTTGTTAGCATCGAACGATAGCGATCGCCATTCACCGTAACGTTGCGTCCAACAGCATCTTTGAAAAAATACGGTCCAATGATTCCACCAGCGTACAAACCACACCAAACAGTGCATTTTTCGGGATGCATGGGCAGTTCTTGAACGGCTTCTGGTTGCTCTTCACCCCAAATGCGGCAATTTTGCTTATTTACGTAGCCATTCAACCAGAAATGAGCCTCATCGCTGAACAAAATTTGAACCTTTCGAATTGAATTTGAACATTTCGAACCGAACACTGATTTTGGTAATAAAATTCAATGATTTGCAAGCGTTGCTCGTTAGTAAGTCTATTCATGATGAAATGTCAAAGCATACTGAGCATCTTTCTCTTTGACACCATGTCTGAAATCCCACGTGATCTGTCAAATACTAATGCATGAAAATCCTAACCTCAAAAAAATCACCCGTTATTATATATATTCGTAATCTGGAGATCGTCCTCTTTCCAACCATACCCATTTCATCCCTGAAATCGGGGGATACTATACTAAAGGCGATCCTTTTTTAATATTTGGGTATTCTAATTTTCAACTTTTTGCCTTCAATCAACTCTTGTGTTTTTGTAAAGGAATCTATGAACCATCAATCAAGAACAAATACCATTAATTTTCATATTTTTAAATGGATTTTTTTATTTCTAAAAATAATTTGAAAAGCTAAATGCATTTATGAAATAAATAAGTAAACAAATCAGCCGAAATTACCATTAAAATAAATAAATGTTAAAAACATGAGATTTTATTGACAGAAATTTGTACACTTTCATGTGTTTGTGTCCGTGTTCGAGTGTGAACTAAGCAAAGTGATGGATTGCTTGTCAAAACATGTGTATTAAATGTGAAAATGATGTTGAAGGCAAAAAAGAATGCTAAATTGGTGCTTATGTATGTGTTAGTCTCAAAAATAATAACGGAACAGCGGGAGCGACTACGGAAATGCACGTACATGCAAATACATATATACATCTGTAAAATAAATGTTTGTTGGTGTTTAAATTCGCATGTCGCTCATATTTTCATTGTCATGTCAAGCTTTTATTTACATATATGAATGAGAAAAAAATTGTCTGTGCTTGTTGTTTTGAATTTAGTGTGATTTTATATTTGCGAGTATATATTCAAAAGCCACAAAATACTTACACATAAATCAAATAAATGGTGTACGCTTTATAAAAGGATATATTCAGTTAATGTAAAAATATCGAATACCTGCTCATAAATCTTTACATACTTATAGGCGTACAGTGCAATTATTCGCGAATATAATTCATCTTTCATATGCTAAATTTGGTCCATAGGCTTACTTTGAAATATTTGGAAAATAATCACTCTCTTACGTTTAATAAACTATCATTCCTATTTACTATTCACTATCGAAACTCTTAGTATTTCTGTATATGTTCGCTAATATTATTCTATTAGCCTTAACAAAGAAAAAAACGGAATTCATCATCGTTCACTTGCACTGCGCACGCTAACTCTATTAGGATCCCTCAATGCCAAATTTGTACGCATATTAAGTATGACTCTTCGCACACTCTCACACACGTACACATCCAAACGCAATGTATTTGGAAACCAACATAGCTTCCGTAGAAAACGCTCAACTTTTGATGCAATCAAGAAAGTTACAGATATAGGCAGAAAATGCTATTGAATGAGGTAGGTTGATGTACGGTAAAAATAGTATTTTGCGGTCGTCACATTTGATGTGAAAAACGCATTTAACTCGGCTTATTGGCCCCTTAGAATGCGTGCATTTGGGCTAAAAAACACCGAATTCCGTGCTGCACAACGTAAAGAGCTATCTGTCCGATAGGATACTGCTCTACGACATTGACGAAGGACCAAAAAAGTATTGGCTAACGGGCGGTGTGCCACAAGGCTCTGTACTTGGCCCACTGCTATGGATTGAACTATATGTTGGAATAATGCACCTTCTCCTCCCAAAAGAAGTGCAAACAATTGGATACGCAGATGATATTGCGGTGACAATAGTAGCTAATAGCCAAGTCCAAAGTATATGCAGTGATACTGCACAGTGACTAACTAGTTCAAAACTATAGGTGGGTGGACAAAAAACGGTAGCAGTGCTTATCACTAGCAGAAAAAAACTTGAAAACATTTCTCTCCTCATAGACATTACGACACAATCTGCTGTGAAATGTTTTGGGGTAAGGATTGACGCGAGACTTAATTATAAAATGCATGTGGAGAAAGCGGGTGAAAAAGCAGTGCGTGTTACCATGGCGTTAGCAAGAATAATGACAAACATAGGAGGGCCGAAACTAAGCAAGTGAGCTCTTCTGGGCAACGTCGATGTGTCAATTGCAATGAATGGGATGCATGTATAGGACCAGCAATATAAATATAGAAAAATGATCTGACCGAATAACGCCAGAAAATATTGTGCCTTATTTGCTGCACATACATGCTACACAAGAAAATTCAATTACCGTGGCATAAGCCTCCTCAACATTGCATACAAGGGCCTGTCGAGCATATTGTGTGAAAGGCTAAAACCCATCGTCAACGAACTGTTTGGACCTTATCAGTGTGGCTTTAGACCTGGAAAATCCACCATTTATCAGATATTCACCATGCGCCAAATCTTGGAAAAGACCCGAGAGAGAAGAATCAACACTCACCACCTTTTCATCGATTTTAAATCTGCCTTCGACAGTACGAAAAGGAGCTGCATCTATGCCTCGATGTCTGAATTTGGTATCCCCTCATAACTAATACGTCTATGTAAACTGACGTTGAGCAACACCAAAGGCTCCGTCATGATTGGGAAGGACCTCTCCGAGCCGTTCGATACCGAACGAGGTTTCAGACAGGGTAACTCACTATCGTGCGACTTCTTTAATCGATTGTTGGAAAAAATAATACGAGCAGCAGAGCTAAATAGAGAAGGTACAATTTCTCTATAAATAATTTTTCAGATAAATAAAAGTCAATGTGAAGAACTTGAATCAAAGCTATATAAAATAACTACTATAAGATGTAGTTATTGTTTGCTAATATTGAAAACATTTCAAAATTAAAAAAAATTTCCGTGACAGCCCATAGGCTTACTTTGACATACTTGGAAAATAAGAAAATGATTTTCACTATCTTACGATTAATAAATTATCATTGATATTTACTATTCACTATCAAAACTCTTAATCTCTCTATATATGCTCGCTAATATTATTCTGTTAGCATTAAAGAAGAATCAAAACGAATTCGTTGCAGTTAACGTGCTGCCAACTCTCTTCGAAATATTGTCGAATTTCTTCATCCGTCATATGGGTCTTAGAATAACGCGACATATCTGATTATTATTCAATAATAAAATAAGAAAAATTTTCAATTGTACTCTAAATATTTCATTTACTTTACTTGAAAAAGGTGATCGGCATGCCAATGCATGCTCCGCCTCAGGCGGAGTTCAATATTTTCGAATTTACTCACCTGCTATTAGTTTTTTTATTATAAATCGAACACTATCATAAAGAGCACAAAATTCCACACCCGTAAGTATTTTTTTCAACTTGAAACGACACAAGAATTTATATTTCTTGTTGTTCAGAAAATTGTGTTGATTGCAAAAATAATTAAATTGGCGGGAAAGTGCTAATCTGTCACTTCAAATTGACAGTACGTCAAAACTAGAAGTAGTATTGCCAATCTGAAAAAACCATTACGTAAGTTGAACTTTAAGCGTTCTTTTGAAAAAAAATCCGAATTTTAATATTAAAAGAAATATTTTATATCTGATTTTGAAAACACCCCGTCTGTAGGCAGGCATATGCACTAGAGGGTTAATCTCTCTATATATGCTCGCTAATATTATTCTGTTAGCATTAACTGCGCACGCTTAACTCTATTAGGATCCCTCAATGCCAAATTTGTGCGCATATTCAGTGAGACTCTACGCACACACTCACACACATACACATACAAACACAATGTGTCTGGAAACCAATAAAGCTTCCGTAGAAAACGGTCAACTATTGATGCAATCGAGAAAGTTACAGGTATAGCAGAAAATGCCATTGAAGGAGATGGGTTGATGTACGGTAAAAAAAGTAGTTTGCGGTCGTCACATTTGATGTGAAAAACGCATTTAACTCGGCCTATTGGCCCCTTAGAATGCTTGCATTTGGGCTAAAAAACACCGAATTACGTGCTGCACATTGTAAAGAGCTATCTGTCCGATAGGATACTGCTCTATGACATTGACGAAGGACTAAAAAAGTATAAGCTAGCGGGGGGTATGTCACAAGGCTCTGTACTAGGCCCACTGCTATGGAATGAACAATATGATGAAATATTGCACCTTCTACTGCCGAAAGAAGTGGATACGCAGATGATATTGCGGTGACAATAGTAGCTAATAGCCAAGTCCAAAGTATATGCAGTGATACTGCACAGTGGCTAACGAGTTCAAAACTATAAGTGGCCCGACAAAAAACAGTAGCAGTGCTTATCACTAGCAGAAAAAAACTTGAAAACATTTCTCTCAACATTGAAGCATACAACATTACGACACAATCTGCTGTGAAATGTTTTGGCGTAAGGATTGACGCGAGACTCAATTATAAAATGCATGTTGAGAAAGCGGGTGAAAAAGCTGTGCGTTTTACCATGGCGTTAGCAATAATAATGGCATACATAGGAGGACCGACACAACGCAGGTGAGCTCTTCTGGGCAACGCCGGTCAGTCAGTTGTAATGTATGCGGTGCCTGTATTGGACCAGCAATATAAATATAGAAAAGTGATCTGACCGAATAACGCCAGAGAATAATGTATTGATAATAATGGAGAAGATTACAGCTATGGTACTTCAGGACCTGAGAATAGCAGAACAGCAAAGAAAGAATGAATCTAGAGCAGCTAATAGCGAATTAATGACATAAGCTCATAGGCTATGCCTGCCATGATATGCCTAACGGCGGTCACAGGACCACGGTAAAGCTACAGGAGACGGAGTTTGGGTTTAGTACGTAAGCGAATCGTTTTGTAACCCCAGTACAGTAGGTAATACTGACAGGGCGTGGTCCGTATGTGTCGAATCGTGCATACTTTAGTATAAGTATCTATGTAAGATTCCCACCCCGGCAACAGATAAAAAGAAAAAATCAAGGAAGGGCTAAGTTCGTGTAACCGGAAGTGGTGGAACCACACCCATTTAAAACTTTGTATACCAATTTGAGTGCAGCTCTTCTGTACTTTATTCATAATAAAATTAAAGGTTTCTAGTGTTTTTCCTTACTGAAATAAGGCATTTTTAGTAGTTTTCAACATAACTTTGTATGGGAGGTGGGTGTGGATATAATCCGATTTCCTCCATTTTTGGACTATGTAAGGAAGTGGCTAAAAGAAACGACTCTAGAGAGTTTGGTTGATATAGCTTTAGTAGTTTTTGAGACATGTACAAAAAACTTAATAGTAGGCGGGGCCATGCCCTTTTCATAAAAACTTACATCCAAATATGCCCTTTCCTAGTGCGATCCTTTGTACCAAATTAGTTATGGCAATTTAACTGTTTTAGGTTTTCGCCATTTTGTGGGCGTGGCAGTAGGCCGAGTTTGCTCATCTTCGAAAGCGAAAGTTTCATCAAGATACCTATAAATCTACACGTGACCCTGATCACTTTGGTATATATAACTCCATACCTAACACGATTAGTTTTAGTGTTACAAACAACCTTTAGGTGAACAAAACTAGTATACTCTGTTAGCAACTTTGTTGCGAGAGTATAGTTAACCCCAAACTTCGATATCCTCATGTTGAGTGTCTGGGGTTGATTCCAGGAATGGTTGTGAATCGATTTCGTCCATTTTCAAATTATAGAATTATGCTGCTAAGGAAATGGTTCGAACCGAATTTCGTTGAAATTGGTCGAGTATTTTCTGAGATATAGTTTTTCACCCTTAAGTGGGCGGAGCCCATTAAAAATTTTGTATATAAATTTGAGTACCATCTTTATAATGAAATTTAAGATTTCTGGTTTTTTCATTACTCAATTAAAGCATTTGTTTCAACATAACCTTTGTGGAGTAGGTAGGTGTGGTTATAATCCGATTTCCTCTATTTTTAGACTGTATAAGGAAGTACCTAAAAGAAGCGATTCTAGTTTCATTAATCTTACTTTATTAGTTTACGAGATATGTACAAAAGACTTAATAAGAGGCGGGGCCTTGCTCACTTTCCTAAAATAATAATAATAATAAATATATAGTGCAGACGGAACGACAGACAGACATCCGGATTTCAACTCTACTCGACACCTTAATCACTGTTAGTGCTAAATAAGTAGAAGAAAGACGAATTCGTTGCAGTTAACGTGCTGCCAACACTCATCGTTCACTTGCACTGCGCACGTTAACTCTATTAGGATCCATCAATGTCAAATTTATGCGCATATTAAATGTGACGCTATGCAATGCAAAAACAACAATTTAGTGGATAAAGAAGCGCTGCGGTCGCTTATCCGCGACAGCTGTCGGTAGAACGTGCATCCGCTAAGCTTAGCGCACACAACGGGGTAGAATGACACGAAGGGGGAGTTGCGTTGCGTTTGTATGTGTGTGGCGCGTGCAATTCGCTTCTTTTTTACCAACATTTACTCGATAGTAAAGTTCGCGGTGGCGGAAAAACGTGGAATTGCTCTTATCAGGTTCAAGTCTGCAGAATTTGTGCGCTCCCAAGACGCTGCCAGCAAGCTGTAGTCAATTTTCTTTGTTAGTTAGCAACACTATTCACAGCTAAGGTATGACATGCGCTCTACTTACGAGCATGTGCATAGCAGTCACTTGCAAAGTTGCAGGAAATAGGATAATAGAGTTTAAGGCGCTGCAGCTGCTGCTACTAAGAGGTGGCGTATATATTTATGTTAGTCCTTGAAAGTATATGTTTGTGTGTGTGTGCGCAAGTGGCAGCAGTACCCTGCCAGCCAGGCCTAACCACTTTCCCCTCATGTTTCTTCAATTACTAACACCAACGCACACGTTTGGGTTGTTTTGTTTTTGTATTCGTACGTGTGAGGGGAATAGTGGTTAAAAAACTCACAAGCAGCTATGCTGGCCTATCGCAAGCTCACCACTTTTTTTACCACTTTTGTGGGTTTAAAAAACTTCGGTTTAACCAGCTTTTTCACCACCTTTGGCTGGCAGGGTAGTAGCATTGACACGCGACACACGTGCAACAAATGAGCGCTAACATGTCAACTCGTGCGTACGCACAAATACACACACATACAAATGTGACACGATTAGATGCGTGCTGACAAGCATACATACGATTCATACATTCAAGTATAGGTAAGAGCACAGACAATATCTTCATTATTATAAACACATTTGTGGCACATCCAAGGCATTGCGCCCGCATAAGTGGCTACAGGTTGTAGCGGAAGTGTGGGAGTTGAAGTTTCGGCAGACTGGCAGTTGGATGTTATTGAAGCCTTCACTTATACTGCAGTTGGTAGGTAATAATGGTCTTGGGTATTGTAAGCTGTTTCTTGCTTGGAACTTTCCGCACTATCTCTACTACTGGAGTACATAGTAGTAGCTTTAAAAATGAATTGAGTTGCCAGTGAGTTGTCATTTGTTGCTCTTTCCTTGCAACAACAATGTTCAGAAACTTCATCTAAAATTGGGCTACAGCTCCGTATGGTTAATACTGCCTCAGATCAGCCAATTAGAACACACTTAGGATTAACATTGGCTGTCGTTGTCGCTTTGGAATTTTAACCCACATTTTATTGCCGACTATATAAATCTCGTAATAAATTAGTAAATCGAACCACAGACTTGTTAAAAACAGCTTAGAATCACTACATATTCAAGCTCAAAGAATTGTCTTCGGGTTCGAAGATACTTCTTTAATTTAAAAAATTTATTACTTTTTTCAACATAGGTCTTTTAGTAAGAAAGTCAAGCAGATTACGCTTTTTCTGTATAGGATAACAATCTCTACAAGTTAAGGAAAAAAATGGAATTATTCTTAGTATTTACGAATACAAACGATTATGTCCTTTTTGAACAATGCTGAGGTATTAAAAAAATAAATTTAAATAATTCAAAAAGTCTGATGTGTGCGACTTCCGCAACATTATCGAGAAACCGCGTCCGATAGTTGCGATTATTTTTTTATACAGAGCCTTACATACGTATAGATGGTGTTCTGTAGTCTCTTCTTCTACTTCTTGGCAGTTTCTGCAGTAGTTATTGTAAGGCAGCCTCAGTTTGCTGGCGTGTCTCCCAATCAGACAAAGACCTTTTAACATCCCTACTATGATTCTTGTCATTATTTTTAAATTCGAATAGTCCAGACCACGTTTGTCTGCTTGTTGTCGTGAATTATGATGTTAGTGTCACTAATAGCTCCAAGCATTCTTACACTATCTTCGACGAGATTTTATGAGGCATTAGTGATTTTAATGCCGCTTGGCTATCTGTAAATATAAATATATTCCTGATCGTTAACACTATTTTTGACACAACGAGAATACTCTCTTTAATTGCAGTAATCTCCCCTTCGAAGACACTGCAGTGATCCAGTAGCCGGAAGGCAATTCTGGTATCTAATTTTTCTGAAAAGACACCACCTTCCACTTGTTGGTTTAATTTGGATTCGTTTTTATAGATACCTATCTCTGAATCTTTGTCTTATCCCACTGATGGATGGCACAGTATTGGATTTAAAATTTTCAACGATCAACGCCTCTATAGTATAAGTACATGTTAGAGCAATATAAAATATAAAATGAAATAATCTTCACCTCTTTTAATTTTTTGAAACACTAAGAAGCTAAAAAGTAAAGCATTATAAAAACCTTGATAGAAAATTTGAGCTCTATTCTAGGCGCATACCGCAATCAATCAATGCTTAAAAAATGGAATAATATAGATACCTTTGTGTTTAAAGTAAATAGGACTCATTGAAATTACACTAAGCAGCTTATACATTTTTTAGAAGTATTTAATTTCACATTTCAGTACACATATAGAGGTTTATATGTACATATGTATGTATATACCTATGCATAGAATGCGTATTTGTATATGTGTGAAGAGAAGTTTACTTTTAAAAATTTCGAGGGAAACACTGTTATATCGAGTGAAAGAGAAGAAGTCGATGTTCTCTGTCTAGGGTAGGCGCCTACAAATAGGCAAATTACTTACAGGTTGGCGGGACAATAAGTATTGAATACTTGCCATGCACAATGTATGTACATACATATGTATTTCTGTTTATTCATTTTTTGAATGCATTAATAATAAAACGGTGACGATAACAATAGACAGTTAGAAAGATAATGATAATAAAAGAAAATGCTTCTGTTCACTTTTTTGACACGTGGTTACCGTCACATTTCCGTGAATTTTCCAATTGTTAAAGCTTCAATATGTGTTCGCACTTAAAAGGCATTAATTTTTGTAATATCTCACAAGTGCATTTTCTTTTAAGTGGTGTTTAAATCGCAATGCTTTTTTCAGTTTGCTTCGTGGCGTGTATTCGTTCATTGCTTTGTAGTTGGTGTGTAATGCCGTTTCAGTGTAATATCGCTAAATTTGTTAGCTATTACGAAGTTTTAATCATACATTTGGTGTTGTACTTAATAGTAATACAGTCATATTAACAAGTATCTATGTAGTAACACTGAGAAAAGGAGTTTAGAGTATACATCTTAGAGTGGAGTATAGATTAGAGTACATATGTATAAAGTGGAATATAGAGTTGAGTAATGAGTAGAGACAGATACGCAGTAGTGTCGAATCATATTAACAAGTAAACACTGAGTAGAGGAGTATAGAACATAGAGTACAGTAGAGTTGAGTACAGATTAGTGTATTATTAGTATATAAAGACGAATATAGAGTCGAGTAATGACTAGAGTCAGATACACAGTAGTGTCGAATATACCATAGAGTAGACCGGTGTACAGTATAGAGTATGAAATCAGGTGAGGTGTTGCTTACTGATTTGTATTTAGTGTCTTCATCACTTATCGTGCATACATTGTGCGAATTAATGCGAAAAATTTATATGATAATTGCAATATCTGAAAAAAAATTATATTAAAGAATATTAGCACTTAAAAATATACATAAATATTTGAACCCTATTATTTACTCACATCAGTTATGGTGCCCATTGAGACATTCACAAAGCTTGTAGCTCGTAGCATAGCTGGCTTTTGAGCGCGTCGTATAATCATAATCAGCAATTTCTTGTAGCGAATGTCGGCAACGAGCCAATTATGGTTATATACGACATGACCAATATTTTCACTCTATTAAAATAAAAGAAAATATATATTTTTTCAACTTCTATATCTAGAGTGGAGGGACATATTTTTCTTGCAAATTTTCTAAAAGTAAATATAGTAAAAGTAATTCCAAAAACAATAGCAGTCCATACTGAGGTCACTTAGTGTCGGGACGTTATCTGTTCTATTATTATTAAATATACTAACTACAGATCCTTAAATCTGGTTTATGTTTGGAAAAATATTCTCATAGCCATGACAGAAATTAGTTGATAGACATCCGACAAAAAAAATTATACTGAGATTGTCGACTCTCAGGAACGCATTAACTAAACCTAAACCAGCTTCCGAAAGAAATAGGGGAACAACTGACTGTGTGTTACAGGAAGGCTTATCAGCGCCTTTAGAGTTGAAAGCCTTAACTCCAACAGTTTCTAGAATCACTGCAGGCCCCTCTTCTTCTTCTTGACTGGCGTTGACACCGCTTACGCGGTTATAGCCGAGTCCAAAACAGCGCGCCACGTATCCCTCCTTCTGGCAGTTTGGCGCCAATTGGTTATACCAAGCGAAGCCAGGTCCCTCTCCACCTGGTCCTTCCATCGGAGTGGAGGTCTCCCTCTTCCTCGGCTTCCACCAGCGGGTACTGCATCGAATACTTTCAGAGCTGGAGCACTTTCATTCATTCGAACAACATGACCTAGCCAGCGTAGCCGCTGTTTTTTTATTCGCTGGACTATGTCTATGTCGTCGAATAACACATACAGCTCATCGTTCCATCGTCTGCGGTATTCGCCGTTGCCAATGTTTAAGGGACCATAAATCTTCCGCAAAACCTTTATCTCGAAAACTCCTAGTGCCGTCTCATCGGATGTTGACATCGTCCACGCTTCTGCACCGTAAAGTAGGACGGGAATGATGAGGGACTTGTAGAGTTTGATTTTTGTTCGTCGAGAGAGGACTTTACTTTTGAATTGCCTACTTAGTCCATAGTAGCACCTGTTGGCAAGAGTGATTCTGTGTTGGATTTCCAGGCTGACATTGTTATTGCTGTTAATGCTGGTACCCAGGTAGACGAAATTATCTACAACTTCAAAGTTATGACTGTCAACAGTGACGTGGGAGCCAAGACGCGAATGCGCTGACTGTTTGTTTGATGATAGGAGATATTTCGTCTTGTCCTCGTTCACACCCAGACCCATACGCCTCGCTCCTTATCCAGTCTGGAAAAAGCAGAACTAACGGCGCGGGTGTTGTTTCCAATGATATCGATATCATCGGCGTACGCCAGTAGCTGTACACTCTTGTAGAAGATTGCACCTTCTCTATTTAGCTCTGCAGCTCGTATTATTTTCTCCAGCATCAGGTTAAAGAAATCACACGAGAGTGAGTCACCTTGTCTGAAACCTCGTCTGGTATCGAACGGCTCGGAGAGGTCCTTATCGATCCTGACGGAGCTTTTGGTGTTGCTCAACGTCAGCTTACACAGCCGTATTAGTTTTGCGGGGATACCAAATTCAGACATCGCGGCATAAAGGCAGCTCGTTTTCGTGCTGTCGAAAGCAGCTTTAAAGTCGACAAAGAGATGGTGTGTGTCGATCCTATTTTCACGGGTCTTCTCCAAAATTTGGCGCATGGTGAATATCTGGTCTGTTGTTGATTTTCCAGGTCTAAAGCCACACTGATAAGGTCCAATCAGTTTGTTGACGGTGGGCGAGGTAGGCAGCCTGTTTTCTCTCCGCTGCGAGACGGCACTCCTCATCGTACCAGCTTGTTTTTTGTACGCAGTGAGTTTGAGATGCCGTTCCACAGTTTCCTTATACCGAGATGCTGATGAGTGGTCTCAGAGAGCAGGAGTGCAAGTCGAGTAAAGTATTTCGTGGCTGTCTGTTGCGATTGCAGCTTTTCGACGTCGAACCTTCCTTGTGTTTGTTGACGGGCATTCTTTGCTGCACACGGCGGGTGCGTATCTTCGCTGCGACCAGATAATGGTCCGAGTCTATATTTGGTCCTCGGAGCGTACGCACGTCTAAAACACAGGAGACATGTCTTCCGTCTATCACAACGTGATCGATTTGGTTCCGCACCTTCCCAATTAAGGGTCCGGACATTCCAGGTGCATGCCCTTAAATCGTAGTCCTTTAAACGTTTGCAGTGGTCGTCATCAAAATTGGGGTCTCTCATCCGAGGCTGTTTTGTTCTTTTCATTGGGGGGCGTTTTTATGTGGTGGGTCCCAAACCCTACGCACAACCGCATAAGCGGGTTTCGCCTTCTCACTTTAGCTCGCCTCCAAACGGATGTCTGTTGGCTACCCAGAGGATACTTGGTCTAAGACCGGAAGTCGTGAGCTGCTTGAGCCACATGTAAAAGAATCGTTCCTGGCCACTCCCAAGTGAATGACAGTCAGAAACTTTCCTCACTTACGTGAACTTCTACATATGACTTCATCCTCCAGGCCCCTAAGTTTTGGAAATATCTTCTCTACCATAAATTACTTAGCATGAACTGTGATTCGAAACTGGAGCCAAGACTTTCTAACCTAACTATGACAAGACAAAATGCACTCGACAAAAAATGACCGAAGATTTGTTTAAATCTAGAGAAGGTTTTTGCGAGGATATAGAGGTCCCGGAATTGATTTTCTTTGACACTTTCGGATTAACGTCATAGAGCTATTGAGTAGATTGCTCTCATAGAGTAACAGAAAGTTTGGTTAGTACGTATGATGCAGACCCTAAGAGGTGGCTATTTTGAGAAAATCTTGATAGTCTCTCTTTATGCTGTTTATAAGACTTTTGTAGTTTTCGGTGACAGTCATTTCTGTTTTTCCTAATATTTCCTTTTCACATACTCATACTTACCGTTGTTATTAACTCCTGACCATAACTGCAAATCATATAAATCTGTACTAAAGAGCAGATCATATAGCACACCAGCACGACCAAAGCATCCAATGGCACACCAACGGTAAATTGAAAGGCCAGAAAGCACATAACGAACGAAGTCGATATGAAATTGATGAGAATCGGCATACCAAATATTTCATTGATTAGCTGGCAGAGTCTAAACAAAACAAAAGAAGAGTATAAATCATCTTTCAACAATCACAACATTTCCAACTTACGCCAATGTGTGATTATGATAATAAACGGCTGTACTGAGAAAGCTTAAATCACGCTTCGCTTTTTCAGCGTTCACAATTTGTGTGGGATTCGTACTACCCGCCTGATACCCTACAATGTCGCGTGCCAATTTTCGAAAATGCATTATTAGTTGTACAGTTGCAGCGCACAACAACAAGTCATTAGCCAAATAAGCCGCCAAGGAGGTGTGACCAGCAAAGACCTGCGACACATAGAGCGGATAATAGAGCCAATTGTCGCGCCACTCAAAGGGTACCCAACAGGAGTACGGCAATACACGCTCTACGACCGTCTGCTGCAGCAGCGGCGCCAAGAATAAGTAGTTGATCATCGGTAGCGAGTTGTAAGCCCAAACGGTGAAGGTATGTGTAAAGGCGTAAATAAAACCAATGCGTCTGTAGTGCTGCAGATGACGCTGTAGCTCGTATGGTAGTTGATCGGCCGCTTGCTTGGGATACATTTCGTACAGCTTCTGCATGAGTACGCTGAGTCGTGAGCGCTGTTTCAGATTACTCAATATTTTTAAAATTGCCACCACAACGAAACCCATGAAAGATAAATTTCTCGCAGCTTGTAAGAAATCGGCATTCTCCATAAAGTTGACCACAACAAATGAAGCTTCTATGATTAGCACCCAGTTCAAGTTGACCAGACTAATGAAGCAGTATATTTGGCGCAGCAGTGTTGCCAATCCAGCTGTGATGCTTCTTTGGTTTGGTTCATTGCCAGCTTGTCGATAGATATCGTCGTAGGCCACAACGCCATTGGAGCTATACCAGAAGTTGGCTGTTTTGATGAAAGCGTCGAATTCAACTAGTTTGGTTGGCATACTTGCTCAGCAATGTCTGGCAATCATTATGGAAGCGTATATAAATAGGCGATGGAGTTAGCTGTTCGAATTTAAGAAATGTGGGAATAATACTATGCAACAAATTTCATATTTTTTGTTAACCCACAAGCACAATGTCTGGATTATTCATATTTAATGCCTTTTTCGTAATAACCAAAAAATCGAATCTGACTACACCGGCGCCTAAGTATGCTCAAAATATGCTTTGTCTTTCATCTAACTCTAATGGATTCAAGTATTCCGAGTCCTTTGCAGATTGATTACTGAATACGAAGAATGTTTCCTCTGCATCTAGAATATTCCGACCACATCTACAGAACTTCTTCGATGACAGTTCCAACATACTTCGGCTGTGTATAAAGAAGTCTTTTTACTATAGACTTAGAGATAAGCGAAGCTGCATGTTAGAGTTAGACAAGTCTTACCAATCTTATATCGTTTTTTAGGCAGCCAAATTAATTGATCAATCAAAATTTTGATTGAGAAACCCTTTTTTGCCTTTTACACTGCTACTCGATAATCGATCAGCTGTTATACATTTTTGTTTTTGGTTGGTAAGTTTCATCAGTTGATTGATATTTTTAGCAGCAACAGCTACGGTACTGTTTTTTATCAAAAATTCAGCCAATCGCATACAAAGAACGTAACGATCTGATGTTTTATAATATTCTTGATAAGTCGGGGTTTCAATTGTTATTTTAAATGGCTCTGAAATCAAAATCAGTTTTAATCAGTTCTTCAGCAGACCTTTCCAAACCAAATAATAAGTCGAGTTTCTTAAGGATTGATTTTTTTCGTAGCTTCGAACTTTTCATTGGAGGTGGGGACTCGAGATGGCAAGGACGGACCTAATCCACGACCAATAAGTCAAAAATGATAAGATTGTGTTGCATAGTGTAACAGTTGCTTTAAGGAGGCGTTTTTTGATAGATTCATTGGTTGATTTTGATTACTTGATTATTTGAAATTAATAACAGTGCTTATTGATACGCGTAACTACATTGAGCATGGATGAAATTATTCGGCGGCTAATTTAGTAGGCGTTTAAAATTATTTCGATGCCCTTAATGATATACTACTGCGCATTTTGGGGCGTTCGTCGCAGTAAAGTGGGTTGGTTTGGTCACGAAACATCAACAATAAAGAACAAGGAATGAAATAGTGGTATGAATCGATTTGTTATTAAAAAGACATTCACAAAAATTGAATTACCATTAGAAGTTCATTTTATAGATGGAACGAAATTTAAGTTGATTGACCCAAAAATTAAACTCTTTTTCTTTGAATAAAAATCTCATAAAAATCAAATTTTTATTTAAATTTACTGTCGCCAAAACTATTTATGTTGGTCTTATCATCTTTTTGAATTGAAATACATATATGAGAATAAGTAATTAGTTAGAAATGCTCTTCGGTTCACGTGCGTACATAGTCCGAATAACGGCAAAACCTTTATAGGATAATTGAAGGAGCTGCAATGTAAAAATAATGATAGTTTAAGTTAGCTTAAAATATTTGATTTTCTATAGTGACAGTTTACAGGTTTTCTTAATAATATTTACATATATTACTAACTCTAATTCCGACATTTATTGGAGAGTGTCTACTGAGGTATTAAGATAATATCTGTTTTTCAAGAGTTGTAGATTCCCGCGGGTATTTTTGTAGGCAACTCAGCTTATGACAAACATTGAAATTAGTCCACTAAGAATGTGGTTGTTCAATGGGTTTGAGATGCAATACACAAAATTTGCTCGTCAGCGTAGGCGCAAAAACTACTATTTAAATGAAATTCGGAATATAATATTTTTTTAAAACCCTGATGACAAGGTCGGAATATGGGAGAAATCGGTTCACAACCACGCCTACTTCCCATATAACTCAATTTTGAATTCCATTTGATTCCTTCACTTTATTGTATGCACATTAGGAACCAATGAAGATAGCGGAATAAAACTTTACAGAAATACTGTATTTGAGCTGTGATATCACTTGTGGAAAAATTGTCGAAATCGGGCTATAACTTTTCAAGGTCCCTGATATCGAACATGAATTACTCGGTGCCTAAAGGTAATTTTTCACCGAAAATATCGGTATTTTATTGTAATTCAGAGCGAATCTTTCTTCTAATAGTGTATCTCTGTACCATAAATGGTTAAAATCGGGACATAATTTTCCCTAGCTCTCATATACCAAATTATAGGTTTTTCAAAAATGCTGTGGGCTTTATTCCGCATATATCGGTTAATATGTGATATATCTTAGCAAAATTACGTGAGCAGATAGTCTTGGATATAGTGTACCTTGGTGGTAAAAATCAGTGAAATCGGTTCAGGAATTACCTCAACCCTCATATACTATATATGATGATTTTCGTTATGCTAGTGGGCTTTATGCCGAATATATGGGTCGAATTGTGTGTTATCTTAATGAAATTAAATAAATAAATTGCGGGAGTATAAATTGTTCGGTTGTACCCGAATTTAGCCTTTCCTTACATGTTATATATAATACATATGTTACACATTAATTTACTGTTACTTACATCAGTCATGGTTGACATAGAAACTGTCACCAAAGAAGTGGCTTGCAATTTCGATGGCTTCTGCGCGCGTGCCATAATAAATATCAACATTTTTCTATAACGCAAATCAGCATCGAACCAATTGTGATTGTAAACAGCATAGCTGATGTATTCGCTCTAAAGGTGAGATGATAAAGGTTAGAGGAAAAAATAGATTTAATTATTATTAATTCAGTGTAAAGAAAGAGGCGTGCAAATATATTTTATGCTACAAGAAAATAATATTATAAATATACTTGTATTTACCGCCTCCAGAAGCTGCTGTGCATAGTAGCAAATGAGAAAGATTTGAACCAGCGAACAGAAGAGAAAGAACGCCAACATAATGATTGAATCGATATTCGCACCTATGGTGATTTGAAAGAGCACAAAGCAGATAATCAGCGCGGTAGAGGTAAAACTGATGAAGAGCGAAATGCCAAAGACATCGTTCAAAACTTGTGATAAGCTGCAAGAGAAGTGTGCAATTATAGTAACAACAACAATACAAACAATAAATTTAAGAGACAAAAACAAGAATACACACTTTAGAATCTGCTGATGATAGGCAATAATGGTGCGCAGAAAATGTAAATCTTGTGCAGCATGCTCGTTAGCACTTTCTCCACGTCGTTTGCTGGCGCTGTCGCCTCTACTGCACGCTACATGCGCCTCTATGCGCCGCGCCAGTTGCCGATAATGCATTATCAACTGCACTGCCACCGCGCTCAACAGCAAATCATTGGCCAATTGTCCGGAGAGACACGCTTGTCCGGCAGCGATTTGCGTCAGATACATGGTATAATAGCGCCAATCACTATTGTGCCAATCGAACGGTGTCCAACAGTTATAGGGCAGCGTTTTGCCCACGACACGCAACGCCAACCAAACTTCATAGATGAAATAGTTGAGTAACGGAAATAGATTATAACTCCAGACTAGCAGCTCATGCAGCAGCACGAATGCATAAGCGAATCTCTTGTAACGCTGCAGTTCCCGCTCCACAGCATATTTCGCCTGCTCGGCCAGCGTTTCGGGATAGAGCGCATGCAGCGCTTGCATCATGGCGCTGATGCGCCCACGTTGCCGCCAAATACTGTAGATTTTGACATCGCCCACAATGACGAAACCCACAAATGATGAAAGCATTGTTGCCTCAACGAAGTTGTTGTTATTGACGAAGGCCATTAATATGTACAGCAATTCACTGAGTAAGGTTATGTTCATATTGGCTATGGTGAAGACGAAAAAGATGCTCAACAATCGACGTCTTATATTGCTCGTGCGCTGCCCGGTTTTTTCGTACGCGTCCAGGCCAATGCTGGTGTAGTATGCATTGGCGAGGAAGCTGAAATGCTCGAATTGTATTATCTGCTTTGACATAACGATTGTTTGTGAAAGTGCAGCAGGCGAACTCTTGGCTTATATATAAGAGTTGTGGTTCATATGTATGTTGCAAGGTATGCGCATGTGGCCTATATTTAGTAACATTGGAAATTTACACCGTTTAATTGACTTAATTGTTTAGACACTGAAAAATATTATCCTTCCGAATATGGACTGTGCTTTGGTTATATGCATTTGACATGGTTATATGCATTGTGCATGGGTTTCGAAAACAAACACTTGTTTAAACCAGCTACTTTTTGATTACTTGTGACTTCCGGAGATCAGAGATGTGAAATATCCGCGAAAAATAAATGTTGGTTCTAAAGGTTTTGGAAAAAATGAGAAAACTTTCTCCGAAAATTTCTCAGATCCGGTTAATAAAAATTATATATCACTTTTCAAGTCCATAGTATTGTAGCATTGTAAATTGTTATTGTAGCAAGGACCTTCCTTTAGATAACAGAGAACGAATTTACCAATTTCTAACCTCGCTGAGTAGAAAAATTGTGCATTGACCTGTTGAAGGTTAACAAAATCTAAATCATGTAGATATAATTGGTTACCTATGAAACAATGTTCAATGTTCAAAAACTAGTCAAAGGCAGCCTCATCAAGCATTTTAAGTATTCGAAACAGAGAACTCCTAGGTCATAGTAATTATCAATGTTTTTGACCAAAAAACTGGATAAAACTAATGAAACTAGAATGCTTTTATTCGATTTTTCGTACTCCAAGTGTTGCTAATGGAACTGTCAAACTTCAGAACCGTTTCTAAAATAATAACCTTCTAAAAAGGCGAAACATTGTTTTGAACAGTGTAGTGTTACTGAAGAAGACCTTTAAGAATACTTTCCAAAAAAAAAAATTAACTAATTCAATAATATGAAATAATTAAGCAATTACAGGGCACGCGCCGTGATTTCCTTTAAAATTTATGCCACGCATTTAGGACAGGTTAGTGAATGCAGTACATTCATGTTAAAACAACTTGTTTATTTGGTCCTCAAATAAAAAAAAAAGAATTACTAATGCCCATTAGTTTGAACACCAATACTTGCTCTAAGAAAGTCTCCAGTTGTATCTGAGTCGTTTCAAATGGTCGCCCGTATTAATTTTGAATTTAACATTTCTTTGAGAATTTATCAAATTCAGTCTAGTATATGGTTTCAGTTTTCAAATATAGAAATATGTTGTTTTATTATTTTGGTATAGTCGCTTAAATATACGAGAGAATACTGTACTATGTGAATCCAAAAACTAAAAAGTAAGGAATGACTAAGTTCTGATGTAACCAAACATATTATACACTCGTAGTTTATTAGTTTGATTTTATTAAGATAACACACAATTTGTACCATATACGAGTATTTGGTATAAAGTCCACTAGAATAATGAAAATCATTAGTATATAGTATATGGGGGGGATTTATATATTCCAAAGAGAAAGAATCAGATGGAAATCAAAATTGTGTTATATGGGAAGTAGGCGTGGTTGTGAGTCATTTGTAACAGGAAAAAGGGATGTCAAGAAAATATTATGTCTTCAATTTGATTGAAATAACTTTTCCAAAAAGAACAAGCAAGGAAGGGCTAAGTTCTGGTGTAATCGAACATTTCATACTCTCGCAATTTATTTATTTAATTTTATTAATATAATTCACAATTTGACCCACCAATTCGTCATATATATGGTATAAAGTCTATTGAAAGTTGGAAACCCTAATATTAGGTATATGGGAGCTAGGTGAAGTTATGACCCGATTTCCACTCATTATTGGCACGGATACATATTATTATATATATAATATTCCCTCTGAATTTCTTCAAAATATCTGAGAGACTTATCTATACTTTCCTTAAAAAAAAGCGATGTCACGCCCATTTAAAATTTTGTATACCAATTTGAGTGCAGCCCTTCTGTACCATGTAATTTTTGTAGCTTTTCGGTTATCGGGAACATGTATAAGTTATATACATTTTCGGTGCCAGGGCACATGTATAAGTTGTTTTTCAATTTTTACTCAAGTTATCTCTTACACGGACGGACAGATGGACAGGATTTCAACTCTACACGTTATCCTGATCACTTTTATATAATCCTTTATCTGTCTCTTTTAGTTCTAGAATTTACAAAGAGACGTTAGGCAAACAAAACTATTATACTCTGTGCAACATGCTGCAAGAGTATAAAGTGCCTTACGAGGAAGGGATTTATAATTTACTAATAGTTTGGAAGCAAAATAAATAAAAGGAAAAATGTTTATTCTAGAAGCTCCAGGAATTCCAGGTATATACGCTTAATCATAGTACATAGTACGTTAATAACTGATAACTTTCGAAATATGGGTTTTATTGGAGATTCTGCGTAAATTTTTTATAGAAGCGATATCGTTGAGTAGGACCCCCAGAGGTGATCTAGTTGTTGATGAGCAGAATATACTGTGTTTGTGAATGGAACACTTCTCCAGCCTGCTGAATGGCAGTGAACGTACAACACCAGGAGATGGCGAACCCGATTCCCCAATCGACGACGATGGAACAGATGTTCCATTGCCCGACCGTGAAGAAATTAGAATAGCAATTACCCGATTGAAGAACAACAAGGCGGCGGGGGCCGATGGATTGCCGGCCGAGCCATTCAAATACGGCGTCGAAGAGCTGATAAGGTGCATGCATCAGCTTCTGTGCGGAATATAGTCGGAAGAAAGCATGCCCGACGATTGGAATCTCAGTGTACTCTGCCCTTCGTGGGATAAGCCTCCTTAACATCGCTTATTAGGTTCTATCGAGCGTACTGTGTGAAAGACTAAAGCCCATCGTCAACAAACTGATTGGACCTTATCAGTGTGGCTTTAGTGGAGAAGACCCGTGAAAAGAGGATCGACACACACCATCTATTTGTCGATTTTAAAGCTGCTTTCGACAGCACGAAAAGGAGCTACCTTTATGCCGCGATGTCTGAATTTGGTATCCCCGCAAAACTAATACGACTGTGTAAGCTGACGTTGACCAACACCAAAAGCTCCGTCAGGATCGGGAAGGACCTCTCCGAGCCGTTCGATACCAAACGAGGTTTCAGACAAGGTAACTCGCTATTGCTTAAGACAAGCTGATTTCAAATACCTCTTACCGCGGGTCGGGGAAAATATTTAAAACACCAAGCTTGACTGAGAACTATTTCATTCTGATTTTATTTTGGTTTTTCACTTATTTATATACAAATTTTAGAATTATCTTAACTATCTAAATATATATGTTTGTGTGTATGTTTATAAGCATATTTTATATGCTGCACGATAAGAGGTTATTTCAAATACACACAAGCAATTGCCCAAATGTATTTTTAGAACCAATACGTTATCTTGTGCATACATATAAATGCTCGTTAAATATATTTGAACATACATATTTATGTATGCTCAGTGGACTGTATGGGTTCTTACATATTTCTTATTTAATATTCTTAATATGTAGAGTAATAAAAAACTAAATGTATTGCTGCACAAAAACTAAGTGTGGCCTTTTGACGCCAACATACATGTTCATTTTTGAACACTATCGTGTGACTTATTTAACTTGATGCTGGAAAAAATAGTTCGAGCCGCAGAGCTAAATAGAGAAGGTACAACTTTTTATAAAAGTGTATAGCTACTGGCGTACGCCGATGATATCGATATCATTGGAAACAACACCCGCGCCGTTAGTTCTGCTTTTTTCCGCTTGGATAAGGAAGCGAAGCGAATGGGTCTGGTGGTGAACGGGGACAAGACGAAGTATCTCCTGTCATCATCGCGTCTTGGCTCCCACGTCACTGTTGACAGTCATAACTTTGAAGTTGTAGATAATTTCGTATACCTAGGAACCAGCATTAACACCGATAATAATGTCAGCCTTGAAATCCAACGCAGAATCACTCTTCCCAACAGGTGCTACTATGAACTGAGTAGGCAATTGAAAATTAAAGTCCTCTCTCGACGAACAAAAACTAAACTCTACAAGTCCCTCATCATTCCCGTCCTACTTTATGGTGCAGAAGCGTGGACGGTGTCAACATCCGATGAGACGGCACTAGAAGTTTTCGAGAGAAAGGTTTTGCGGAAGATTTATGGTCCCTTAAACATTGGCAACGGCGAATACCGCAGAAGACGGAATGATGAGCTGTATGTGTTGTTCGACGACATAGACATAGTCCAGCGAATGAAAAGACAGCGGCTAGGCTGGCTGGGTCATGTTGTTCGAATGGATGAAAGTGCTCCAGCTCTAAAAGTTTTCGATGCAGTACCCGCTGGTGGAAGCCGAATAAGAGGGAGACTTCCATTCCGATGGAAGGACCAGGTGGAGAGGGACCTGGCTTCGCTTGGTATAACCAATTGGCGCTAAACTGCCAAAAGGAGAGACTCTTGGCGCGCTGTTGTGTACTCGGCTATAACCGCGTAAGCGGTTTCTACGCCAGTCAAGAAGAAGAAGATATCGTTGAGTGCTGGAAAAAATCAGCGTCTAATTCTAACTTGACTAACTGTAGCTAACATTTCAACAATTAAAAATTCGCCCATTTTTGCAACACACTTAGCAAATGCAAATTCACCATTGTTGCAACATGCAAATACTAACAGATAAAGCAGATGTCATAACAATGCTGAGTGGTAAAACAAAAATTGCAGTAAAACCGATTTAGCGCTGCGAGCAGCATGCATGCCAGTCTCTGCTTATGTGTCTGTGAGCACTCTGTCCCAAAAGTGCTGTGCTGCCACTGCTCCGTGCCCGAACCTCGACAACATTTGTACAAAAAGTGTTAAAACATTTCGCATTTGTTGCAACATGCTTGGCAAGGCTTGCAACAGGCTTGTTGCAAATAGATTTTCGCATTGTCGATTGAGAGAAATTTGTAAAATAACAGAAATTGATTGTGGGGAAACACGTTAGTAGCCCTGCCTTTGCAGAAGTTGCAACACGCGTCGGCTTGTCCGACCATCCGACCAAGTAATGCTGCGTTGGTAATTTGCATGCATGCAACATGAGCATTGCGGTTGGCTATGTGTGCGTACATGTAGTCTATGGAGTGCCACACTGCCCCAATGACCTGCTGCTGCGAGCGTTGACTACAGTAACAGTAAAATTTTGTAACAGCTCCCTTGACGCTGGCATACAATTGTATTGGCAACATGCAGGACCGCTTGCTTGCTACAAATGTTATGGACTGTGCATGTGTGTGCAGTGGTGCGGACAGGGGCAGTTTGATAAGTTAGCGGTGTTCTTAAAACTTTATATGCTGAATAGTTTTTAGTGACTATGAAGACGAAATGGAAATCGAGGAACCGTCAAACTGTTGGAGCCTTTACCCAAGTTGGGTTCTCCGGAAAAAGAGAGAGGCAGAAATACGTGAGCGCAAGGAGATTGAGATGCTGGCGAACTGGAACATGCCCCTAGACTTTTTGTCGGAACGTCTCCCTCCTGACTTGAGGGTTCAAGCTCAGACCTAGTTCCTGTAAAGACAATGATGGCAATATGTTGCCAGATGACCAGAACATACTAAGGATATGAGGGAAAACTTCTCGAGCTTGCTGAACGGTGACAGCAATGCTATCGATAGCATGGAAGTAGAACCCGAACCCACAGTTATTGACGACAACGTTGTCGTACCACCACCTGACCATAATGAGGTTCAAATAGTCACGCACCATCTTCTTGGGGATTTCAAAGCTGCTTTTGATAGAACGGCTATGTAAAATTACGTTGAGCGATATCACCAGCTTCGTCGATACCAAATGAGGTTTCTGACAAGACGACCTTTTATCATGCGATGTCTTTCAACTAATGCTTGAGAAGATAATTCGCGCTGGAGATCTTAATCGTGCTGGGACTATCTTTTCCAAGAGTCATCAGTTATTGGCCTATGTCGACGATATCGAACCTCTCTAGCGAAACTAAAACAACACTCGCGTTGAGCGAAACGTCGTTCGAAGGATTTATGGCACGCTACGCGTAGGCGTAGGTGAATACCGGATTCGTTGGAATGACGAGCTGTATGAGCTCTTCGGCGATATGGATATAGTGTGACGCATAAAAATACAGCGACTGCGTTGGCTTGGACATATCGTCCGAATGGAAGAAACCACTACAGCGCGTAAAATATACGATACGGTACCCCTGGCGGCCGACGAAGAAATGGACGACCGAAACTCAGGTGGAAGGATCAAGTGGATGTAGACCTGGTGAAGCTTGAAATCACCAACTGGTGCCGTCGTGCGCAACCAAACATGATAAGAGATCTTGAAAGTTTTACTTTGTTATTCGCGGCAATAACTTCCAACTTGATCCATCTCAGAAGGTGGAATCGGAAAACCCTTTCTTAAAGGGGGTCGCTTAAAGAGATCGGTATTCAACCATTATATTGAGGTGTTACAAGTTGGAGAATACTTTGTGTTAACTCTGATATTCTTGGTAAGACTGTTCAATACCGGTTGAGAGATAGTATAGTTTGTAGTTGGAGCGATTGTTGTATAAGTTTTCCAGTCTTCAAAAAAAAACTGGGTAGAATGCATTGAGAACACCATTGAATATGCAATATCTAGATGATTTCTTGGGGTTTTGAATTAAGGATTATGAAGTCTTGAGTATAGTCAAAATTGAGTTCTGCTCAACTCAAAAAATTTTAATTGTTTGAATAGAAATTAAAGCTGAAAAACCAAAATTTCTCTTCTTTTAAACACAGATTGCTGTCTTCATCCATTAAGTTTAAATAAGACAATTTCTACAACAAAAATATAAGATTTGGTAACTATAACCATAAAACTAAGCCCTTCTAAGCCATCTATATGAAATCCATCGACTTATCGCACTGCTCGCGTATTTATGGAATTCCAGTGTTCAAGAGGAAGCAATTGCTTAGTTAGTTGCATGCCACATGTGTATGTGCCGGTTGACATTGTTGTTGTTATGTTTTGTATGTATGTGTGTGTGTGATATTTAGAAACAAGTACAAGCAGCATTTATGTCGCTGTATGTGAATTTGTGTAATTGTGGCATATTGCAAGTGCGCCAAGGACAGTTTTCGCATTGTGGACAGCATGTCAATCATGTGCCACATTTGCTATATTAATGTTGCTGCCACATTCCTGAATGCTACTGTTACACGATTGCGCTTGCTGCTGCTGTTGTTGTTGTTACTATTGTTGTTGTTGTTGCTGCTGTGTTGTTGTTGCATATTTTCCTTGTACTATTTTCGGGCATTGCGATGCAACAAATACTCGCACATAGCTCTGCATATGAATCGACGCATAGCCATGCATCTCGACACACACACACATCTACAAATACATGGACTTACATATTTACATACGTAATCAAAAAGCAACTCATTGTGAAAATTCTTAAACAGCTGCTGCGTCGTCGTTCGGGGAATCGGCATTGCCCATCAGTGCGACTTGTCGACAAGGCAATCGTCGTCATTGTATTGCAACATATTGTGCAAGCAAGTGCAGTCACATACACATACATATATTGTATACTGACAGCGAAAAATGTACATACGATATATTTTGTGTATGTGTGTGCAAGGAGCAGGCGCAACGGAAACGCATTGCACGCTGGTATAAATCGTATAAAGTCTGGTGGACAAGAAGTTGCAACAAAAGCGAATAACCAAAAAATCATAAAATAAAAAAAAAACAAAAAAAAACAAAATGGAAAATAACGCTATTTCATACGAGCGCGCACCAAAATACAAAGTCTGCTACAACAACAACAAACATCATTAAAAATAAAGAAGTAAAATTGTATGCAGTACATATATGGTAGCAGCGCCACAAAGGAATACGCGGAAAAAACATATTGGAATTCCTGCATGCAACACAGCGACAGCCGCGCCTTCGTAGCATACGCGCCTGACATCGCACTATGCCGCACAGTTATTGGGCGAGGTCAACACGCTTGTCGCAATTTATCAGCCTACTTAATGCACTTGTGGGTGGGTGGCCGTTGGAGGGACGCGCTGACAATGTGTTCTTCGGAAAAAAACTTCAATTATTTATTTATTGATTGTAAAACAAACTTACAAATGGCAGAGAATGTAGTGGCAAGTAAAATGAAATCACCACAAGCCAATTATGCGAAGGGGGGCGCACGTACTCAAGAGTCGTGCGCGAATATTTGTGGACTTAAGTTCGTGGGAGATGAAGTGGACACTACATTAATGTGTTGATTTTACTTATTAACAACCAAAAGACAATTACGTGACGATTTTAAAGAGTTCGCATTAATAATGGATGTATAGGTAAATGGTGTGAGAGCTGAGTGAGGAAAGGAAGATCTCTCACATGCTTATCGAAGGAAATCCAATGAATATAGCTGCGTTTCTAACTGCTAAATTTGTGAAAATCAAGTACACAGTGATTGTTCAATAGCCATATTATTATATAATTATTCGTTATGTGGAAGAAGCAGAATTGGAAAGCCTCAACAGACCTATATATAAGTACCGAGCCTCACACCCCGATGGCGTCACTATCACAGAAAATTGAAGTAACTTTAGTACACGGATACTGTCAAAATTTTAACCGCTTCGGACTCATGCATTAGTTGTTATGCCATTTCAGCATAATCCGAAGGAGTTTCTGCGTCATTTTGAGACCGCCGACGAATATGGATTACCGCATTACACAACATGGATCACAGAATACTTGAAACAGCGGAATTCTCTCGGCGACTCGATCAAAAGAAGTCAAAGTCTATACTGTCGGACGAAAAGTTGACGACTACCACGACTACGAGTATTCTGCAGATTTGGCTCAGTACGACTAAGCTTGTTTCAAAACTTAAAAAAGCCATTGCTTTAAGGCAAGCAGATATATTCGCATGATTTTGAAAAGGATCTCGAGTAATGTTTCCGACCTTAATTCGTTCAAATCAAATTTCTCTGAAAATAATTGTTTTTCTTTTCTCAGATCTCAAGAGAATGGTCGTTGGTAAACATCTTTCAGACTGAGCCGGTATAAATATTGTTAAGATGTCACGTAGATACTTCGAATCGTAGTCCTTTCGAGCTCGAATAACTGTTTCCTTTTCATTCTTAACGAATATACTCTCTGTGGAACTCAAGTATCTAATGGTTATTGACGTAAAAACAAGGTTTTTTACTTTTTTTTTTAATATATACAATCATATATTCCATTTTAAACAATTCAGCATTTTGAAGATATATATTTAAAGAGTATTTTGTGCAATTTTTACTTTAAAATTCCGAAAACTCTTTTCCCATGACGTGTCCAAAAAAAGGTGGATCTCATTTTTGGTTCATCTAAAAACAATAAACCAAAAATATTTCGAAATAAATTTAGTTAAAGAACGAATGAAAAAAGAAAATGTTAAAGTTTGAAATTTTGACAGAATTTTAACCAAACATCTTACTTTTTTGGTAAAATTTTCGGCATATATTGGCCCTAAAAATAGTTGTAAAAAATATGAAGAAAAATCCTTCGTTCATTAACTAAATAAAGATGTGTGCAAAATTTTAACAATATCGCTTTATGACTTTTTGAGATATCGTGCCCACCGACTTAAAAAATTTAGTTTAGAGATGAATGCGCTTAAAGTTTTACATTCGTAGTGACGAGGTCTGATGGACGGAACTTCCAAAGGGTATATCCTTTACATATACATACATTATATTACACAGATTGATTTGATATTTATGGATAATATTTTAAACATTTTTCAGTATTTAATAAGACATATTTTTTCAAATTTTGAAACCCACTTAACCCCTTAAGTCGCTGGGTCTGGTTTTGTAGTACTCTTCGTCACATATTACCATCAAATAATTTTGAGAAAGTGTGATGCCATGGTGGGTTTAATCTAGTTCCCCGAAAGCAATTGTTCAGTTTATTTATCGCTAGTTAAAACGGAGTATGTGATGGATGTACCATTCCACCCATTTCTCTCAAGAAGCTGATTATCTGTATCCACAATAAATTTTTCCGATTATTTCGCCCATTACAAACGCCCATTTAAACTCATTCAAATTACGTTTTTTACTCTTAATTACTAGCAGAAAGCTTTGGTGCTTTAAAGTCATTTTCTAATTTTTTTCAACTCATTTCCTGATTTACGTTTGAGTACTTTCAGTTGATTTTTTTTTTATCCTGACGCCTGCTTGCCATTGCCAAATTTACGAGTCATGCGAAATGAAATTGTGTTTTTCAAACTGGTGTTGTATACTTTGCGGCGTTGTAACTTTCTACGCCTCAACACTTTGGTCACCGCTTTATGGTAGTGATAGTGTGTAAAAAGGAATGCAAAATTTTCAGTACTAAATTTGCAGCGTGTAAAAAAAAATTAGAAAAAAACGCAAACGTCATATGCGTGAAAAAGCGCTGAATGGGCTCGGGTATCACGTGGGCGCTTGTGGGTGGCAAAAGCGGTGTGCTTAAAATTGCAAATGAATTTAATGAATGCAAAATTAATGGCACACCGAAAGCGCAACAATAACACAACTTGTGTAACGGCTGGTGCGGCAGGGCGAACGTTGCGCCATAAAAAAATGGCCGACTGGACCAACAAACATCATTGCGTCAGCTGTAAAAGGCAGGATTACTAACACGCGTTATGCGCACCACAACTATTTATGCAATGCAAAAAAAATAAAATAAAGTAAAAAATTATGCAATGAAACCGTGAAATGTGTAAAATTTAGTTTTCCGACTTTTCTCTTTCAGCATTACTTTTATTTATTTTGGCGTTATTTTGTTTTTGTATGGTCGCAGTGAATGAAAAATTTATGAATTTTTGCGGTTGCAAAGTGGGCGAACGGTAAAATTGATACAGTACAAGTGTGTGCGTTACATATTTGTTAATAATATATTATTCTCGTATGTATAATATACAGTTATGAACATTATTGTACGGTAAATCAACAAAGCTGCTTTTAGTGTTTTGAAAAACAAACGATCAGAGAGTTGCTTATAAATTCATATTCTGAAGAATCCGATCTCAGCGCCACCTATAGTAATTATTTGAAGATCTAAGGGGTTAGATGGGTTTCAAAATTTGGAAACAATTTCTTTTGACTTATTAAATAGTGCAATACGCAATATATGTTTAAAATATTATCCAAAAATATCAAATCAATCCGAGTAATATTATAAAATATATACCCTGTGGTAGTTCGGCCCCTCAGGCCACGTCAGTATGAATGTAAAACTTTAAACGCGTTTATTTCAAAACTCAATTTTTCAAGGTGGACACGATTTCTAAAAAAGCTATGAAGAGAATTTGTGCAAATTTATGGCGAAAATTTGACCCAAAAATTTAGTTTTATTGGTTAAAATTCGGTCAAAAATTCAATATTTTATTTTTTCCTTCCCGTTATGATCCTCGTTGCCATGCTCCTGTCTGGATCATCGAATAAACAACGCATGGGTTTGCCAATGTTGGGTTGGATGTTTCTGTATGACGGTTGTACACCGCTTTTGGCAATCCCGTCTACTGTCTGGTTGCCCTTAATGCCTTTATGGCCTGGCACCAAGTAGAAGTGTAGCCACTTGTTCCTGGCAACTCCGTCCACTGGCACCCTGGTATTCAATACTCTTTTGGCAGAGATGCGAAACGAGGTTTTGGCCTTGTTTGCTGATTGACTGTCTACATAGATTTAACTCTAGAATAGCTGGCTGTTGCACTGGAGGCTAGCACTTTCTTTCAATTATTGGTTTTTTCAATAGCAAACACCTCCACTTGAAATATACTGCAGTAATTAGATAGTTTGACAGGCTGCACTACATCATTTGGAAATTGGGATCCAGTAGTCGGTAGTCGTGCAGTTTTCAGCAATCTGAGATCTGAAGGCGGCAGGTTTAGTATCCATTCAAAAACCGACGTAGGTGGGGTGCTTAGAGCTCCTATTATACAAAGCACTGCAAGCCGCTGAACCTGTTCTATAGGCTTACAATTGGTTGATTTGCACAAGGACGTCCACCACACAATAGCACCATAGACCAGAATCGGTATCGCTATTGTTGTGTAGCAACAGTGCATAAGAGATGGAGAAAGCCCCCAGGTAGTTCTTAGTGCGGTCCTTCCGCGAGAGTTTAACAAGAGTGGCTCCCATGGAGAAATTTTGTATTTCCTTGTAAGGAGTAGCAGATCGGTCTTCTCCGCATTCAATCTCAGATTATCAATATACTATGGAAATATTTTTGGTTTATTGTTTTTAGATGAACCAATCTTGAGTTATGATGTCCACGGCAAGTGCATTTTTTAGACGCCAAAGAAGATGAGGTACCAACAACTTAATTTTCGGAATTTGCAAATAAAATTTTCACAAAATACTGTTTAAATATGTATCTTTGATTTTCTAAATTGGTTTAATAAAATATATGATTACATATATTAAAATATTTCTGAAGCAGCAGATTACGGATCAAAAATATTCACTCATGTTAGTGGTATATAATGACATTTTAAACTTTTAGTGGAGAAATATGTAAAAAGTTACTAAATTGTCCGAATTAGAATAAGCTCCACTGTAGTAAGTACAGTAAGTTTTTACCACTGTATATGGGTATTATTTTAAAAGTGAACGCTATATGCATACACATAAATAATTGCTGTTTACATTCATATACCGCTTCAGAAATAGGTAATAAACGCTTGCTCGTGGTTCCTGAGCTATTACAATGAGTTCGAAACCCGTTTCTCTCAGTAAATAAAAGAAATATTCAAATAATTTTGTACTCAAAATGAACTATCGTTAAATCAAGCACCATAAAATCCACTTATTATTCTCAAGTTCCATTCTCAAGTGCATCAAATATGGTATCCAACTCTAAATAAGCCATAATTTCGGCCCACTTTTTTCACAGCAACTAAATCCGCCTCATAAAAAAATAATAATTATAATTTTCGCCACTTTCAAAGAGCTTTGCGCGTTTTCCTGGCGCGCAAAATAGCGCATTTTCACATTTAAAAAGAACATTTTTTTGTTTTGTTTCCACTTTTAATTATTTATTTACATTGGTTAGCCAACGGCATGTCAACAATAACAACAACAGCAAAACAGTAAGACCAGCAAGTAAATAAAAACAGCATATTGCAAACATTCCTTGCGCGTCAAAAGTGTTGTAAAAGTACACGCAGTGTTTATTTATGCCTGCGTCCAGCGCCTGTGTGTATGCAATCATGCTGCGAAAGTAGCTCGCACACACTACATTAGTGGGGTAAATACGAAATGAAAAGCGAGTAAGAATAACAACAAAAAAACAAAAATGAGAATCACAGTCAAAGAAAGTGGGACCGGAAGTGCCAGTAGCGTTGCAAACAGACGTCTAGCTCTATAGTACTTCACTGAAATATGTTGTTAGTGTGCTACTATTGCATAATATATATTTTATGCTGTTGTTGTTTGTCTAATTTTTGCTCGTACTACGTTTGTTATATTTGATTTTTGTTTAACTGTAAGTATTGCTGGAAATTTTGCTGAGTTTTTATTTTTGTTATTCGCATTGTTGTTTTAGAAGTTTCATTACTTTTCGCACATAGTGTTTATTCGTTCATGTGAAACACGCTCTGAATATTTACTGCAAAGAATGCTGGAATTTAGTAAACTTGTTTAAACAAAAGAACGTATTCGAGTTAGTTAAAAGTTCTGTTTTACTAGGAATATGTATGTGTAGAACATTCATTTAGAATTGCAATAAATAAATCACGCGCAGTAAATGGGTTACAAGTTAAGATGAGTAAGACACAGAACAGAATATAATTGTGTAGGGGAGAAAGGTTGTGGAGGCTTTTTTATGATCTGGTTTCAACAAATTTTGATTTGTGTTTTCTAAATCATTTGCAAATAAAATAACACTCTCGCTTTTCTTCACTCTCCCACAGGCCTTAAGACCTTCTTAATCTGATGTCGAAGATAATATATTATAATTAAACCTTAATAATGCTGATATAATCTCAAATAAGGTTGTTTTTCTTGAAAATCTTACATGCCTTATTAAGCCAATTACTCGTCGAAATCTGATTTTTATTTGGAACACTTCAGATAAAAAAATATAACCTTCTGAACTTTGCTTTAGAAACGAGATAAAGTATCTGAGCCCTCTGATGGCAAATTGATCCGAGCATAGATCGAACATATTTTGTATTCTTGATGAAATAGATTTTTTATATCGGAAGATCTAAATAGAGGTACTTTTTTCAATAGCCTCTTTTTGACAGATCCCGCGTGGGTCGTGTCAAGCTGTTATGTTATGATGTTATTTTTTTTTCAGGATTGTTTGGAATTTCATCATGTAAAGACTTTCGCCTGAACAAAGTTTACAAATTGATCAAATTTATTAAGAAATTTAATGTTCTGTAAGGAATGTGTTTCGCGCGCTTTGTCTTAACTTATGATTAACTTAATCGCCCTACTGAGCGTACTATTCGCAACACCCATCTTTTATTACAAGACGGTTCCACTTCCCACACATCGCATCAATCAATGGATTTATTGAAAAAACACTTCGGTCTGTAGATAATTTGACGTTTTGGGTCGTTTGATTGGCCACCAAGATCGTCTGATATCACACCGTTAGACTTTTTCCTGTGGGGATATGTAGATTCCAAAGTCTATGCGGACAATCCCGCTTTGTTTCAGGCCTTGGAGCAAAACATCACGTGTACCAGTCGAAAAGCTCGAACGAGTCCAAAATTGGACTCAAAAGTCCATTTGAGACGTAACAGCGGACAACATTTGAAAGAGATAATCTTTAAAAAAAAATAAATGCAAAAGAATGTTCTTTTGAACGATAATAAACATTCCTAATTAAATTTGAATTTTCTGAGTTTTTTCTTTAAAAAAGTAGGGAACCTGAAAATTAATCACTCTTTGCTAGGGTAAGCCTTAGTGACCTCTCTCATAGACGTTAATCGTTAGATTTCGACTTGATTTAGAACACAGAAATCTGTGAACACTTATAAAAGTGTTATGAAATGGTAGGGTTATTATCTTCGGTCTCGGTGTTCAGTTATGACAAGATTTTTATACTCTCGCAACAACAAAGTTGCTAGAGAGTATTATAGTTTTGTTCACCTAACGGTTGTTTGTAACACCTAAAACTAAATGAGTTAGATATAGAGTCATATATACCAAAGTGATCAGGGTGACGAGTAGATTTGAAATCCGGATGTCTGTTCGTCCGTCCGTCTGTCCGTCTGTCCGTCTGTGCAAGCTGTAACTTGAGTAAAAATTAAGATATCTTGACGAAACTTGGCACAAATATTCCATAAGAAGATCAAGTTCGAAAATGGGCGGAATCGGACCATTGCCACGCCCACAAAATGGCGAAAACCAAAAACACATAAAGTGTCATAACTAAGCCATAAATGAAGATATAAAAGTAAAATTTGGAATAAAGGATCGCACTAGGAGGGGGCATATTTGGATGTAACTTTTTTGGGGAAGTGGGCGTGGCCCCGCCCACAAATCGGTTATTTGTATTTAACTCGCAAACTAATAAAGCTATATAAACCAAACTTTCTGCAGTCGGTTCTCTTACATACCCCACCACACACCATGAAAATAGTTGAAATCGGATAATAACCACGCCCACCTCCCATACAAAGGTTGAAAATTACTAAAAGTGGGTTAACTAACTAACCAAAAACGTCAGAAACACTAAATTTTGCAGAAGAAATAGTAGAAGGGAGCTGTACTCAGATTTTTTTACAAAATGGAAAATGGGCGTGGCATCGCCCACTTATGGGTCAAAAACCATATCTCAGGAACTACTCGACCGATTGGAATGAAATTCGGTATATAATATTTTCTTGACACCCTGATGACACGTGTGGAAAATAGATGAAATCGGTTTACAACAACGACAACTTCGCATGTAACTCAATTTTGAAATCCATCTTATTCCTTCACTTTATAATGTAAACATAAGGAACCAATGAAGATAACGCAATAAAACTTTACACAATTAGTGCATATCATCTCTGGCTTCACTTGTGAAAAAATTGTCGAAAACGGACCATAACTTTTCAAGGCCCCAGATATCGAACATGTTGAACTCAGCGCCTAAGGATAAATTTTAACCGAAAATATGGGTAAATCTGTCAGATAGCTCAATTTAATTCAGAGGAAATTGTTTTCTTCTAATAGTGTGTCCCTGTTCCAAAAATTATTAAAATCGGGTCATAACATTTCCATATACCTAATTATAGGTTTTTCAAAAATACGGTGAGCTTTATTTCGCATATTGGTTAAATTTCTTCAATAAATTGCGAGAGTATAAAATGTTCGGTTGCACCCGAACTTAGCCTTTCCTTACTTGTTCTTCTTATATTTGTGCATTCTATGGTATCTGAACCGTACTTTTCCATTATGTAAAGTTATATCTACTGACCTTCACCGAAATAACCAAACTTGCAAAGACTCACGAAATGAGATTTATACAGCATGTAAATGAAGAGGCATCCAGGCTCATCGGTACTGCTGAACGAGAAAACCGACTGAAATGTAAGAGGATCTCAGACTTAGCAAGGCAACTGTGCTACAGTGTACAGTACAGTACAAATTAATTTCTCTAACATTTAGCTTTTAATTATTATTTTTAACTTATTAGAATTGAATTGTTGTTAGTATTTAATCTTTGTATACAAGGTACAATTGTAATAAAAAAATTTAAAGTTATATTAGTTCTAGAAAACTGTTCTAACTCCTTTCTAGGCTGGACTTCACAAAATACAACGCAAGTGTTCACACGAGTAAAATTATGAATAACTTCAGTAAAAAATTGTATCAAATATGTGACTCAAGTAGTACTCTGCCACATCTGTCATTCTTCACACAATTCCTCACAGTATTCCAGGAGTTTATATTTATTATATATTGCAGAAGACTTCCTAATTTACTTTCTATAATATTTAGTATACAATAAAAGTTGTTGAAAGCAATGAAATTCATCAATAAGTGTTTATTTCACTGAAGACAACTTGGTAGGCTGCATTATAATTTAATTAATTTTCCAGTTATTGCCAAGACAATAACAATAAATGACACCATCACTTTCTGCTGTAGATTGACGATTTTATTGCATAACCGCTATTGCTAGTTGACTCTAACTCCTCGCTTTGTCTAACCAAACACCCTTTTGATATATAGACACAACAGCGAGCTTGTATTTTGCATTCAACTCTGCTCAAAATTCACTGGTTTCTCTCACACTCATTTCTATTGTATAATCCATACAAATACCGCTGACTTCGTTTTGTAATTACTGAAATGCCATTCAATAAACACTACAATTTGTTAATTACCAGCATTCAGTATTAGAAATGTTGATTTTGGCCATCAAATTCTCGCTTCCTTTTTATGGCTTAAACTTTACAACATCAATTTTTACTATCAGTTTACATCTGTTGGGAGAGTGGTGGTGGGTTAAATGTCTGTTGCGTTAAGTTAGTAATTGTTTTACTCGATCTTACACGCTAAGCTCTTCGTTAATGCTTCCCACTTGTAACGCTAATACAGTTTATTATGTAAGTATAACACTCATTTACTGTTATCATTTACTCTAGCGAAGTTGTTCACCAATACGTCGGAGTGTTTACAAGTGTCTCTCTTCTAAGTAGTAGTTTTCATTTAATTACTGGTTTGAAGTACTTGAAGGACGCAGCGTATACTAATATGAGTACGAATAGATGGTACTGATGGTTCTGCCTCCTTTGTATCGCCTTCTAAGATTCAAATAGTATTTTTTAGGCAAAGGTAGTATTTTTCTTCCATGACCAGCAGATACTTCAAGACTAAGAATTAGTTTCTAATTTTTTCGTCGGATCTTTATTTTCATAAAGCTCTTCGAGAACTTCCTGAAAAGATATTGTATTAAAATTTTCGCTACAAGGCGGAATATAAGGTCTCAGATTTCCAATCATAAAACTAAGACTATCTCCTTCAGAAAATATATACCTAAGAATATAACTGACAAAAATGTAACATAAAAAATCCAAAAATATTGTTTCATATTCTAACTAGGCTAGTTTATAAGAATATGGTCAAGTGTAATTATCTGGCCATCAATAATCCTTTTGTATGCTTGTGAATATACAGTTCTGAACTACCTATTAATTTTATGTAAGTGACTATTTGCCTTTTGATCGCACTGCACTATTATTTACACCATTTGAGTATTTGTAATCTCTTCGTGCGTCCACTAAATGAAAATTGTCTGCACATTGACCTTAATTAAAATCAAATTCGAATTGGTTTTCGTAAATTGCATGAGACAATAAACGGTGCTTTGTGCGAGGTAAAATACACGGTAAAAGTATTTAGATAGTGGCTGACAATCAGCTGAAGAACTATGTATTTCGGATATTGCTTTTGTTTCTAACGTACTCTATTTCGAAATGACTTTAATTGCACATAATTTTATAATGAACTTAAAGAAAAATCGCCCAGGTTAAATTATTTTCGGATATCGAATGAATGAATTTCGATTGATATATGGTAATAAGAAACAAGTCCAATCAGATTAATCTAGATACGCCAGCAGCTGTACACTTATAGAAGATTGTACCCTCCCTATTTAGCTCTGGAGCTCTTCGCTGCTACCAGATAATGGTCTGTGTCATTCTTTGGTCATCGGAGCGTACGCACGCCAAAAACACAGGAGACATGCCTTCCGTCTATCATATAACATGTGCGATTTGATTGCGCGTGTTTCGATTAGGAGATCTGGTACTAAAATTAACCATATTTCGGGCCCAGCGATGTTGATCAGCCTCAGCCCATTTGGCGATGTTTCGTCATGGATGCTGAATTTTCCGATTGTTGTGCCAAAGACACCTCCTTTACACACCCTAGTGTTGAAATCGCTAAGCACGATTTTGTTGCCGGGGGCAGCTCACAGGTGCATTCTTAGCGCTTGTAGAAAGTGTCTCTGGTCACATCGTCCTTCTCCTCCGTTGTGGCGTGGGCGCAAATCAGCGATATATTGAAGAACTTCGCTTTGATGCGAATTGTGGCTAGACGTTCATCCACCGGGGTGAATGCTAGGACTCGGCGTCCGAGTCTCTCTCTCACCACAACTTCAATACCAAATTTGCGCTCCTTTATATGGCCGCCGTAGTAGATGTCACAAGGACCCACCTTCTTCCGTCCTTATCCCGTCAATCGCACTTCTTGGATGGCAGTGATGTCAGTCTTAAGTCGTATGAGGTCGTCAACAAGCTAGGCAGTGGGACCTTCCCAATTAAGGGTCGGAACAATCCAGGAGCATGTCCTTAAATCGTAGTCCTTAAAACATATGCAGATGTCGTTATCAAAACTGTGGTTTCTCATTCAAGGCTCTGTTAGATCTTCCATTGGGTAGGTTTTTTTATGTGGTGGTCCTTCACTTTGTTCACTTTGGAATATATAAACCAAGAACCAATGAAAATAATGGAACAAAACTTTACACAAACACTGGATTTGAGGTGTGGCACCACTCTTTTAAAAATTGTCGAAATCGGACAGTAAATTTTCAGGGCCCAATATATAGAACTCAGTGGTTATGATAATTTTTATCGAAAATATCGGTAAATCTCTCAGAATCTCGGAATCTTTTTCTTCTAATGATGTGTTTCTCTGCCATAATGGATGAACATAATCAATAGTCCCTCTAGCCCGCATATATATAGTTACGGATTTTCAAGCTTCCAGTGGACTTTATACCGTATATAACGGTTATTATGTGAGATATCTTAGCAAAATTAAGTGAACATAAAATCATTGATATAATGTAGCTTGGTAGCAAAAATAGTTGAAATCGGTCCAGGAATTACCCAAGCCCTCATATACTATATAAAGAGAGTTTCCTTATTCTGGATCTGGTATATATAGAATGAATTGTGTGTTATTTTAAGAAACAGTAACAAATACAAATGTTTATTATTGTTTACTGACGCAAAAAATTGTTCACAGTGCATGCACATCTGAGTTTTGAGAGCACATTGACATGTGTCGTTGCATGAAATTCAGCAATTCAATATGCGTGGGTATATATGTATGTGTGAAAAAGGCAAACATTTAGTTCGCATAGTTCTATAGTATTTGTACATTTGTATTTAGATACATACATATATACACAAGTATTTAGTGGGTATAGTGGACCGCAGTAAATCGACGGCCGGTATTTGGCATTAAGTTCCAAAACAAACAATTTCAATTATCCACAAACAACAAATACATTGGCAAATGAACAACAAATCGAACGAACGCTCAAATAAACGCTAAATTACCCTGCCAGCCAAAGGTGGTTAAACCGAAGCTGGTTAAACCGAAGTTTCTTAAGCCCACAAAAGTGGTAAAAAAAAGTGGTGAGTTTGCCATAGGCCAGCATAGCTGCTTGTGAGTTTTTTAACCACTATTCCCCTCACACGTACGAATACAAAAACAAAACAACCCAAACGTGTGCGTTGGTGTTAGTAATTGAAGAAACATGAGGGGAAAGTGGTTAGGCCTGGCTGGCAGGGTACTGAAAAATGAACACACACATACATAAAGTTGTATAAGAATTCACACACACCTACACATATATACAGTTAGCAGCAGTTCAACAAATATTCATACGCCTGTTAGTTTGGCAAGTGAGCGTGTGAGTGCAGGCGAGCAACGTACAATCAAAATAAATTCCGGAAATTTACATTTGGCAATTGCTGCAAGTATTTTCGAAAATTCAACATTCGGTATTTATATACAATTGCAATTGCATTGGCTGAGGTCAAATAATGAAGCAAACAAACAAATTATTGTTGTGATTTAGTTGTTGATTAAATGTGCACACCCGCATTTGGTACCCATTTGGTACTTATGTGTATTTGTGTGTGGGTGCTCATACAAATTTGGTTTGATTCTTAATGAGCATGGAATTTAATATACATATGTATGTGTGTATGTACGAGTTTATAATATATATGTTTGTGTGAATTGTATGAAGTGGCTGAATTTGCCATATTTGTTGTAGCTTTCTACAAAAACATCACATATTTAATCTGAATTACTGAAATACATTTCCCATTGCGCCTTGTGGTATGCAACAAAGTATTTATGACAACGGTAATATGCTGAATATGTATCAGTTTAAACGAAAGGAGTATGAACACGAATAAAACGTGCATTTTGCACCTCTGGAGTTTAGTGGGCATTATTGTGTTTAGAATTAAGTTTCAGAGGTAAAAAATGGGGTATTTTTAATTTCTTTTTTAATATACACAATCATATAGTAGAGGGCTTTTCAAAAGGGACGCTTTTGACATTTCTCTTCAGTAAGGTTTACCATTTCATCATGGAAAGATATACGATCCAACAACGAGTCGAAATTATTTAAATTTACTATCGAAATTCGAAATCACTGCCCTCAACTTTAAGAGCGCTACGTCCTACGTAGCGCTGAGGCTTATTTCTGGCTGAATGGCTTGGTTAGGCAGCAATCCACACGTACTCCATGATCATCTTCAGTGATGATCAAGAGACCGGCACGTTGCTGTGAATGGGAATCGCTACCGCTCAATGATAACCGAATATTTTTGGCTCGAATTGGATGAGATTGATTGGACAACAAACCTTTTATTTCATTTAAAGAATTAAAAATTTCAAAATTATTTTTATTTAATAATTTCGAAAACTAAGCCGTTGGTACCTCATCTCACTTGACGTCGAAAAAAAAAACCATTAACCTTAACCACACCTAACTCCTTTAACACTACTCACAAACACAGAGTTTACGATACAAGGAATGATGATTTAATCCACCTTATACAGCACTCTTTGTAGGTCTATGAAATTTGGTAACAAATAGTCATCATGTGGAGTCAGCGTCATTGGGTAGATTAAAGCAAGTCAACTCCATTTTTAACTCAGAGTTTCTCAAACACCACCATGAGTACTTAAACTTATTTCCACCGATTCGCATTGCTCATATTTTCTCACCGATAACACTGGTCTACAAAATGTAACTTTTTGTGTGCCTTTCAATTGAATACTTTATTTTTATATTGCTTTGAGGTTACTGAATAGGAAAACAAGAATATGTTTTTTGAATTAGCTCTTATTTTGGAAATATACCTAATATACGAAATTTGGCTTTTAGTAACACATTAAAGTACAAAACATTTTATGAAAAAAAAACTATAATAATTATTTACTATTATTTTTTTCTTTTTACTTATATAAAATTGGAAATATTAAAATAAAAAAAAATAACATATTTGATTAAGATTTTCTCTTCTTTTTCGTTTGTCTTTTGTAATCACTGTTAGGGGTATCGCTTTTCAAATTCCAGCAGTAGTCCGCTAACATTGACGCATCCCATCGGCCCTGGTATCTCTTTTCCATTGTCGAGATATCTTGGTGGAATCGTTCACAATGTTCGTCACTTACATCACCGCAGTTAGAAGGGAAAAAATCACCAAAAAAAAAAGCATCTAAAATAATTTCATATTTTCGTATGTTTCTTTAGTATGCACAGTGTGGCATAACGGAATCGAAGGTTGTGTGTTACCATTATGCAGAAGAACAGCTTTTAAACTTAATTTTGAGGAGTCTATGAACAGCCGCCATTCCTGTGGATGGTATTCAATGTTCAAAGCGTTCATCAAGCCATTTACGATATTACAGAATGCAAGCTGGTTTTCGGATTTGAAATAGGGCATCAAGTTCTTCTGACGATATCTGTATAAACAGATTTTGACATCCGGTTGAAGCAAATTCCATTGCTTATGTCTCGATCCTAGTAATTCCGCTTTATCTTTTGGCAAATTTAAATCTCGTATAAGGTCGCTGAGTTCATCTTGCGAAATTCTATGAGGTTCGTCACAAAAAATATTGTCACCCACAAACTGTGGCGATTGTGAGGTTGTAGGCTCATTGTAGTCAACTTCCATTGAATTAATCGCTTCTTCAGAATCTTGCTGGTATACTTCGGGAGGTCGAGGAACAGGTAAATCGATTCCATGTAGTACAGGTCGCGATACAGAGGCTTCGTCAGGGTATACTACGCTTCGTTTCTTTTTTCGTGATATACCGTACTGGATGGGTGGAGTCAAGCAAAAGTAACAGTCATTCGCATGATTGGTAGGTTCCCTCCACATCATTGGTACACCAAAAGACAATGAACGTTTCTTTTTGTTTAGCCACTTAATCAGATTTGTGGAGCAAGTTGTGCAACTAAAATGTGGTTCACACGATTTGTCTTGGCTTTTAATTTTAATTCCAAAATAATCCAGTTTCTAAACGTTGTGTTATTGAGCATCTTTGGTTAGTAAGGGTCACCTTACCACAAATGCAGCAAAAATTGTCTGCACTATTAACACATTTACGCGACATAACGAAAATTGTAGATTTTTCACTAAAAATTACAAAAAAAGGGAACAATTTCAGGTTTTAACTGTTGAACAAAACACAGTCAACGTTAAACACAACAAACAAATGTGAAATAATAAAATTTCCGCGGGTAATCACAAAATATTTTGAGTTATCATCATTAATGTGATAAATCTGTCGCGCTACCCTCTATAATATTTATAAGGCATAAATGCACAATAAGAGCTAATTATGAATTTTAACTTGTATATTTATGTTCAACGAGTGAAATACAATCAATATAGTATATTTTCATGTTGAAGGCAATTTTGATGTAGACCAGTGTAATCATAGCTACCCATGCTCATAGGTTCTCACTCTCTCTGCCTCAGTCGCACTCATTGACGTTTATCGCTCTCATTGGGTCTCAATACACCTTATTAACTCTCATTGATTCTCATGGCATATCTCAGTGGCTCTACTATCGTGAACTTCACCCACATGATGAAATATTATATATAATTTTTTGAACTTCTTTATGCTGAAATAGAATTGCACTAATTTAAAATAATCATCTTCTTGAAAAATCATCGTTCTTGAATTGGACCTTTTAGCCAGAGCTTCGTTGTTCGTGTAGCAAAAGTGAGAGTTATGTAAAAGGTTAAAGGTCAGAAAACGTCCTTTCATTTAGTTGCCGTATTATCGGATAGTAAAAAATGTTGAACTACTGTTATTTTATTAACGTGATTTTCTGGCGTCAGTAACTGTTATTACAATGCTTTTGCTGTTGCTGTATGGAATATATGCATACAATATTCATTGAAACCTTAATTCAATTGAACAAACATCATTGTAAACGTGGCTGTCGTAAAAGAACAGCAAATGTATGTATGTATATCGAGGCAGATAAAGAGTGCCAACAAAAGCACAACAAATTTTCATTAATACAAAGTTATACTTTCCTTGCGGAATGGGCTGCACAATTTTTGATTAATTGAAAATTTCACCAATGTTGTTTAATTGAATAATTAAATGAATGAAGAGCTGGAATAAAGCATAAATGAAGTGAAGCGCCCAAACTGGCAGCAGATTCCAAGCAGCGGTGAAGCAATTGTCAGGAGACAATGAAGAATTGCAAGTAAAATACTATTAAACTTATTTGTGTGTGTGATGAGTATGTGGGAGAAAATCATCAGCATTGAGTTGGTAAATAATGAATTTACACTGCTGACGATAGCATTAACGGATTTATAGGATGTGTGGAAAAATTGGTTCTGCTGAAGTTTTGTGTTAAAGCGAAGATGGATAGCAAGCGAGTTCTTGGTATTGACAGCAACGGCATAATAATGCAATAATTTTTGATTGTTTTATTGAATTACAAGCCAGCGTAACGGTGGTGGAGTTAACGTAAATGGTTAAAGAAGAAGTAGGGGTTAATAAACTCAAAATTATAGCAGAACGGGTAATTGTTAAATCGAAACAGATATTCACTCCATAACTAGAGTTTCTTTAGTTCTACATTTGTCGACAGTTTTCGTCACTAATTGTCAATTTGCGAACAACCTCGATCCATAGATAGCAATGATATCATTATACAGTCTAAAAATTGATGAAATTGGATTATAATAACGCCTACTTTCCTTCAAAAACCATATCTCAGAAACTACTCGACCAATTTCAACGAAATTCAGTTCATAATATTTTTTGTTATCCCAATGCTATTGTTTGAAAATGGGCGAAACCGATTCAACAACCATGGCTGCTTTCACTATACTTATAGTTTGAAGTCATTTGTTCACTTTCCAATATATAAGTTAAGCACCAGTTTAGATATAGGAGCCAAACTTTGCAAAAATACCGTATTTATAGTGTGCCATAGGCCGTCTAAAAATCGCCGAAATCGGACTATAACTTTTCAATGCCCCAGATATCGAACATGATGACCTCAGTTAAGTTAGTATCCACTCCCTTGATTAAGTTTTAGGATTCGACAAAGCGCCCTACCTACCTGCTACCTACAAATTTTCATAGATTTTTCACTTCTATATCCGCTATTTCGCCCGGTTGTTCGAAAAAGTGAGATCAGAGAAATCTTTCTTGATCTCGCAAAGGCGAGACAATCCAGAAGAAAGTGATAAGATGATTCCACCTCGTCCTCCTCCATGCACTTATACCGTGGATGGCCCGATAGACATTGTCCCATCGGGATCCACGGTGTAAGGTCAAAAATCTACGACGAAGGAGAGGTGAACTTTACTGAGGAGGTATGCGATTCACCAGAAATATCGGTAAATCTTTTTGATATTCTAAAGAAAATCAAACGAGATGCGCTCCTTCTAATAGAATAAAGAATAGAATAAAATTGGGCAACATGAGTATTGCACTTCTTCTAGCCCTCTTATACCGTATATACCGGTTAATATGTGAGATATCTTAGCAATTGGCAAAAATAGTTGAAATATGTTTTGGAATTAACCCAGCTTCCATATACCATATAAAATTATTTTCGCTATTCTAGAGAATTTTATGCCGGATATATGGGTGTGCTATCTTAATAAAATTAAATAAATAAATTGCGAAAGTATAGAAGGATCGGACCGAACTTTCTTACTTGTTCGAAATGATCTGGCTTTTTGGGTATCTATGACCTAGTGAGTTTTTATTTACTCTACTCACTATGAGTTTGCTGTATCCGACGAAGCAAAGTTTCGAGAAAAACTTTTTCTGTACGTAGAGAACAAACGGTTCGACTGCTTTGAAAAATGTATGGTCCAATACTGGATATTGGTTTGCCATTTTTGCAGCATGTGGATATGGTTCACCAAAATCTGTTGTGTGACCACGTTGAAACTTGTTGAATCCACTGTTGACCAATTATCTAGAAAAACACGAAGCGCCTTTGTACATATTCTCAGGATGACAGATTTTTATGAAAACACTTATTTTTTTATCCAAATTATTATTCTGAATAATTCTTCAAAAATTCTATATGTATTTTCTATATGTATATCATCTCAAATCCACAATTCATCACTAAAGTAGCATGGAGCTACCTACTCAGTCATGCTGTTGCCTGAAAGCGTTAAACTTTAAATTGAAGACTATGAAATTGAAGAATCTATTGATTTTTGCATTCTATGCAAGGTAAATGAATGTTTGTAAAACAAAATTGAGAAGGAATGTGTATGAAATTGAGTTCAGCCAATTCCTCAAGTGTTTTGTTGTGAATTCAAGCACTAAATTTTTTAAATGCTTCACATCAACGAAATCAATAAGGACGTACAAACATGTATGTATACATATACATATATTTACCGTAAATGTGAACCATGATGATTACTTAACAATAATCTGCAGAAGCAACAGGGGTTTCTGCTACTACTCACCGTGAGGCCCACCTGAGGGTGTGGTGTGGGTATTCGCTGCGACGCGCCGCTAATAAAACCCTTAAAAACGTCGTAAATAATTTACGCTCTTTCGATTACGATTAAATTTTGGAGAATTTTCATTTTATACCCGCACAACAATAATAACAATAAACAGCTTAATGGCAGGAGTTGTGTGGCTTTAAAAGACCAGAAGAAGAAAAAAATGAAAATGAAAAGTTTATAGGTGTGAGGCTGTGAGATTTAAATGCTTTGTTGTGGCTGAGCGGTTAGGGTGTGAGTATACGAGCGCGGGGTTTTACGTGCACTAACCTTACCGGAACTGCTTGACGGAAGTGTGGTTATGGTGCCGCGACGTAACTTTTCAATATTATGTACAAAGCATAATGCGATGACAACAACAATGTAAGCATGTTATAATGAAATAAATTTATTGTTGTTGCGATGAGTCGTGAAAGTGAGCGTAAGCTGTATGATAGACATGAGGGTAACAATGAATTTGTCAACTCATATAGTTGCAGTTAGACAAATTTTTGTATTAGGGTGGTTCTTAGAAATAAAATGAAAGGAATTACCGGATCCAAGTCCTTACTGGTTAATAATTTACATATATACAATTTTGTACCAAACCCAAACAGTCCCCGTTAGGGTGTGTGCTACATATATTTGTTGTCGTATATGAAAGGAAAAGTAAATTCTGTTTCGCATATTTGAGTGCCACCCTAATGTTTGTATATATTATATCCCAATGCCACCTGTACCATGCACTCCAGTTTAATGGTGTTTAGTGTATTTAGAGCGTGCAAACACACAACCAACACCACATCCGCCGCATGACATCACGCAAATATAACAACAACAACGGTAAGCGCTGGCGTAAAATTCTCAAGTGGCTCAAGTTTTGTTAGTAAGGCAAATAATTTCGTTGAAAAGTGGGTATTAATTTAAAAATAAATATATAAAAGCGTATTGCCACCACAGTGTGGAAGTTAGAGTTTTACGAAGTAGCAGATTATTTCGGTAAAATGCGAGTATATTTAAGATATGACTTGGTGTTGACAGGCACAAGTACTCATAGTACAGCTGCTTTAATTTGATTTGAAGTGTGTATATTTATAAAGATTTGTATATACAGCGCAGTACAGTAAATAATAGCGACACAAATTCGGAAGAAATTATATTCTCAACTAGTAGTTAAGTAATTTTAGTATTAAATGCTTCGTTTTTCTAGCTACTCACGGTTAATTTGAACTCTGTATTGTAAATTCTTAGGTTATTATTTATTTTAAGCATCTAGAAATTGCTTTTTTTACACTTTTGTGATAAAAAAATTCGTTGGATTATAATAGCGGAGTTGCCAACTCAATGTTAACTTAAATATCAATTCAAATTTTCTGTAAACTTCTTCTTCTTAACTGGCGTAGATACTGTTTACTCGGTTATATCCGAGTTTACAGCAGCACGACACTCGTCCTTCCTTCTCGCTTTTTGGTGTCAATTGGAAATCCCAATCTCAGCCGCTCTCTTCTTATTTGCTGAATGTCAATGCCGTCGAATATCTCATACACTGCTACTGCCTCTCATCGGATGTTGGCATCGTGATAAGGGACTTGTAGAGTTTGGATTTTGATTCGTCGGGAAAGGACTTTACTTTTCAATTGATTACTCAGTCCAAAATAGCACCTGTTGGCAAGAGTGATTCTGCATTGGATTTCCAATGGATTGACATTGTTGGTGTTGTTAATGCTGGTTCCCAAGTAGACGAAATTATCGACGATTTCAAACTTATAACTGTCAACAGTGACGTGGGAGCCGACGCGAATGTGCTCCTCGTTCACTACCAGACCCATACTCTTCGCTTCCTTATAGGTGATATTAGCTTCCAATGATATCGATATCATCGGCGTACACCAGCAGTTGTGCATTCTTATAGAAGATTGTAACTTCTCTATTTAGCTCCGCAGCTTGTATTGTTTTTTCCAGCAATAGTTTGAAGAAATCGCTCGATAGTGAGTATCGAACGGCTCGGAGAAGTCCTACCCGATCCTGGCGGAGCTTTTGCTATTGCTCAAAGTCAGTTTGCACAGCCCTATTAGTTTTGTAGGGATACCAAATTCAGACATAGCTGCATAGAGGCAGCTACTTTTCGTGCTGTCAGAAGCAGTTTTAAAATCGACAACGAGATGGTGTGTGTTTCATGGGTCTTATCCAAGATTTGCCTCGTGGTGAATGCTCCGGTTTTGAAACCTTCAGTTAGTTGTCAGTTCTTTTTTTAGAATTTTCGAGCATTACCACTCTCTGCCAGCATGTCAAGCTCTTCATAACCTCGGCCTCTTTCTTTGTTTGGTCTGAAAATGCAAGGTCTTAGACTGTAATATTTAGACAATCGTATATATATTTATTCAAAATTCCCCGACAAATATTCGTCGAAGGAAGAGATTGTTATCTTCTATCTGTATAAGTTTATATGATCATTTATTGTTTAATCAGTAAACCTTTCTCTTTTAACCTTTTCAGATTGAATTTTATGTCAACAATTTTCGTTGCTTGGATTATACATTAAACACGTCATTACATCAGAGACGCTTTGCTGCAGGTAAGTGTTCACGAAAGTTTATATAATTGCTTTTCACCTCATAAATAAGTATATTAAAAAGAAATTACTGAAATTGCTGAAATTATTTGTTATGACGATAAGTGGCGTTTTGGCAGATAAGTAGTATTATATTTTATCAGGTTCCTGCACATCGTGTTCATCTGTCGCTTCTAGTATTCTTTTTCGAAATACATATGTTCTCGTATGGATCCGATTAATTTTTTAATACTATAATTTTCAGCCTAGAATATTTTGAATGATTTTTTTACCACTTTGTATATTGAGTGAATAACCAATAATCAAGGCATATTCCCTTCCTCTGTGTAAATGTGCTTCTTTGATATTCTAATTCTTAGGATATTCTGATATAAATATATAACTATATACAAACATAAATACGAAGAACTAAAGTAATTGAACGAATAAATCACAATCCTTACTTGGAATAACGGATAAACGGAAGATCTTGAAATCACAGTTAACGATTAGAAGATATATATGTATACAAGTTCCGGTGTTTTATGTATACTTACTTAAGGTAGACATCTGGAAAGCATGATTCCGATAAATCTTCACATACAGCGGTAGAGACATAAACCATGGTTAAGTCCTCATAACCTCTGTGAGAGAAAATAGCTATAACACTAGGTTCTATAGGTTCAGTTTCATATACATGTTTCGCTAAAGTCCAAATGGTTTGATATTGCAATCAAAATTTATTAGTTTATACGTTAACCGTTCGAAAGATCGCATAAATTGTGATCACTTAAAACAGTAAGACCCCGTAGAGTACCGGGTAAAGTTCCAAGAAGAAAACGGTTAATTCGAATTCATTATGTGGAATCTCCAGTTTTGTGATTTCTTGGTCCTCTGCTCAATAGTGACTATCCTATCCAAGGTGTTGGACGGAAGTTCGTTAAGAGAACACTACGCTTTTTGGTTTGGGTGGCGTACAAATCTTAATATCTTGAAATAAATTTCTTATTGGTTTCAAAAATAGCACAAGGGATTAATGAAGTTCAATATCAATTTTCTCTATCAAAAGCAAATGAACTCAGTTATTTAATGATGCCGCAAAAACGGGTCAATGGCGATCCCAAAACATACACTTAACTCACCGGTTTTCTACGTAAAATGCAATTTAATTGCCCGTGAAAGCATTGAAAATATACTCCCCAACAACAGCAACAATAGCAGAACAGAAAATACAGCCTTGAAAACGGGGAAAATTGCGAAAAAAAGGAAAAAGAAAGCAAACACAAATCATGTCAACACCGTTACCTGCCATAATCTCTTTGCGATGCAGAAGCTGAAGTGAGTAAAACCGACGCTGCAAGTGCTTGTCGAGTGGCAAAAGGTGTTGTTGCGGTAGCTGGTGTCGACGATACTTGAAGTGTAGGTGGCGCTAACGTCATTGTGTCTATAACTCGTAAACTTGTCAGCGACGTACAAGAACTGGTTCAGAATTTAGGCGAGAAAGTTGAAGCTTAGCAGAGTGTAAAGAAAGCAAGAAAAACACCATTTGAGTCTATGTGAGGGAAATCAATATGAATGGTCTACTTGAAAAACTGTGCGGTACCGATGCGGCTTTGCCATGACCCACGCCTCACAGCGGCACTCGTCGTTGCCTACTTGTAGCTGGTTGCTGGTTGCTGGTAGCGTCTGCAGCTGCACGTTGGCAATAAATAAAAATCGCATTTACCCGCTTTTAAATCAATTTATCAGCAAATCTTCAGCGCACTCCCAGTGGCACGCTATTGGCGGCCTATATAGATACGTATATTTGTAGATAGATATCACTGCTGTTGGCGCGTGAAGGACATTGAAAATGGGTGACGATGCGCATTGAGAAATTAAACGCATATGACTCGATTTAGAAGTTAGTGGATAATCGATTTGGGGGAAATATAAACATCAATTAAAGTGGTATAATACGTTTAAGTTCGATTAGGTTAGTGCAAAAAGCGTGCCTCAGCATGTGGGGACATTTAGATTTCTTATAACCGGACTCGATTTTGGTACATATGGTAAATCTTGTTGGGAACTTCAACCTCAGCTTCAAGCTTCCGGACTATTGTAGAGTTTTTCAAGCGGAAGTCGCTGGAAATTGCACGGCTGACGAGTGAAATAGGAGCACCATTATGCTCGTGCAACTTGTTTCTGGATGAATGGGTCTCTGCTGAACTGAGCAGGCGCTGGACAGTTACTAGCACCTATTCTGTCACTAGATCCTTCTGGCCCAAAGAAAATCGCAAAGGGGCCAAAGGAACTCTTCGACCTCAGCAATGTCAATCCTTTCCTAGTCATAGGAGTTCTAAGTGGCAATTGTCTCATAGGGATTCACGCGGTCAAACTAAAAATTTTACCGAATGCTAGCTACAGAAGCAAGGTAGAATTTTCAAAAAAAAATTTCTTTTGAAATTGCCCCGCCTTTGCGAGATCTAGTCTAAGTGTGTCTCCTTTTTAGGGAACAGCCTACGAACCCAACCTAATCTAACAATATAGATAAGCACTTGATGGTTAAGCTCGATATTTTCTAACTAACACCGTCCTCCTTTGATTGATGCTCCATTAGGGAGTTCCTTAATAACAATATGATCGAACATCTGATATTATTGCTATGATATGTACAGCGACCTATTATTAGTAACACATTGTTTATGTAGAGAGCTTTCATATGGCCAACAGTATATGAAATATGCATCAATAGATTACGGTCATTCCCACTCAGTCCTTTGAGGAAGATCGTTGTAGAAATCTATTTTGCAACAATTCTGTGGAAGAGTTATTTCATTGAAGAAAGATTCCCTGAAGTCATTATGGTGGATATCTTTTAACGGTGAATATTTGCTTCCAAAACTGGATATTTTCAACATAACTGTATGTATGTATGTATGTAATTGTCGTAGAAACCCCGTTCGATAATAGCACGTCATTCTTCTATTTCCCTCGCAATTCGGCGCCAGTTGGAAATCACAAGTGAAAACAGGCCGCTCTCCACCTGACCATCCTCGTTGTCGGCTTCCAACGACGGGTACTGCATCGAACACTTTCAAAGCTGGAGTGCTTTCGTTCATTCGGACAATATGACCTAGCCAGCGTAGCCGCTATCTTTTTATTCGCTGAACTATGTCAATGTCCTCGTATAACTCATACAGAGCTTCGTTCCATGAGAATGTTCACAGGACCATAAATCTTTAGCAAACATTTTTTCTCGAAAAATCCTAGCGTTGTCTCATCGGATGTTGACATCGTCCACGCTTCTGCACCATAAATTAAGCTAATGAAGCTAGTGAAATCGATTAGTGGTTTACATAGCACCTAGAGGCTTTTTCTTCTATGTTGAGTACTTTCTTCAAAGTAAGGACGGGTCAACTACAACACTATTATAAACTTTAGATCTATGACGACCCCTATAGACTTGCGGACTTGCATAATTAGTTTATGACTCTCAAAGTAGGGTTATATAAACCGATTTCTTGTCTTAAGCTTTAACATAAATTAGTAGGCTGAGGCTATTCTTTGCGGACCATTAGGATATTTGCTGAGAATTCCACCAAAGTCTTATAAAAATAAAAATTTTGGTGAACAAATTAAGAAATCTTCAAAATAAGCAACCACTTGTCACGTCATTGTCGTGCGACATTCGTGTGCCTTTATGAAATGAGTTTTGCGTTTTTAATCACCTCAATTGTAAGCACAACTAATTAACTAATCTTCGCGCTGACAAATTGTGGCGATTAGTGGTGGCAAGTAAATATGCAAGTTGATTCAATGGGATTGACTAATTGAAAGTCTCGACGTGACGTGCCTGAACGTCGTATGGAGCGCGGAGTGTAGAGTTAAGTGGTGGTGTAGAAGTAGAAGTAGAGGTCGTGTAGTATGTATGTCTGTCTGTGTGGTTCTAGCTCTCTGACATGTTTAGTGTAATTGCGACTACTTAAATCAGCGGGGCGCATGCCGTTGCGGCACCTGGCAGAATAATGGTGTGGGTGTGTTCAAATCGAAATCGCTTAATCACTAGTCTTGCTTGACAATTCTCTTTCATGGTTGTCGCGCGCTAAGTTTACGTGCATATAAGCGGTTGGGAAGCTTATACAGTAAGCAGTGGGTGGGACTACATATATGTGAGATTGAATTCAGATTTGGCAAGTGGCTATCAAGTAACCGAGTAGCGTTAAATACAGCTGACCTTTCCAAATGACATGTTGACCGATTTAGTGATCCCTTAATGCGTAGAAGTTTAGTCACAGGAAGCTTAAGTCCATATAATATATGTAGTAAAGTTATCGATTATTCTAAGATGATAGAGATTACTTTGCTTTGAAGGGATTTACTTTATAAGCCACAAGCATTTAAAGGAAATTGTCGACTCTGCATCAAACATGGTTTGTATAATATATGTATGAAGCTTTCTATTACGTTCTTATTCTTTGGCACTACAACCATGTGTCGGTCTGAGCCGAGAGCGGCAGTTCCTTTGCGAAGTCACACTAGTTATAAAGAGTTTTTCAATAGGGACGCTACAAAAGTAGACCAATAAGGACGACAAACGACGCCATATTTTCTCCCGCTCTTTTGACATTTCTCTTCAGTAATATTACTATCATTTCATCACAGAAAGATATACGATCCAACAACGAGTTGAAATTATTAAAATTTACTACCGAAACGCGGAGTCAGTGGCATCAACTTAAAGAGCGCTACGTCCAATTTATTGAAAACCAAGTTTAGTGAATGTATTATCTCACGAAATTGCCCTGTCAATTGGCCGACTCGGTCGTACGATTTGACGCCGTTAGACTACAGTGGAAGTTTTCTAACTCAAATCACCATAATCGACAAGAAAACTTCGAGTTATACAATTTTCTTTAAAACATAAATTTTTCAAAAAGCTATAAAATATATGTAGATATATTTATATCTCCATATTTCAAAGCCACACTATCTGGTTTCCATACCGTAATAAGATCTGCATTTTATTACCTTTCCAAAATTACCACAATCTTAAAAATCGGTCGATTGATGATAGAGTTACAGAAATACAAATATGAAAGTAAATTTAATGTGGTGCATTCTCAAGCGTCGCATGCTCGTGATATACCGTTATAACGGTTCTAATGTTATTCTTATTATCTTATTACGGTATGGAAAACCAGTAAGGGATAATGTGACTTTGAAATATGGAAGTCTGAGACATAAAAAAGGCAAAAATTCTTATTTTTTCAGGATTTCAAGCTCCTTGCGCAACCTCTAAACCTTTTTTGATTGACCCAAAACTTTGTATATACTAGTTTTTGGGCTATTCGCATATTTCTAGGGGGTGCGATCGAGAATCCAGAAACTTTTTTTATCCTCCATACAACTAAGGGCCACCCTAATGTATCCACAGTTTTAGTTATTTACTTCGCAAAAGGTTGTATTTAAATACGTTAAAACATGTATTCTGTAATTATACTCTCGCTACATTTTGCACAGAGTATTATAGGTTTGTTCACATAACGGTATATATCAAAATGATCAGGATGTCCGTCCGTGCAAGCTGTAACTTGAGTAAAAATTGAGATATCTTGATGAAACTTGGAAGATGTATTTCTTGGCTCCATAAGAAGGAGCCCACGCCCACAAAATGGCGAAAATCGAAAACACATAAAGTGCCATAACTTAGCCATACATAAAGTTATGGAAATAAAATTTGGTACAAAGGATTGTACTATGAAGGGGCATATTTGTACGTAAATTTTTTGGAGAAGTGGGCGTGACAACGCCCCCTACTAAGTTTTTTGTACATATCTCGTAAACTACTAAAGCTATATCAAGGAAACTTTCTAGACTCGTTTCTTTTCGGTACTACCTTATACAATCCAAAAATGAAGGAAATCGGATCATAACCACGCCCACCTCTCATACAAAGGTTATGTTGAAATCTACTAAAACTGCTTTAATTCAGTAAGGAAAACCACCAGAAACCTTAAATTTCATTATAAAGATGGTACAGAAGAGCTGCACTCAAAATGGTACACTAAATTTTAAATGGGCGTGGTTCCACCCACTTATGGATCAAAAACCATATCTCAGGAACTACTCGACCAATTTCAATGAAATTCGGTTTATAATATCTTCCTAGTTTCCCAATGATATGTTGTGAAAATAGTCTAAATCGGATCACAACCACGCCTACTTCCCACATGCCAGAACTTTGAAGCCGATCTGAATCGTGTACTTTACAATATATAAAGTAAGCACTAGTGAAGATTTCGGAACAGAACTCTGCAAACATACTGCATTTAGAAAGTGGCATCGCCCTTCTAAAAATTGTCGAAATCGGTCCATAAGTTTTCAAGACCCTATATATCGAATATGAGGACCTCAGTGCTTCTAACAAATTTTTTACCGAAAATATAGTTAAGTCTCTCATATCTTTAGAAGAAATTCAGAGGGAATATATTTCTTCTAATAATATGTCTCCGTGCGAAAAATTAGTGAAATCAGGTCATAACTTCCCCTATCTCCCATATATTTAATATTAGGGTTTTCAAACTTTCAATGAACTTTATACCATATATATGCCGTATATTTTATCAAATTGTTTGTTATATTAATAATTAAATTAATTTGTTACACGATTTATGAAATCTATAAGTGTAATATCGTATTTTTTGTTCGCCTCCATACGAATATAGGAATTCTTGTATAATTGTTTTTTGATAGTAAAATTTTAAATTTTGTATTATGCCCTGGTCGAAAAGTTCGATTTATGGAAGGAAATTTGTATGAAATTTGACTTCTATTGCCAATTTAAGAGTTCGAGTTATGGAGAACTTCGAGTTATAGAAGTTTGAGTTATGGAAGCAAATTTGTATGATATTTGATTTTTAAACGGTATTGCCAATTCAAAAGTTCGAGTTATGGAGATCTTCGACTTATGGAAGTTCTAATGTAGGTTCTAATGTCAGGTTTTCATCATCATCGGTACACCTCGTTCATGCAAACTGCTCCAAAGATTTTGTGCAGAAATGTTCTTCCGAATGTTTGAATGCTGTCTATGGACTAGTTTTGACCAAAACACCAAGAACTAGAATTCAACGCGATGAAACCATAAGCGAATCCAATTTGGAGGCCTGTATAGACCCTTCATCTTAAAATTATTTCCTTGTTTCCATCTTCTTTGAACCAGTTGGTATTTCAAATACTTTTACATTTGCAAGTGTTGCTGTGGCGAATGAATTAAGATTTGTTTGACTAAAAATTTAAATTTCTAAAAAAAAATTAGAAGCAAGTAGAGACAAATCACTGGGCGATACGAACAGATGGCTGCAAGCGGAGACCAAATCCGCAGGAATTGAAAAATAATGTCGTGCCACAACACCGGCAACAGTTTCGATTTGCGCATGATGCAACATCCGTTAGTTTGACCACTGAGAAGCAGACAAATTGAACGGTTGATTGGCGGCTAGCAACGAATGCAAATACTACTCAATCGAACAGACACATTTTCGGTAGACTCATTTGGTTTGGTGGCTACGCTTCAATTGAATCGAGCCAGCTGCTGCTGTTGCTGCTGCTGGTGCTGTGGCATGTCGCTCTTCAGGGAAATGCTGCCTGGTAAATACACTCAAGCTATACAAATAGACATGCAAATAGATTAGATTTGCGTCTGTATGTATCTATGTGTGTGTGTACTATTTGTTAATGTATTTGTGTTTGCATTTGCATTTGCCTGTGTGTGTGTCTGCAGCTTTACTAATCACTGCACAGCTGCTTGTATGCTGATTGTCACCACAGTTGGTTACCGTTGTTGTTGTTGTTGCCTTTTTTCATTTAATTGATCTGTATTATGCTGCCACCAGTCGTTTTTACCTTATTAATGTACATACGTACCAGATATATATCCTTAAATTGTTTGCCATTGTGGTGTGCATTGTTGTTGCTTTTGAACTGACAACGGTGACCTTTTTTCTTTTTCTTACAAAAAAAAAAATAAATAAATTTATTTGCGGAGCAGCGCTTTTCTATGGCACAATACATGTCTCCGTTGCGGCATTTCTGCTATTTGGTATTCGTCATCGACATTAATTGATATTGAAGTGAAGTTAATGACAGCTGTGTCAATGCCGGCATATTTACACACATATCCATTCACAGTTGTATACTAAAAAAGCTTCTCATTCCAGTATAATGTGAAGCTCCCTATATACATATACATATGTACATATAAATACTTTATATACATATGCGTATGCTTGTATGCCTTTATTGAAAAATCAATCAATAAATTAAATTTAAATTTTTAAAATTAATGCAAATTTTTGCTTTTGAAAGCAATTTGTGCGCACAAACTAAACCACAGCTAATCATAAAGTGTTATGCTTCAATTGACTTTCAATTTAATCAGAGAGCATCTAAAGTATTTTGATTTATTTTATATAATACACACACTAATTTACTTCAAAAACTTTACAGCTTTAAAGCGTCATGTGAAATAATAAAGCGGAAAGTACCTAATAATTGATTAAGGGAGGGGTCTGGGTTTTGACTTTCGAAAAATCGATTTTTTTGTTTGTTTTATCTTATTGTTTAACATTTCAAGAATATGTCCTCAAAATTTTAATCCGATCTAAGCAATATTCTTGAAGTTATTGCGGAAATTTTAGTCGAAAATATCGGTTCACACTTTAGATGGCCGCCAAAAATTTTTAAATAAAAACAAAATAATCAGAGAACGTTGGGTCGAAGATTTGTTTAAAATTTAACTAAATTTCTATGGTTTTTTATTTTCGGATAATTTCCGGCCGAGTTACAGTGAACACCGCAAATTGTTTTTTTTTTTCAAGACGTCCTAGGGGAAGCTCTGTCACGGGCTAATGGTTTAATATTTTTGCATGAAAAATTTACAAAACATAGTCAAAACTATGCTCAATAATGTATAGAAGGTTTGAATAAAATTGCTTAATCGTTATTTGAGATAAAAAATCACAAAAAAGTATTTTTTTTTGCGCTGAAACCCAGACCCCTCCCTTAAAAGTCCATTTCGAGGTTTTTAAAAGAAGAAAAAAAAAAACACAGAAAATTCAAATTTAATAGCGAATGATTCCAAAGAACATTTTTTGGCATTTATTTTTTAAAGATTATCTCTTTCAATGTTGGCCGCGGCTACGTCTCAGTTGGCCCATCCGTTGAGTTCAGTTTTCGATGACTCGAATGGAACGACTGACGAATGGAACGACTTGGCGTATTTTACGTCGAGATCTTAAATTGAAAGTGTACAAAATACAGGTGAGCATATCACTTCACGTTTTGGGTTAATCGATTGGCCGTGTGACTTTTTCCTGCGAGGAAATGTAAAATTTAAGTCTATGCGGACAATTCCACTTCGATTCTGGGCTTGGAGCAAACCATCACGAGTGCCTTCCGGCAGTTACCAGTCGAAATACTTCCGAAGTGTTCTCTCAATAAATCTATTGATTGATGCGATGTATGGGAAGTGGAGCCATCTTGTTGAAACCAAATATCGCCGAGATCATGAGCTTCAATTTCAGACATCAAATGGACGGTTATCATGGCGCAATAACAGTCGACATTGTCAGTTACGTTCTCACCGGCATCATTTTGGAAGAAATATGGACCGATGATTCCACCGATCCACAAACCACACCTAACCGTTGTTTTTTCTGGATGAAATGACAGCTCTTGAATCTCTTCAGGTTGCTCTTCATTCTAAATGCGGCAATTTTGCTTGTTTACATACCAATTGAGAAACATACCCACATGAATGAGCCTCATCGTTGAACAAAATTTGGCTCGATAACGTCGGGTTTTCTTGGAACTTTTCAAGAGCTCATAGCTTCAGTTCTGGCACAAGCTGTATTTTGCACACTTTCAATTTAAGATCTCGACGTAAAATACGCCAAGTCGTTCCATTCGTCAGTCCGAGTTGTTGCGAACGTCGCCGAATTGACTCTTCATGGTCTTCGTGTACACTATCAGCTTCTTCTTCTTCTTGACTGGCGTAGACACCGCTTACGCGGTTATAGCCGAGTCCAAAACAGCGCGCCACGTATCCCGCCTTCTGGCAGTTTGGCGCCAATTCGTTATTCCAAGCGAAGCCAGGTCCCTCTCCACCTGGTCCTTCCATCGGGTACTGCATCGAATACTTTCAGGGCTGGAGCACTTTCATCCATTCGAACAACATGACCTAGCCAGCGTAGCCGCTGTTTTTTTATTCGCTGGACTATGTCTATGTCGTCGAATAACACATACAGCTCATCGTTCCATCGTCTGCGGTATTCGCCGTTGCCAATTCTTAAGGGACCATAAATCTTCCGCAAAACCTTTCTCTCGAAAACTCCTAGTGCCGTCTCATCGGATGTTGACATCGTCCACGCTTCTGCACCGTAAAGTAGGACGGGAATGATGAGAGACTTGTAGAGTTTGGTTTTTGTTCGTCGAGAGAGGACTTTACTTTTCAATTGCCTACTTAGTCCATAGTAGCACCTGTTGGCAAGAGTGATTCTGCGTTGGATTTCCAGGCTGACATTGTTATTGGTGTTATTGCTGGTTCCCAGGTAGACGAAATTATCTACAACTTCAAAGTTATGACTGTCGACAGTGACGTGGGAGCCAAGACGCGAATGCGCTGACTGTTTGTTTGACGACAGGAGATATTTCGTCTTGTCCTCGTTCACCACCAGACCCATACGCTTCGCTTCCTTATCCAGTCTGGAGAAAGCAGAACTAACGGCGCGGGTGTTGTTTCCGATGATATCGATATCATCGGCGTACGCCAGTAGCTGTACACTCTTATAGAAGATTGTACCTTCTCGATTTAGCTCAGCAGCTCGTATTATTTTCTCCAGCATCAGGTTAAAGAAATCACACGAGAGTGAGTCGCCTTGTCTGAAACCTCGTCTGGTATCGAACGGCTCGGAGAGGTCCTTCCCGATCCTGACGGAGCTTTTGGTGTTGCTCAACGTCAGCTTACACAGCCGTATTAGTTTTGCGGGGATACCAAATTCAGACTTCGCGGCATAAAGGCAGCTCCTTTTCGTGCTGTCGAAAGCTGCTTTAAAATCGACAAAAAGGTGGTGTGTGTCGATCCTCTTTTCACGGGTCTTCTCCAAGATTTGGCGCATGGTGAATATCTGGTCAGTTGTTGATTTTCCAGGTCTAAAGCCACACTGATAAGGTCCAATCAGTTTGTTGACGGTGGGCTTTAGTCTTTCACACAATACGCTCGACAGAACCTTATACGCGATGTTGAGGAGGCTTATCCCTATCAGCTACGGCTGCTATATTTTCTTCACTGTGTGCTGGACGTGGTCTATCTCGGCGCACGACTTACTCTCTGCCGATTCTACTCCATAAAGCCTTTTTTTTAAGTTGAAATTTAAGGTAAAAAGTTAGAGTCGGTATCCATTATTATTTACGGATTTACAAATTTTACGTTAAAACAATTTTTAACATTATTCTTCTACAATGATTGTTTCAAGCAGATTGAAGGCGCTGAAGTGTCTCAAATCGCGATCAAGAGTTTTTTGCTCTCTACAACTGCATGATTAAATGTTGACTGTTTTATTTAATCCACTCACTAGCACACACTTACACACATTTATAGAAAAAATGTACACTTACGCTCGTACGAAATTTTCGAAATTTTCACAGTATCCAGAAGAACGCACCTTATGTCTGTGTGTGTGTATGCATGCACTTACTTATATAGCTTAGAGCAATTTAGCAAAAATTGAAATCGATAAGAGCACTCAAAACAGTTGACTGTGTGCGGATATTTTTCGGATAAATTGAAAAATGCAATTTTCAATGAAAACAAAATTTGAACTTATTGTTGTTGCGTGTACACACATTCATGCAGCGATAGCCTTGTTGTTAGTATGTATAGGTGAGTAAATACATATGTATATGATAATGTATTTGAACTTTTTGTTGCACAAATCACCATTGTAACTGTAAATACATATGTGTGCTGTGCGTTTAATCCACAAACATGACTTTGCTTTTTACGCTTTTGCAACTTCAGTTAAACTAAAGTTTGGAATTTCGCTTAACATAAAGCACCTACCGTATACTCACACCTCAACGATTCATACATATGTATGTAAAATATGTATGCCAAACAGAAATGGTCCTTCATTAGTAAACATTTTATAAAAATGCTCAAATTACTTGGAGTGGTCGACAAAATGAACTTAACTGGCGTTCAAAAGCAGATCGGGTTTGATGTTTTGCGAAAAATATTGGCTTGACATCGATTTGTTATTGCTGATCTTCCCAAGACCACGTTTGAAGCTCATAACAACTTATATAGCAGAACCGCATTTATTCTTCCCCTGTGTGAGCGATTAAAGTAGATTTTCAGAACATTTTTTTTGCTCATTAGCGATACGATCCTGATTAATAGTCAAAGCACTGACCTTATTAGATTTAGCCCATTTTCGAAGCGTTTTGCAGTTAGGCTATAGCTTGTCGACCTGGCAAAACCTGTCTAAGTGCAGGTACGGAACTCTATTCTAATAGAAGTTCATATAATAAGTGAGAACGGTTTCATTATTTAATGTAGTTGTTTTGTATAAAATCGACGTTAACAAGATCGAAGACCACGATTTGGTCGACGAAATTATATTAAAAACAAGCAAGGAAGAATAACAAGTCCAATAGAATAACGAAAAACATCATATATAGGATATGAGGGCTGAGGTAATTCCTAAAACGATTTCACTCATTTTCAACACCAAGGTACACTAAATCCAAGACCAAGACGGTCTCTTAATTTTGCTAAGTTTTCTCACATATTAATCGATTTATAAGCATTTTTGAAAAACCAATGATTGGGTATATGTAAGGTAGAGGAAGTTATGAACCGATTTTAACCATTTTTGGTACAGAGACACATTATTAGAAGAAAAAGATTCCTTTGAATTATATTAAAATATCTGACAGATTTACCGATATTTTCGTTGAAAAGTTACCCTTAAGCATTGAGCTCTTCATGTTCGATATCAGGGACCTTGAAAAGTTATATTCCGATTTCGACAAGTTTTCCACAAGTGATTGTCATCAAATACAGGATTTGTGAACCGATTTCGCCCATTTTCCATCCGTGTCATCAGGGTATTAAAAAAATATTATATACCGAATTTCATGAGATATAATTCTTAACCCAAAAACTAAAATACTATCTTTGCAACATGTTGCGAAAGCTTAAAAATCGTACCAACTGAAGCCTCATTTAATACTTAACAGGTTTAACCCTCAACACTATTAGTCGGCCCACTATGGATAAGATATACAATTAGAGCCTCCAAAGCTCTCATCTGAAGGCAGCTTCTAACTGTGTCAAATTGAATTATGCTGACGTCTATTAAGGTAGAATGAAGTAATTCCTATATCTCTCTGTCGATTGCAGCTTCTACTTTTCTTTCCTCTTCTTTAGCATCAACAGAATGCTTATGTAAAATAAATTTGCTTCGATATTTAGAAAGACAAAGAGTTGTATTACCCATTCTTCAAGTATTCTGCATTTTCAGATTCACCTGCTACAGAATGCAAATCTTTCGATTTGACTTTGACCTTTTCCATTGCTTTCATATTATTATGTATGAGTATAATGTTAACAACATTGATGCCGACATTCATCAGCACCGTTAGTCACATCATATATCACATGCCACAAGCATTGCATGTATCCATGATGTGTGGTATGAGATGAGATTTCGATTTGTTTTATTTGAAACTAAAGTTTATAAACTTTTGAAGGGTTGATATGGAAAAAATAGGAAAATAGTTCGTAAAATATTTCACATTGCAAAAGCACACACTTGAAAGCGGCGAGGACCAGGGTTCCCCTGCAACCAGCTAAACAACTTCTCAGAAACACGCACACGCTCTCGCATGTACTCGTATGTATTCGTGGGTGTGCATGAGTGTGAAAAAATTCACTAAAACTTTCACTGAGCGCAGAGTGATTTTCATTTCCCACCACTTCTCCACTATTTTTATAGTTGAACAACAGTTTTGCTAAATAAGCGGAAATTGTTGACAGGAAGTGAGTACGGAAGTGCCTTTAATTTGAATTCAACACTTTGCGGATATAGAATTTGTACAAATGACCGAGCAGACGCAGCGCCGATATGAATCTCATTCGGGTTGGAGTCGATGCGGGCTTAGTTGCACTAAACTTTGAATGCTCGATAAAGTTCACTCCCAGAAGCGTTATAAATCTCTATAGCGGGGAGTTCATATGTGTGTGTGTCCACTACCTACTATATAGTTTCGTATGTATGTATGTATATATGTAGTGCTGTATAACTTGGTATCAGTGTCACACATGCGTTGGACACACTTTAACTCACTTCCTGTTTTGTTCACAGTTCCTCTGGCTGTTTGCAGCGTTATTTCGATTGAATTGCGCAGGTGGACGAGGGGAGGGTTTCGATATATTGAAAAATCGCAAACGTTGACATGTGTTTGCCACACTTTGTGGTAAACGTTGTGATACTTTTTGACACGAGTGTTAACATTTCTGCTTATAGCTCAAGTTTAAATGAATTTTGAAGCTATCAATTGCGGCAGGCGGTTTATGTAGTTGAGTGAAATGAGTTTTGCTCGTTAAAGCAATAATAAAACATAAGCTCTAACAAGCACACTGTCAAAAGTTAACAACGGTTTAGGATATTTTAATTCCGTTTAAGTCATAAGTCACGTCGGAGAGATTCAATTTTCATTTATTTTTATCTACCAATGTCGCTAGAGTCGAAAGAACTCTAATCGTTTTTATACCAGTTGTATGTTCGATTCGCTCTACTCCCCAAGTTTTGGTCTAAAGACTCTTTCTTATAATCTGAAAATAAGTCTTTTTACTTCTATTGAGTGAGGTCTCCAACGACGAAAGGATTCGCATGTTTTTATACCAGTTGAATGTTCAATTCGCTCTACTCTCTAAGTTTTGGTCTAAAGGCTCTTTCTTTTTTATTGCTATTGTGTGGCTAAAGAGAGTATTATAGTTTTGTTCATGGCCAACTGCCACGCCGACAAAAAGGCGAAAACCGAAAACACATAAAGGGCCATAACTAAGCCATAAGTAAAGCTATGGAAGTAAAATTTGGGACGTACTATGAAGGGGCATATTTGGATGTAAATTTTTTGGAGAAGTGGGTGTGGCCCCGCCTCCTACTAAGTTTTTTGTACATATCTCGTAAACTACTAAAGCTATATCAAGCTTATACACTCCAAAAATGAAGGAAATCGGATTATAACCACGCCCACCTCCCATACAAAGGTTATGTTGAAAACTACTAAAAATGCTTTAATTCAGTAAGGAAAACCAACAGAAACCTTAAATTTCATTATAAAGATGGTACAGAAGAGCTGCACTCAAAATGGTATAAACAATTTTAAATGGGCGTGGTTCCGCCCACTTATGGGTCAAAAACCATATCTCAGGAACTACTCGACCAATTTCAATGAAATTCGGTTTATAATATCTTCCTAGCTTCCCAATGACATATTGTGAAAATAGTCCAAATCGGATCACAACCACGCCTACTTCCCACATGCCAGAACTTTGAAGTCGATCTGAATCGTGTACTTTACAATATATAAAGTAAGCACTAGTGAAGATTTCGGAACAGAACTCTGCAAACATACTGCATTTAAAAAGTGGCATCGCCCTTCTAAAAATCGTCGAAATCGGTCCATAAGTTTTCAAGACCCTATGTATCGAATATGAGGACCTCAGTGCTTCTAACACATTTTTTACCGAAAATATAGGTAATTCTCTTAGATATTTAGAGAAAATTCAGAGGGAATATATTTCTTCTAATAATATGTCTCCGTGCGTAAAATGAGTGAAATCGGGTCATAACTTCCCCTATCTCCCATATAATTAATATTAGGGTTTTAAAACTTTCAATGGATTTTATACCATATACATATAGGCCGAATATGTGTGTCAAATTGTTTGTTAAATTAATAATTTTTTTTTTTATTAAATCCTTTAAAGCAGTAAATTTCCATTGCTTAGGTCTTAATTAGACGAAAAAAAATATATGCAATGAAAAAGTTTGCTTTTTTATTTAGGACACCGTTTTAACGATATTTTTTAAAATATGTGATTTTAATTTTTAATTGAAAATGAAATCACTCAAAAAAAAATTTTAATTAAGTTTTACTATCAAAATAACTTACAAAAACGTAAAAAGTAACTTAAAAGTGCACACTTTAACTTTTTCTTTTATGTTCATTGGTGCTATCTCTTAATTAACCCCAAATATAGTATTATTACTATAACTTTCACAAAAGCAAACTTTATACGAAAGAAGGTACTTTCTTGTCGTTTTTGTTCATAATTAATCAGAAAATCATAAAATAAACTTTAGGACAAAGAATAAGTTATCAATAACTTAGTTTTCTATTATATTTTACAACTTATTGAGTAAAGCTAAACTTAAGATCTAAATGGTAAGTCTAGGGGATGCAGCCTTTGCAGCCGTCGAGTATCTTCACTGTTGTCCAGTAGGTTAATAGCGTGTATGTTAGGATGACAGTTCAATCGGTTAACATATCTAGAACTGAGTTTTTGAATCTCGCACTTAAAATAAATAAATAAATTGCGAGAGTATAAAATGTTCGGTGACACCCGAACTTAGCCCTTCCTTACTTGTTTTTTTTTTGTTTTTGTTAACTAAAAATCAACCATGCATAATCGGCACGGTTCACTAACATAATATACTCGAAGCAAAATGTTAAGTTCACATATTTGTGGCTCCTCGCCAATCCCTAAACGCTTGGGTATTTCGAAATATGCCATCGAGTGGCTGCTACAAAATTCCCTCTAATTAAATTCCAATGAAAATTGTGCTGTGACAACTTAATCGCAACTAACTTTAAAATTAATTTACACGCTTGCCCGCATGTGTACATATGTACATGTGTATATTTGTATAATGCTTGTATATTGTTAATGAACTTTTGAACTGTGACAATGTTCGGGCGAAAATTGTCAAATTACCATTCAATAAACGCGGAATGTGTTGCACGTGTCACTAAAAGCAAAGTTTAATAAAAGGTTAAAAGCCTGGCATTGTGCACATATCACCATATCTTATATGGGAAAGTGTTCGATACAATACATATATATACTTGTATAGAGATATTTACATATAGTATATATAGAATTAAAGGCATATGCGTTTAATTATCTAAGAATTGGCTTGCAAGTCGGCGAACGAGTGGCAACATTTTGCCTTAAGTGCAAATTAAGCGAGCTAGTGAGCACTTTAACTGTGAAAATAGCTAACGCAGCAAGAAGAAGAATGGAAAATATGGAATATTAAAATATATATGTATTTAGGTAAGAAAAGAAGGGGGTTTCATATGAAGGGTTGTTAGGAGTTAGCTAACTGTTTACCTCTACCAGTGATTGGATATTCGCGACTACGTATTCTGAATGAAAACCAACTGGTTGACGAAATTTTTCAGAATAATCCATCAGCTAGCCAAAGACAATTTAAAGATTGCGGAATCCTCTATTGTCTGATTTTATTAAGGGATTAAAAAATTAATTAATCATCGTATTGAATATTATTTGGAGTAAGAAAGCATATCCAAGCGGCGGGTTTATATCTGAGACCTCGCATAAATATTTCTTTATGCTCGAACCTATTTTTTTACAACTGACGATAAGTAATTCCCCATGAGTGAACCTCAGATATACATACATGGTCTCAATTCTTTATTTATCATAACTTTTTTAAAACAAAATACTACTTACTTTCTTCCTGTATTCCTTTTTAAATAAAGAATAGCTTATTTCGGTTAAGTTTACACATTCTTTTCATAATTTCTCTTCAGATTGAAATATTAGTTAAACCTGACGCTTTTTACAAGAAATCCCAAAGTGTCTATCCGACGTAAAATAGGATTGATGTTTCTTGACCGGAAGTACCGTTAGATATCAAAATTACTGCGGCTCGTGACAATTACCCCGTTCTGGAGAAATTAGTAATACTATCAAAGGGTTTGCTGATTTAAGTGAAGGAAACCTAAATTGACAAAAACCAACCTTTATAATATGAAAATTGTAGAATCTCAAATGTGGTGTTAAGAACTCTGGTTCCACAGTGTTTGCCATATATTGATGCATCTCTTCCGCACACAAAATCATTTCAATCCGCTGATATGTTCACCTTAATTTTCTTGGTAAATCCTTTCAGACACAAACAATCACATCAAGGGAAGACTATTGTGTATTTTGGAATTTATGCTTTAATAAGTGTCTGATAAATATAGTGGCGTGAAAACAAAAACCCATCTTGAGTAACAATTCTAACACGCCCCCAAACGCTTTCTTATGCGAAGCAACTGCCTTCGTGAGTCTGCCTCTTTTAACACATACTCTCATTAAATGTACTTATGGGTTCTTTTGTTGGAGAAATATTTAACAAATGAGTTCATAAGCTAAAGTGTTGACCGTTCTTGATGTGCCTAAGTATGCTATTAACGGTTAGCTTGCCCCCAATTGCAGATATACATATTTGTGTATATGAATATTGAAGTGTCAGCTGATTATCCAAATAATAAATGCTTAGGCAAAGTGGTAAAAACATGAAAAACGAAAACAAAACAAAGGTGTAAGGCAGCGACTAAAACAAGGAAACAAAGTACAAATAGACAAAGAAACTACAACGAAGTTCATCTCCTTCAAACAACACCATATAAACACTTGTTTTGTGGCTTAAGTGCCATGCTGCCATGTTACAAGTTATGTTACACGATAAGCCGTAAGGTAAGTAGGGCTATGATAGAGCCGTAGCAAGTATTTTATACCCGGAGCACGACGATGGGACGATTGAGAGAAGACTGTATGGGTAGATTGAGGAAAGGACGGATGGATCGACTTATTCTGATAATCGTTTAGACAGGAGACCAAAACGAGAAAAATGGTTCAAACTATACGCAATTAATCGTAGGAGTTTTCGAGAGAAAGGTTTTTCGGAAGATTTACGGTCCCTTAAACATTGGCAACGACATAGACGATGGAGTGATGAGCTGTATGAGTTATTCGACGACATAGACATAGTTCATCGAATAAAAGACAGCGGCTACGCTGGCTAGGTGATGTTGTCCGAATGGACGAATACTCTCCTGCTTTGAAAATGTTCGATGCAGTACCCGCTGGTGGTAGCCGAGTAAGAAGAAGACCTCCACTCCGTTGGAAAGACCAAGTGGAGAAGGACCTGGCGCTAAACTGCCAAAAGGAAGAGCGAATGGCGCGCTGTTGTAAACTCGGCTATAACGGTGTAGGCGGTTCCTATGCCAATCAAGAAGAAGAAGAACGGAGAGATATATGGATGTGCTGATGCTCATTAACATGGACGGTCGAGAGACAGTTTGGGAATATGAAAGATAATCGCAAATAAACGGATGTATGTATATGGGCAGATGAACAGGATAAAGATTGCTGGATCAATGAAGGAAAAACCCGAAGCACATATAGACTTAGATGGATAAAAATGTGAATTATGACTGGTCCAATCTATAGACGGACCGACTGAAAGAAATTCCCGCTGCGGAAATTCCATCAGCTTTTTCATCTCGTCGCACTGAGTATAATCTCAATTCATTGACCCGACACATATTCCTGTGTGGAGCTTATTGAGCTCGGGTATAAAATGAGCTACGCAAAAGTAAGCACAACAAAGGCATTAAAGCATTTAATAAGTCGACTGTTCAAAAGGACGAAGGGAAGCTGGTCTAGCTGGCCGACAGCTGTCGGCTAATGGCCGGAAGGTGCGTCTGCTGCAACTTACAATACACGCACGCACACACAGAAATAGACACACACTAAACAAATGGTCTACATTCATATGTTATTGTTTGTCTCTTGTGCTTGTGCGAGGGGGAGGTGTAACCGAACGGAATGTGCCAAAATATACCGCCCATAACTAACACACTCACACACATACAACGGTTTCTTTGTAAGCGTGTTACTTTACGTAGTCTGTTTCCATTGTATTTCGGTTGGTTTAAGAGCGGCTCGACAGGTTTCAGCTTTCAACTTACAGGCAACTTAACTTCAGTGAAATCAACTCGTTCAATTTTTGGGCTTCAATAGCCTCTAACGACGCATGAGGCTATTTTATAAAAGTCATTATTGTCGAGTAGTCGCATTGTTGTTGTTGTTGTTGCTGTTCATATACATATGTAGTAGTTTATATTTCTCATCATAATAGTGCCTTCATTAGGTGTGTATGTGTTTGTTTTTCGTTGTTTGCAACACTCGGCGCACTTTATTGTTTTCATTACTTTTGGTTGTCTTTTGACTCGTATGTCGGCAGGCAAATTGTTTTGGTGACTTTCATTAATAAGTTAGGATAACCTAATTGCTTTAAATTAATTTAAATATCACAGAGTTTTAAGTGCGTTTTCATCTTTTGACTTTAAATTTCAATTTGAGTTGAAAAGATATCTCCTGGCTAATGGCGTAAGTTTTTTCCTTGGTTGTGGGCTTTACATTTATTCGCTAAAGGCAAGTAAAATCTCATGGATGCTGCGAAAAAGTTTAGCATTGCCGCAATAAAAACTTGAACTTTAATCCGGAGTATATTAAATTAGGGAACCGTTCGATACAAAACTAGGTTTCAGACAGGGTGACCCGCTATCGTGCAAGTTTTTCTATATATTTCTGGAGAAAATAATACGAGCCGCAGACGAAATAGAGAAGGTACAATCTTCTTTAATAGTGTACAGCTGTTGGCGTACGATATTATTGGAAACAACACCCGTTAGTTCTGCTTTCTCCAGACTAAATAAGGAAGCGAAGCGAATGGGTCTTGTGGTGAACGAGGACAAGACGAAATATCTCCTGTCTCTAAACAAACAGTCATTCGCGTCTTGGCTCCCATGTCAGTGTTCACATACATTAGAATTTGTAGATAATTTCGTCTATCTTGGAACGAGCATTAACACCAACAACGTCAGCCTAGAAATTCAACGCATAATCACTCTTGCCAACAGGTGTTACTATGGACTGAGTAGGCAATTGATAAGTAAAGTCCTCTCTCGACGAACAAAACCCAAACTCTACAAGTTCAGCGAATAAAAAAACAGCGGCTACGCTGGCTAGGTCATGTTGTTCGAACGGACGAAAGTGCTCCAGCTTTGAAAGTGTTCAACGCGGCACCCACTGGTGGAAGCCGAGGATGAGGAAGATTTCGTCTTGTCCTCATTCACCTTCAGACCCATTCGCTTCGCTTCCTTATCCAGGCGGGAAAACAGAACTAACGGCGCGGTTGTTGCTTCCGATGATATCAATATCAACGGCGTACGCCAGCAGCTGTACACTTTTATAGAAAATTGTACCTCTATTTTGTTCTGCAGCTCTTATAATTTTTTCCAGCATCAAGTTAAAGAAGTCGCACGATAGTGAGTCACCTTCTCTGAAACCTCATTTGGTATCGAACGGCTCGGAGAGGTCCTTCCCAATCATGACGGAGCTTTTGGTGTTGCTCAACGTCAATTTACACAGCCGTATTAGTTTTGCGGGGATACCAAATTCAGACATCGCGGCGTAAAGGCAGCTCCTTTTCGTGCTGTCGAAAGCAGCTTTAAAATCGACAAAGAGATGGTGTGTGTCGATACTATTTTCACGGGTCTTCTCTAAAATTTGGCGCATGGTGAATATCTGGTCTGTTGTTGATTTTCCAGGTCTAAAGCCACACTGATAAGGCTCAATCAGTTCGTTGACGGTGGGCTTTAGTCTTTCACACAATACGCTCGACAGGACCTTGTATGTAATGTTGAGGAGACTTATCCCACGGTAATTGGCACAGATTAGGATCTCCCTTTTTATAGATTGGGCAGAGCACACTGAGATTCCAATCGTCAGGCATGCTCTCTTCCGACCATATTCTGCAAAGAAGCTGATGCATGCACCTTATCAGTTCTTCGCCGCCGTATTTGAATAGCTCGACCGGTAATCCATCGGCCGCCGCCGCTTTGTTGTTCTTCAGGAGGGTAATTGCTATTCGAATTTCTTCATGGTCGGGTAATGGAACATCTGTTCCATCGTCATCGATTGCGGAATCGGGTTCGCCATCTCCTGGAGAAAGACGATCGTAAAAACAACGAATAGAGAGAAGACTGATGAACAGTTCAGTTGGATATGGCCATTAAGATAAAATAATTGATGTGCAGGATCGAATGGATGAATAAAATGATAGAACATGAGACAGTTGGATAGGATTCAGTTTATTATTTTGCTACAAATGCAGAATAGATCGTTATGGGAGTCAGTTATGCGCTGAAATGTTGTTTAAGTGATTTGAATCCTTTATCGGGCATTTTATCCAAAGTAGAATGTCTCCCAAATCTTTCAACACGAAATTTAAATACCAAGTACTTGAAAGTTCCTTACATAAACTTCAAGTATTTATTACCGAAATGTGTGCAATTATTTAACCCCTAATGTTGTTGCAGTAATACCTTCAGTCTTAAACCGGTACATATTACTCAGTCACAATGAGTATCATATATCACGTGGACTAAATACTAGCCAGTGATTGCATGCAAAATTAATACACATCTCTACTACATATATGTATATGTACATATATACTCACGTCGTCGCAGACTATAAACCTTACTATGCCATCGACCAAGCTAGAGGACAACTAGCCGCGCCACAAACACTTGGCTCCGAGAAGCTTTGGTCAGCTCTGAAGCAGCAGCACGTTGCATTTTAATGTAATAAAATCACACAAATTATACCAGTCGTCGCTTGCAGTTGACACATTTATCGGTCAACCGATTGCACTATGCAATCGCACAGCTCTCCCCATGACGGCTTTGCCTCCATCCATTTGCTCAAGTACTGTCTTTGACTTTGTTTATACCGCTTTCTCGTGCTGTACACTTCCTGTACCCCTTTTGTGCATATGAATGTCCTGACGGCAGGCCTGCTGTAGCATGTTGCTTACTTGTGGCACGTTGCATATTGTGCAGTGGCGTTGATGCTGGCATCGTTGTTGTATTGTGCGAAAGAGCAACTTGTCACTTGCATTCATTCAATCATTACTCCCCTTATTATTGCAGCTGTAGTGCTCAATAGTAGTCTGCAGACTGCCAACGAGCAAGTCTATGGCGCTCATTGGCATAAGTTTCATTGCATATATTTTGTACAGTTATTGGCAGCTAATTAGATAAGCTTGATTACTAGAATTTTTTTACAGTATTTTTAATCAACATAGCGAGACGGACGGACTATACACCGACTTCCGTTAGCTCGGAAGTTGCTGAGTAGACTTTAACGCAGTCAGAGATCAACAGGTATTAGAATCAGTCTTAAACGAATATAACAGCTCACTCGAATCAAAAACTGAAGAATAAGAACCATCTCTGGTCCACTGTGCCAGAACTCTTGCAAGAATGAGTCAACTGTGTCGAGATATGCACCGAACTCAAGCTTGAAGGAAGGAAGCTCGAGCTGTGCTGCCTGTACAGACTTTTGTATTGACTTGGAAGGCGTCCCCAACTTTCACTGTCTAGATTTTCGGTAACAGATCATAGTTATAGTCAGTTATCAATCGTCTCTGGTCTACTGTGCCAGAACGCTTGCGAAGAAGGAATGGCTTTTGAGCAAACTGTGTCGAGATATGTACCGAACTCAAGCTTGAAGGAAGGAAGCTCGAGCTATGCTGCCTGTATAGCCTTTTATATCGACTTGGAAAGCACCCACAACTAGATTTTCTGTAACAGATCTTAGTTATTGTCAGTTATCAATCGCTTCACTCTTGAATCACTGGAAAACCTAGTCTTTAGCTCTGAAAGTTTTCAATAAAATTCCAATTTGAAATAAGAAATGCTTCTAATTAACTGCCAATGGCTGTACTCCTGTTCACTAATTTTATGAAAATACATATCTCTGTCATTCTAGTTTCTTACTATTATTGTTGTTTATTTTAACATGACATACACCCGTTTATGTTGCTGTTTTGCTGGCGTATGCTTAGGTGTATTCCCGAACTTTCAACCACATTCGACAGTTAGAGCTTGCTATGGGGACCTTCTATTCCTAACTCCACCAGTGCACTTGCACTCCTTACTGTCTGCTTTATGCTACTCAATTCATCTATATGCTTGTTGTCATTTAATTTGAATTGCTTAGTCTTTGCTGAGCATCGTCATCGCTATAGCACAACTCAACTTCATTCGTACCTCTCTTCCTGTCTCACTTGTTTCCAGCTACTGCAGCTTCTGCTGTGAAATTTATGCGCATGTCATTCACTGATCTACCGCAATGGTGCACTATGGCATGAATTACCGATATCCCGTTTGTCAGCCCCTTTTGCTGTCCGGCCTGCTTGACCATTCCCATGCTTGTTGTTGGTTCTGTCGGTCGGTATTGTCGATTACCTCATTATTGTCAGTGACAAATGTTATGGAATTGTTGTTGACATCATTATGTTTGAAAGAAGGAAGCCGTTATCATGCTGTGTGCATGCAACGAGTAACTGACCGGCTGATTATGTGCAGCGGGGAAATGTGTCATTTACAAATTAACTGGTATAAATAATTAATAAATGTTGAAAATAATCATTACTTCGTTCCTCTTTTATTGTTTATGGTCATTATTAATGGGATTATAGGGATATTTTGTTATTTAATTCTTTAAAATTTCGCTTTTCCCTTTGAACATACTATTTTCTGGTTAAATTGGTGCTTTAAGAGCTTAAGTTGGTTTTTGAAGATCTTCATTCTCCAAATCCTCGATAAGGTAACATATTAGTGGGAGGGTATTTTAAAGTTTGACTGAGTTTTTGATATATTAACGTCTAAATTTGGTGGATGTTAGTATGCTCTAGTCAATAGTGCTTCAACTTTGGATGGAGATATTTAGGAATTCATTCTGGTTTTGAACTTTTTTGGCTAGAATATTGATACAAAAACTGTCTCCTATTTGGCTTGAGTTGGGTTTCAGATCGTGAGATCTACCAACTTAATAATAGATGCTTAGGTTATTTTCCAAGACTCGGTATAAAAATTTATCTCGGAAAGATCGAGTTCATATCTCTCATAGAAATCGGAGGCTTCGCGATGCGGATAAAGAAGTCGGATTTTGATCGATCGTGTAGTTTTCTGTCTGTTTTCATCGAAAGTCTCAAGTTCCACTATAAACACTTTACGGACAGCAGTGATTTTCTCGGTATCAATGTCTGGAGTACGGCTTCCGACGTGATCGTGAATTCACTAGAGTTTCAGTGTTTCTTTATCCAAAATATAAAAACTGCAAATTGGATCCCAGTTGTTTCCCAGAGGTCCATGCTCTTGCTAATGCCACATGAAGTTAAGGACTTATTTAGTTACTAACTCTAATATAGAGAGGTCGTTTAACTTCAAGCTTTCCTCTGTCGAAGCTTACCTTGTCGAAGAAATTTCTTCCGTTTTAAAGCTTTAGGTATAACCCGTACCACCGGCGTGTATACATAAACACACCGAATATAGTTCGTTGCACTTAACCCGTTTGTATGCCGAACTATTTCTGTGCACTTTTGACAATAACAACAACAACGATGTGGTACGTACATTTGAGTGGCACTTTGTATGATTGTTTCGCGTACATTCTCACGTAGCGCGCTTGACTGTCGTTCGTCGCCGACAAATGATGGCCGTCGTCTCGTACGTTGTACGTCGTGCGCACATTCACAACGCCCAGCTGCCATTTTTGTGCAATTGTGCATGGATTTTTCGTGCATCGTAAAGCAGACGTCATAAGGTTGGACGGTAGGTAGGTAGTTGCAGGGCAATCGGTGATGGGGAATAACAAGAGCTGACGTTAGTGAGTCACATCCCCGTGGTTGCATTGACGCAACAGTAACAGTTGTTGCTGTTATGACACGCATGGTTCTTGGAATGCCATTATTGAATGATGACTGCATGTGGCTATCCAGTTGCCGGTTGTCAATTATACAATACAGTCACACACACATAACTGTTGGATTCATCAGTGTATTTTTGAATTGGCGCCACATTTACTTCGTATACGAGTACAACCAGCTCGCGGCGAGTCACCGCTAACGTTGAGCGCAAGCTGCCTCATCCACCTCCGCGTTGATAATTGTTGCGCATCCCGCTCAGCCGTTAATGTTGTGCGTCAGCATCGTTGATCAGCGTCAAAGATGAAATGAGGCGCGCAATGTTACGTGTGCCCGCACAAATACCGGCGGAACCATAATTTCGTAACGCTTCACTGCCGATTACGTTTGCCACTGCTTCAGTTACCTTTACGACTGGTAAAATCTTTGAAAATCAATATGGGTTTAGTTCGGACGCACATCAGCTGCAGTTTGATTTCAGTTCTTTCTTCCATGATTTTATTGTGTTCCCGCGTGAGTATGGCTAGATTCCATACCAAAGCTCAGCGTGGAAAAGTCTGTACTTTCACATAGTTTACAGAATAGTCGAAAAACACCTTGGCGGTCATTAATTGAGCCGTAGATGCACAGCAGCGTAGACAATCGGTGGTATCTACTTTTTGGCTTTAATACAATTACATTTTGTACAACAATAAATAAAGGGTGGTCCACTTCGAGGTTCCCTACATTTTTAAAGGAAAAATACAGAAAATTCAAATTTAATGGCGAATGTTTATTATCATTCGAAAGAACATCCTGTGACATTTATTTTTTAAAGATTATCTCTTTCAACTGTTGGCCGCGGATACGCCTCAGATGGTCCATCCGTTGAGTCGAATTGTCGGTGATGGATTATAGCATTTCGACTGGTAACTGGACAGGTCCAAAACATGAAATTATTTGCTCACCGAAGTGTTCTCTCAATAAATCTATTGAATGATACGATGTGTGAGAAGTGGCGCCGTGTTGTTGAAACCAAATGTCGCCAAGATCTAGGGCTACAATTGCATCCATCAAATAGTCGGTAATCATGGCGCGATAACGGTCGCCATTGACGGTTATGTTCTCACCGGCATAATTTTTGACTCCACTCCAAACCATTGTTTTTTTCTGTATGAAATGGCAGCTATTGAACTTCGGACCTTAAAGAAGCTCGCAATGTACGACAATAGGATTGGAAATCTATATTGGTGATGTTGGTATAAATTTTCGATTTTTTTTACTACTCAGATGACGACTCGTTGTATAACAGAGCTTAATTTAAATTTGTAAAATTATTATCTCTTCTCATGTAAAGGTGTTTAGGAAATCCAATATCTTAAGCTGTGCCAATCAATATAATGTTCATTCTCACCGGCAACTTCAACTACTCTTAGCTACCTTTCATGTAATTTATGCTGCACTGACTCAACACGCCATTTATTCCGAAATGTGTAAGCACTAACGGTACTGAGTGAAATTTTGTGGTCTCTACATTCATGCCTCCAGCTTCTAAGCCAACTAAACATGCATGTAATCGCCCATCTACTTCCCGCTTTGTTTGTCCGTAATCAAATTTCAATTCAATACCACCTTATCATCTCCAGATTACCTACTTACACATACTTACGACCACTACGTAGCGCTTACTCAGCCGTAATGATATAATTAAGTGCAGTGCTAGTGCAGTGGTAGCTATCAATTTACGTTTATGCCGCAGCACATACATGAAATATGCATCATAATCGTATGCATGAGTGTGTGTGTGTGTGTGTAAATGGTACGAACTATTGATGGCTGTTGAGTTGTACGCAAATGGGGTTTTAGCAACTTTCTACCAACTTTTATATTATTTACTGCCAGTAAATGCATTGTTATTCTTGTTGTTATTTTATTATTGAAATTATATTGTTCTTGGCAAATGCATGCGTGACATTTTGCACAGCATGCATGTCAATAACTGCCTCGATATCGCCCACACGTCTCCACATGTGGGCACCTGCCTTGTTGGGTTACTCATACGCCTAGTTGGCATTATTGCTTACACGCTCGTACTAAAGAAATAAGTAGTTTTTACTTACTTTCGCATTTCTATATTCACTCGTGTACTTTCTTTCGCAAGTAGTTTAATTTTATTTATTTTCCACTCGAAACTTCAGCTATTATTGAAAGTTTTTTCTTTCGTTCTCTCTTTTTTCGTTTTGCCCTACTTTTCCCCATGCACTATTATTATTATATTTCTCTCTTTTTTGGCACACTCTCCTCCATGGCTTTTGAATTCTTTCTTAACCACAAGTGACTGTTTCATGCATATGGTTGTTCGCTATCGAAATTATATGCCCATGAAATTTGATGTGCCATTCTGCTTCAATTTTCCTTACGGTAATTTCACTTAAGTTAATATTTTTTTACTTTAGTTTTGGTGCCTCGTCAGATTAGTGGGTATTGTGTGCTCCAAATTGTTATCGGTAGCAAAGCGTAGCTGTATTAGCAGTCGATTTGAAAGCAGCAGCTGGTTTTGGGTGAGCAAGGCTGAGGTGTTCAATTTAAAGATAGCGTAACTCAAAACTCGGGAGTTGCAAAAATACAACTGGAATGACTGGGTTTACCACAGAAATGTAGATCCTTGGTTCGTGAAGAGTTTTCTAATATTCTGATTGTAAATAATAATAATTGAACTTCTTCCTCAATTTCAGTCGAACATTATTTTCTGGACTGTCAAAATTATAACTAAACAAGTAAGGAAAGGCTAAGGGTGCAACTGAACATCTTATATTATCGGAATTTATTGATGCAATTTTATTAAGATAACACATAGTTTTACCGATATATTCGGCATAAAGTCCAATAGAATAACGAAAATCATCAAATATAGTATATGTGAGCTGAGGTTATTCCTGAACCGATTTCGCTTATTTTCACCACCAACAAACATTATAATTATTGCTTAATTTGGATAAGATATTTCCCATATTAACAAATTTATAAGGTATTCGTATTTTTGAAAAACATATAATTAAGTATATGGGAGCTAGGGGAAGTTATGACCCGATTTTAAATATCGAATGTCAAGAAAATATTATATACCAAATTTCATTGAAATCGGTTGAGTAGTGCCTGAGATATAGTTTTTGACCCATAAGTGGGCATCGCCACTTTCCATTAAAAAAATTAAAAAAAATTCTGAGTGCAGCTTCCTCCTGCCATTTCTTGTATAAAGTTTAATGTTTCTGGTGTTTTCCGTTAGTGACTTAACGCACTTTTAGTAATTTTCAACATAACCTTTTAATGGGAGGTGGGCGTGGTTATTATCCGATTTCATCTGATTTCATTTTCATGGTATGTGATGGGGTACGTATGGGAACCGACTGCAGAAAGTTTGGTTTATATATCCAAATATGCCCCTTCCTAGTGGAATCCCTTGTGCCAAAGTTTACTTTTATAACTTTATTTATGGCTTAGTTCGGACACTTTATGTGTTCTCGGTTTTCGCCAGTTTGTGGGCGTGGCAGTGGTTCGATTTCGCCCATTTTTAATAGCAACCCTCTGACGGTCCCAAGGAACATTTGTATCAAGATCTAGATGCAACTCGTCTCGTCATTTTGTCCTGATCATTTTGATATATATAACCCTATATCTAACTCGTTTAGTTTTATGACTTAGAAACAACCGTTACGTTAATAAAAGTATAATACTCTCTTAGCAACTTTTGTTGCGAGAGTATAAACATAATAAGCAGCTTCCGAAGATATGATATGTTTTTAAGAGAAAATTGTATGTGTTAGAAATTCACCAGAACCCTCACCTTCTGCAAAGAGATACAGAATGCAAGAGATATGAGGAGGTTGTTGATGATGCCTAGTATTTACGACTGTCCATAAGTTCCTACGGTCCTAATTGGTTCCCTAGATTAGTGGTGCTGGAAAGAGATTTCGACCTGCTCGAAGAATTCCCTATAAATTTCAAAACATAATTCCACAATTCCCCATTTGATATAATTTCAGCACGTTTTTTATTTTATTGTCGTCAATTATTCTAATTTTGTGGTGCCATAAGATCCGCCCGTAATTCAGGTTCTCGGTCATTATCCTGCGTTTATTGCCATTAATTTCAACAGCGAACTCTTGTATGATAGATTACACACATCTCTTTAACACTACCTTCGTCATATTAGAAGTCGGTGGGTTTTCTTCGTACATGACTCACGTCAAGTATTTGACCTCATTCTTCAACTAGGGTCGTATATATATCTCGTTCCATGGGCAGCCTGCGTTAGGTGTTTATTATTTCTGGCCACAACACACTTCCTAAGTACCAGAATCGATAAGGTAAGAGTTAGGCAATAAAAAATTCCTCAAAACAACTTTATTGCTGATCCGAGCCGCTTAAATTTGTTTTCACTATTGCCAATTCCCGTGCTTACTTCTTCTCTTTCGTGCCGCTATGCATATGTACATACATTCTTCTCTACGTTCCGGCTCCAGAAAAACTATTCACTTTCTCTTTGTGTTGCCACTGCAGTTTTCTTGCTCTGATTCGCAATTTGACGCTACAAAGCTTTGTATATTAGCTTTACCTGCTTACCACTTCACCGCTTGTATCTCATCTTTCGTGGACTCATGTGTTACGTGTAGATAGTGCAATGTTTGACAAAGCATGCTCCTTTATGCTGTCGGTATTTCCTGCCGCTACAGTTGCCTTTTACTCCTTTTCTTACGTAGTATGTGTCTATCTTTACGTCTCGACGCCATCACATTTGTCTTTTCGCGTTGAACCATTGGCACTTTATGCGGTACTTTTGGCCGATTTCCAAAAAAATATTTAAATGCTTTGTGCAGTTACTTTAAGGTGTTTGTATATATGCTTCTTTTAAAAAGAATCGTCTTCATGTTTATATATGTAGTTATTTATGGAACTTTGTGGGTGTTCCACTAGTTCAATAACTTTAAAAATGTGGCTAAGGCTGAAATGAGGTTAGTAGAATTATTTGGTTCTATAGTTCAAAGCTCTAGCCTTCATGAAACCTAACCGAGTATGTTGAGAAACTGCTCGACTTTCAGCAGAGCATGGCAGGAGTTATTCAAAACGGTTGACTTGGAAAGAGCTTAGACTATGCGTGGAGGTTGGATTTGTAGTAATTAGTTCGACGTGTGACTCTGTATTTTGTGGTCTAGGAATTTGAGAGTGATCGAGTTTTTATACCATTACGAAAAGTGGGACCAGACAACGACATATCACATTATTACATTGTGGGAGTCGAAACTATGGACTCCAAAGTTGTACGACTGAATGTTCTTGAGTTTTTCGCTACGATACCTCGCTCCACGTGGGGACTACTTTTTGTGTCTAACCCGTAGTCGCTGATATTAGTTACCTTGAGATTACAACGGTCTTCGATGAATTATATTCCAAGCGATCTCTTTGTATATAGTCTCAAGATGGATGGATTAGAACTTTTGGTTGGAATCCGAAAAAAAGAGGTCGCTTATTAAATTTAGTCTGGAAATTATAATATTTTTCATTCCTGTAGAGAGTTTGCAGAGAATACATCGAGCTTTAGTTGTTCCTATGGTAGGAACATTCTTACCGTCCTCTTTTAAATGGTTTTCAAGGCTTCGCACTATATTTCTTTACACCACAAATTTCTCTAATATGAGTATTATTCTAGCTCTAGTTATCTCATATCCAACTACTCTGCAGTCCCTATTAAGAGGCTCCACACATTCATTTCATAACACATTTTGCAATTTTCACACATACACATTCAAACTTATGCATATATACATTATCCGATATCTGTGCTTTGCCAACAGACTGCCGGCTGCAGCATAGCAGATTAACAGTTTGCTTGCCAGTGATGTATTTAATCTGCTGCATTTTTGAGTACTTCACATTCTGAGTACTTCAAAGGCAAATAAGAATCTCTCTTCATTGCTTTTCATGGCTTTTTCACTCCACACAAATTTTTACCGGCATTTCTTATTTTCAAATTAATGCGCTTTAATTTCCTTTGCTTCTGTACTCGTATGCTGTCGGGTTTTAAGTATATGAGTTGTTATTGTTGTTGCACATTTTGCTTAATCTACAAATACTTTTTCAATGGCTTTTCATTAGCAATGCATTAGCCACTTATGTGCGGCACACACACGTGCAATGGAATTCCTCTAAGAGGAAGTGCGGGTGTTGTGTGTGTGTTGGTGTGTACCGTTAGCACACAAAAGAAATTTAATGGCGTATAAAATGCCTTCGTATTGCCTCTGCAGCTTCTTTACAGTTATTAAGTACACATACGTTTGCAAGTATGTGCATATCTGTTTGCGCCTGTTTGGTTCCTTGGTCAACGCCGACTGTCGATTGAATTAGAGGCTTTCGTTTATTTTGCTATTGGCGATGTTATTTTGCCGTTCGTGTGGCAATAAGCAGCTGTCCCAACCACTCACCAGTTTATCTCTACGCCATGACAAACATATATCCTGCCCGCTCTCGTCACAGCCAAGAACTCTTCATCCTGCCGTTCATTCATCCAACCATCCATCCATCCAGTCAGCCATCTATCTATCTAACTATCCACCCATACGAGTCCAATGGCTATTCATCTCTTCGACCAAGCATCCGTCCAGCACATCCGTTGCTGTTTGCTACTGCTTCCTTTATTCATTTATTTTGTTTTCTCTCCTCCGCTTACAGTTTTCATTTCAAAGCCTTCATACTTCTTGTTACTGCAGTTCTTTCCTGGTTTCTTTTTTCATGTTCAACGTTTTCTTTGATGCATCAACTGCACTTTGTTGATTTTTCTAATAGTCCGACCGTGTATTTTTATATCTCTTCCCTCTCTCCGTATGTTTGTGTGAGTTTCTCTGCACCAATGCTACTTACTGTGTTAACTTTGTAGAATATTGTGTTCTACAAGCAGTCAACCAACCGTTTGCTTGCTGGTCATTCCATTCCATTTCATCCATTCATTCATATATTCGTTTATCCAGCTAAATAACTGCAACTAGATATATACATACTTACATATGGAAGATTATATGTAACTTTTTCTGTTGTCAGCTGCTATAGTGGATAGCCCAGTGGTACTATCTCCGAAGGCCATGAGCTTGGAGGAATTTCGATACGTGGTTAGACTAAGACTGATTGTTTGTCTGTACCCGAGCGGAGGATCACACTACTCCTCATTAAATGCGATCCTGAATTGCGTCGATTCAGTTTTCAAGCATAAAACTGCACCCACCACGACGACGACTACAACGCTTAAGACTACTTATATTCATACATATATACTTACATATAAGAGTTTCAGACTCGTTCGCCTTTGGTCATTAAAATTTTGCTCGTGGGAAAATACAAAGAGTCTTCTAGCGATCTTTTGTAGGTTACTACAGGTCGTCCTTCATATTGTTGGCGAAATATTCGCTGGGTTTATACAAATTGATTTGTAAAAATTAATTTGTATTTATACAGACGAACTTACGTACATACATATGTATGTGAGTACACTTGTGTGCAAATAATTTGTCTTGCTTTTTCAATTTGTTGCTATCAGTTTGGTCCATGTTTTTGGAGCTACGTATGTATGTGTATATGCTTCGTTGTTTTTACAAAATATAATGTTATCCACTCGACTTGCCACATCTGCTGCATTCGTAATTGTGGCAACAGTAGCAGCAGCTGCAGCATTTCGTGTTCTCGGTTTACCTTGGTGGCATGCAGCACCGTCACCGCAATTTATACACACAAGTATGTATGTGTAGCGTACATATTTACACTTGTACTTTTAAGCTATCGGTGAGGAAAACTTCAACTAGGGAATCAAGTTGGTATTAATAAATTCGGCAGTGTCAACTTGTTGTTTACAGTAGTTCCTTTTGGTGTTACTTATATTATTTTCAAGGCGTAAGAGCTATCAAATCTCCATGAAAAGTAATGCTACAGCCAAGCAAAACCTAAAAAGACTTTATAACTTTTCATGCCAAGTCCCGTTTGCATGGAAAATTCGTTTTCTTTTTGTGGTGAAAATATGTGCAATTCAATATATCAAAATTTCTTCTTTAGGGACAATAAAGTTATCACTCGGGTAATAATTTGACACTACTCCGATTACCGATGCTCGTTTTGAACGCGACTTTCATCTTCTTTCTAAAAAAATATTTTACTGAAGAGGCTTTAGTACCTCTTAAAGAACCACATAAGTAAGAACGGTACCTGATCTTCAGAGACCATGGATTTCCAATAGAGTAATCAGTATAGGGAACGTTGAAAAGGTATTCAGATTTATCAACAGGTCTACCAAACATTCTGTGCTATTCTGAGTGAGACAGTTCATTTCAGGTGTTTGTGGAAACCGACTGAGATTAATGGAGTCAACACACTGTTAACGTTTGCGAGGAATCTGTCAGATCCAATTCACGCAGTCATTGCATATTGAATATGTCGGGTCATTTTCAGAAGGAACCCCGTCGACGGATAACACATCCTCACAAAAAAAATTTTCAGCGACTCGGAGAACCCCGAGTAACGATGAATTTTTCAAAAATGCTTCCGCCATATTGGTTCTGCAATTTTGAATTTTGAAAAACCGACACCGGATTCGTAATCAGCGACCCCGAAAACCCCCGAATAATGAGTTTCAAGCGAATCCGATGAATTTGAAAAATCACTGTGCGTTTTCTGGGGTTATCACAAAACCCTGATCGGATGGGGATTTCGGATTCAGTGACCCTAAAAACATATCATGCACATAGTAAGAGCCACAGATCATTACAATTTTTTTTTGTGTGGCTTTTTAATTAGATGAACTAATACTGGAACTTCTTCTGTAAGAAAAGCATGGTTCTGGAACAATTATTTTCAGCTTAAAAAAATTGACGATATTAGAAAACCGCTTTCAAATGGAGAAGAAACGAGACAGATGGTCGAATTGCCGATAAGATATAATACGGAACATTTAGACGAATTCAAAATAAGAAGCATGGAGAAGATATAATAAATTACACCAAAGTCATATACTGGAACCATGGAGAATATAAAGAACTTAAACAAGAAAATTTTAGGACCATTGGGTCTTTACAATGTTTTGCTGCATTCTTTGTTAATTACGGTTATCCGGTTTATCCCTGAGATTGCACCTACAGTACTAAAGTAATACCGCGTACAAACGAATAAAGACAAGTTTAACTATTTCTCAAAGGGTTTGCACAGTTCTTAATTCTGCAAAATAGAGAAAACTGTTTCAACCACTCTCTTTAGCTGCCTTGCTAGTCACAGGATTTGTAGTAGAAGCGCCAGCTTTGACTCTCATCCGCCTTCACATTCATAATACCAACATAGTCAGCGCCAAGTAATATCATGTGCACTAAATGCTTAAGTACTGACAACTATATTTGTTGTTTTATTTCGTGTACAGATTTTTCATTTCAACTAGTCTTTCTTGCCGTTCTTCATCCGGATCTTTGCGCTACAAGTCAGCACTGTTCTTATCCAGCGTAATAAGCAGCAGATAGGTGCCTATTAATGGTACGACTTATCTCTTGTATTGCTATAGTAACATACAACAACAGCACCAATAATAACAATAATAATAGCAACATTCAAGGCCGAAATTGGCTTTGGCGCTTTTGTACGGCGCACACCCATAGTTAAGTAGCATGTGCGAGTATTTATGCCTATGTACTCAGTTTAATTTTGTGCTCTTCCCTTTAACTCTACAGCTTTGCAGCTCTTCAACTTCCGTTTATTTTTGCATTATTTTTCATTTTTAATTTGACTCCATGGAATTGTAGTACCAACGTGGCTAAGATGCCTTTCGGGCATACTTTTGTCAGAAAGCTGCATACTTTCACCTATCTACAGAATATGAGTGAAACGAAAAGCTCTGTTTGCGCTCCCTGCACACCACTCAGTCATACAACTTACGTGCCCTACCAACCATTAACCATAAACCAACAACCAGCACTTGAGCTCTTGCTCATTCCTTCGCATATCCTTCTCCCAGTACTGGTAATCTTATATAGTTCATTTTTCTTAATTTCTTCACTTCACCATTGCCACTGAAGTCGCCTATGGCTTCAATCTCACACATCGCTCATGCTCGGCGTTTGAAATTTTTACTGCCACAACTCAGTTGCAGTTTCAATTTCATGTTCTGTCGCCCGACTATTGTTGTGGTTGTTGTCGGAGTCGGAGTTGGCTGCTGTTGTTGTTGTTGTTGTCCATAATACGTTACTGTCGACAATTGTACGCTGATTGGCCTCATTTCACTTGAACTGGAAATGTTATTAAAAAGTTTAGCTGCTTTGTTGCTGCCACGAGCATTGACGCTGCCACACAGCTTCAGTCAATTTCACTACCATTGCCAATGATTCACTGGCGTTCGATAGCTGATATATGGCGTATTTTGTGGCAAGCAGTTGAATATTCGTTTGAGTTCTGTGATGTTGTGTGTGTGTGTGTGTGGGGTCTTATCTAGTTCACACCTGGCGTTTTGCAATTTTTTTGGATTTTTTCTACTCCCTGCGGTATATGAAATGTAGATAATGAGTAAGTGTAAAATTTGTATCTCCGGAGAATTTGATGTTCTCGGCTTTGGTGTAGTTTTCGAAAGCAAAGTGTGGAGAATTCAATTGGGTTGAGTGCAAAGAAGTGAACATTCTTTTCCTTTTTGATAAGTATTGATTTCAAAGTGTCTACTAGTCATGTTCAAGTGGGTTTTGCGTTGAAAATACATCTATTATGTTATCTCTGTAAATTTCTGCAACTGGGATCAGAAGTGATCAGAAGATATCAGCAAGGTTTCACGCGAACTCTTCCATAGCTCGAAAGCTTGACCACTACTATGAAAAAATATTTTGGTTGCTATTTTTGTTTTAAGAACCGGTTTTTTTTTATCTGCAGCACTGTTACTCGTATTCATAACAGCATTACAGGTCAAAACACATACCCAAGTATGTGCAATATTTTGGTCATTTTTGAGTGCAATCGCATTCAACTTCTATAAACTAGTGATTTATTTCATTCAACACCTTGACTTTTTCTACAATTACGTAACTCCACCATAGACACATTCACCGCTAATCCATATATTATATGCGTTGCTACAACGGCAATTGCTCTCCAATGGAGTACAATGCTTTGTTCAAACTTTAATGCTGACTTTCGTGCAACTTTCTTAACAACAACAAAAGGTGAAAAACGGTCATATTAAATATAGTACTACTGCGATAATGTAGATCAGTATAACTTTAGAAGTATGGGCAGTTAGAGCGGTCCTTTTCAAAAAAAAATTTGTCGCCGTTTTTTGATTTTTTTTTTTATATTTTTCCTAATTTTTGTGATTGTTAAAATATGTATAATCAGCAAAATTTAGATAATATAACAACTTGACCAGATATTTTTAATTTTAAGCATGCTATTAATGTTCCACCATCATCGGTTCTATCGTAACTAGCCCGTGCCCTTTCTCATTACTCTTCAATAGTTTTTGAAAAAAAAAAAAATCAGAAAACATCAAGCTGATTTTCAATTTTTAGAAATATATAAATAGGTTATTTTGCCTTTCTGGGACTATATATCTTATGAACATATTCTTCGCGCCGAAATGTAGGCAACTTAAATGTGCCTCCGGAACATATGTAGTTTGAATTCTAACCATGTTGCAGATGTTGGAAGTTTATTACATAATTTTTATCTTGTGTGGGTATCTCTCTCTTTTCTCAGGAAACGCCCTGCGAGAACACTCAAACTCAAACAAATCAAGATGGCGGTCCAAACTTTACTAAGTTGGTTACACTTTTCAAAAATCCACCTAAAATCTCTAATTTTTTTTAATAAAATATTATGATTATTACTTCTCATTTGCAAGTCTTTCCTTACCATCGCTCCCAAAGGTATGCAACGTAAATGTGCCGCCGGAAGATAGCAGGAACTCCAGCAATATTCTTGACATTGGAAGTTTATTACTGGGTTACTGATTAAGCGTTCTGCTATATAATTCACTTCTTTCAAAAAAACCCACCTCAAATCGTACTATCATTATTACTTCGTGTTAGCAGGATTTTCCTTACTTATTGCGTGCTCAAATGTTGGCAACATAAATCCTTCCATGTGTCTCCCAGAGCTAAACTTTATTGTTTATGTTTATATTATCGAAATATCACTGTATTCTTTTGTAGATACTTCTATGTACTTGCCTCTTCTGCATTGTCTTCGTGTTGGCGACTTTTACATTTGTCTTACTTGTGTTATTTCATTTGTTTATTTTTTTTGCTTTTTTTTATTGTATTACTCTACTCATTGCCGCTCTTGGCTTTTATTCACATTGTAACTATTTTTATAGTTGCTGTCTTTGTGATTGTTTTTGTTTTCTATTTTTCTGTGCACGTTTTTACACGAAATTTTTGATCAAGTGCAGTAATTGATGATTTACAACTTATTTACGCTTCGCTTGTAAAGTAATTGAAAATCGTTTCACTTCAAAGTTTTAAGGTTAAGTGCTTTGAGTGCATTCACCTACGGCATTTCGAGCATGAGTAGGTATGTATTTGTAACTTCATTTCCGTTCTCTCTGTTCTGTTGTCGGCAAGCAGAAACTTTTCTTAAGCAGAAACCTATACTTGGTAACTGCATATGTTGGCCTTTTCATATGTTCTTATGTGAGAAGGTGTATGTTGCCGTGCATTTGGCGTCCAAAATGCCTTGAGCATTCACACATGGCCAATTTCGCACGTTGAAACAAAAAGGAAATCGAAAAAGAATTTTCCGATTCTGAACAGATTGCTTTGGCGAAAATGGTCAAGTGGGTGTGCTCATTATTGCTGTGTTAGCTAATGCTGTTATTGAGACTTTATAGACACCCACTTCTACTCTCTCTTCTTGAGAAGGTGAGTAAGCGAATAAGCGCGTGATTTGCTCCTGAAGCTATTAATAGCAGATTGAGTTTTATGTATGCACTCTTATCTATGTATTTACTATTGGATATCCCTGATATTAGACATATATATATGTTTATATGAGAAATAGTGTAAAAGAGAACGAAGAGGAGAACTAGTTTATTTGTTTAATAACGTTCTAAGAGATCGCTGAAATTTGACTGCGGTTATTCTATATTAGAGTTCTATATCTTGTTATCAAAACTACTTAGAGATATTTATATGTTTCTGCAGTCTGGTCCTCAGATCCATGCTGATTTAATTTTCTTGGAAATCAATTTCATATCGGAAACTCACTTGGCTCTTTTTCAAAATCGTCTTACTTCTTTCCTCGGAGGAATCATTTGATATTTCCTTCTTTCTTAGGATATTATAGCCGAATCCACCAGTGGGCGCCACGCATTCCTCTTTTCTGCTTTTTGACGCCAACTGTATATCCAATTGAGACCAGCTCGTTCTCCACATGGACTTTACAACGGAGCTGGAGTGTTTTCGTCCATTCGAACAACTTGAACTAGCCAGCGTAGCCGCTGTCTTTTTATTCGCTGAACTATGAAAACAATGCTCATCGTTCCATCATCTGTGGTATTTGCCATTTCCAATGTTTAAAGGACCATAAATCTTTCGCAAAACCTTTCTCTCGAAAACTCCCAGAGTCGTCTCATCAGTTGTTGTCATCGTCCTTCTGCGCCATAAAGCAGGACGGGAATGATGAGCGACTTGTAGCGTTTAATTTTTGTTCGTCGAGAGAGAATTTCACTTTTCAATTGACTAATCAGTCCAAAGTATCACCAAGTGATCAGCGTTGGATCTCGAAACTTCAAATTTATGACTGTCAACAGTGACGTGGGAGTATGACGCGAATCAGCTGACTGTTTGTTTGATGATAGGAGATATTTCGTCATGTCCTCATTCACCACCAGACCCATTCGCTTCGTTTCCTTATCCAGTCTGGACTAAATTAACTATTTGAATATCAATATCCATATCATCTGAAAATCTTTTACCTCGGAATATTTAGGTTAAAATTGAGCCTTGCACCCTAAAATAACTTTTAAAATCGTCTCAACTAAGTCGACAGAGTTCTGATTGATGTGGATAACGATTCTTCTTGTAAGGCGCCAAGCGACAATAAAAAGTCGACGAATACTGCCGACCGTCCTTAGTTGTATGAAAACCCCAGTCCATACAAGTTATGTAAAACCGACTCAACCTGAGAACGGTCGCAAATGCGTCAGCCCTTTGAGTCAAACAGTAATCTAATATTATATCTCGAGTAAACAATTGCAAAAACTACTACGCAGAACATCCTAACTCTTACCATAACTACAGTTTGAGATAGATGTATAAATAACAATGCAGCTCATTTACGCAATCATGAATTTGCTGAAAGACTGAAAAACCTCCAACTCCTTCAAGTAGAATACTCTTGAAACGCTGCACCCATACCATGTTCGACTGTGCCAGCTCCACATAGCGCTGTTATCGGCTGTCAGCTTAAATACACGCTGAGTTCCACCCGCCGAGTCAACAGTGCACGTTGGTTACATAGTTTAAGTGTTGTACTGACCATTCGTAACTTTTTTATCGCCGTTGCCGATGTTTCGTAGCTCCTATGCAGCTGTAGCTACTTTACAGTAACAGCTTCAATGCAGCCCGTAGAAGAATGCTCGTCGTTTAAATATGTGTGTGTGCATAGTGTCGTTTTTGGCGACATGCAATTCGTGTATTGTTTCATTTCCATTGCACGCGTACGGGTGCGACGATATAACTCACTGAACTTGTACCAGTAACCCACTTACGATGCTGATGACGACGCGACGACAAAGGCAAAGACAAAGACGAAAGTGACCGCGACGGCGTCAACGATGTTGCTGTTGCTGCAAGCAAGCAACGAAGCCAGTAACGAACGTGAGCGACCGCATGCCAAATACGAAAACGTGCGAGAGACACAACGCATGTGACAAAATGAACGTTGAAATATGCGGTTGAGAGAGTGAGTGTCGTTTTGCTGTTGCGCTCGGCCATTGGTAACCGAGTGGTGGAGCATGTGAGGCTGTAAAGTTTAAATTGAAATTCTGCTGAACAGCTGAGCAGTTCATGTGAAACATTCTCTCTCAAATTGTATTGTTGTATTCTCTCTCTTCACTGTTATAATCGCGTATGCCTTGGCGCCTCGAAGTATGCTATGTTATGTTTATGTTGTCCTGTATTCATAATGTTGTGCGTTTCATACCGCAAAGACACGCTATTTGAGCGTTTTTCTCTAATAGCTGCGCTGAGTGTTTTCTCAAAGTGGTATTGGAAGCTATAAACTTGCAAGATCGCAACATTTGTTTATAAACAAAAATAAAAGTGAAGTTCAATATGGATATGGACTAAAATATGGGGTTTCTGAAAGGAAAATGAGAAAATACACTCTGAAACATGAATTATTTCATTATTTCTAAAAATTGTATAAGTTGAGAACGTATAAATAAAGCAAATCATTTGAATTGTAGTAGAACATTCAACCCACTCAGTCCATATCTTAAGTTTTTTTGCTTATTTGACGATCTTACTCGTTCTGTCGTCTTTAATATGTAAGCACGAGCGAGTATAAGTAATGAGTATCAAAAACAGTTTCGCTCGATTGAAGACTTACCCGTGTGCGAAGATTTCACATTATAGTCGTTGTTATTAACATTATTATGAATTCTCAGTTGATAAATGATTGACAAAGAGGCAATAACTAGACTTTAAAGCTTTTGTAATATTTTTTTTTTCAATTTTAATTGCAAATATCCCACGGTGCTTTAATTTTTTAATAAAACATTTTAATGTCTAATTAATTTGGAAATTATCAACCGATAATTTTTGGGAAAAACTCATCTATCAAATCATCAAAATTTATATTTTTTGTCAAACTTTAGGAACCTATCCATACTACACAATAGTTGTACAGTATTTTTTAAATATTTTTATTTAATACTTTTACTTAATTTTCTTCTTATTACACTGTAAGTTACTTTTTTACACACTTTTCTAGATTTTTTTATTTATGTCTTATTTCCTTGTTAAATCATTCCACTGTACGTGAATCCAAAATTTTATTTTATTTATTACACCATTGTGTTGCTTGTTTAAGCACCTGATTCATGCAATATTTCTCATTGTTTACAGTTCTTTGAACTATACGCCAATAAAGCTCTCTTATTATGGCGTATAAATTGCATACTCCGCTCGTGTAGCGTGTGTAATGAGCAATAAGAAAGTGTGTAGCAGCTACCCGTTTGAATTGCTGGTCATTGCCTTGAATGAATTTGTAATCAAATAATTTTTATTTACATCTAAAAAAAGAAGAGTAGTATCAGTTCCGCTAAATTTTGAGTTTGGTTTGCGAAGTGCAAGCTTTCGATAAAGGTGACTCAGGCTAATAGGAAGCGTCAATGCTGTTATCACAAAACAAGTTCAGTTCAAACAAAATGTTCAAATAATAAAAAAAAATGTTGACAATCGCTTTTTCTGTTATTCAAATTGTATTCTTTAATTATTAGCTGACGGTTCATACCAGAAGCATTCACGTGTATTTAATCAGTTAAAAACGCTAATTTTGAATTTTCCTAAAAGACAAAGCCATCGCAAACTAAAAGTCTTAAACCTTAAAGTTCATGATTTTGTAGCCAATTGGAAGTTACTATGTAGACTCTTATTTTCTTAGTGATATTAAAATAGTTTCTTAACAAAAAATAATTTTCTCTTTTTCTTCTTTTACAAGCTACTGCAAAAACTCTATATTAGTCGATCGAAAAACAAAAATATTTCTACTATCTTTGTTAAAGATCGTCAGAAATTTAATTTTATAAGTAATATTGAATTTCCCATTGTTATTAGCTTTAATTCTCGTAATTATAGCTCTTCTGTAGCTATGTTGGAGACTGAGAGAGAGAGAGAAAAATATAGAGATAAGATTTTTTATAGTTTGTGGTATTTTACATAATTATTGAAAATACAGCAAGCAACTGATTTCATCGTAAACCATACTACTAAATATTTCCGCATTAGCACTTATTCCAACGAAGAGCGCAAAATAGAATTGCATTAATAAACATTAACCGCTATTACTTTTTATGAACTTGCTATTGAAATTTGTTCTTATCAATAAAATCAGTGCTAATAACTTAGAGTTACCATTAGCATTACTTGTGTATATGTATATCTAGAAATACATATATATATTTACATGGGAATCGGTATAATTTGACGAAATTGTAAATTGGTTGAGAAGCCGGATGATTAACACTCGTGCTTCACAATTTTGAAACAGCTGTGTATTGAGCGACGTTGCCAGATTTTTGTGTTTTCAACATTTTTTTTGTTTATATATCATATAAGATCTCTCCGATATAATTTATTGGGGTTTATTCTTATAAATGTTTCAGTATGAAAATTAAACGATCGGATGAAATATTTTATTAAAAATTAATTCGGAAACGTCTAACTAAACAAGTAAGGAAGGGCCAAGTTCGGGTGTAACCGAACATTTTATACTCTCGGAATTTATTTATTTCATTTTTTTAATATAACAAACAATTTGACTCATATATTCGGCATATATATGGTATAAAGACCATTGAAAGTTTAACAACCCTGATATTAGGTATACGGGAGCTAGAGGAAGTTATGACCCGATTTCCCTCATTTTTGCCACGTAGACTTTCTTCGAAATATCTGAGAGACTAACATATATTTTTGGTAAAAATTTATTAAAAGTACTGATGTTTGATAGCACACTCCTAATGTTCGATTTATGGGGCCTTGGAAACTTATGGTCCGATTTCGATGGACGATGCCACACTATAAATGCAGTATTTGTTCAAAGTTCTGTTCCGATATCTTTACTAGTATATATTGTAAAGTAAACGATTCAGATTGACTTCAAAGTTCTGGTATATGGGAAGTAGGCGTAGGCCTATTTTCATACAATATCATTGGGATGACAGGAAAATATTACAAACCGAATTTAATTGAAATTGGTTAAGTAGTTTCGGAGATATGGTTTTTGACACATAAGTGGGCGGAGACACGCCCGTTTAAAATTTTGTTTACCAATTGTATCTGTACCATCTTTATCATAAAATTTAAGGTTTTCCTTACTGAATTAAAGCATTTTTAGGAGTTTTCAACATAACCTTTGTATGGGAGGTGGGCGTGGCTATAATCCGATTCACTCCATTTTTGTACTGTATAAGGAAGTGCCTGAAGAAAACGACTCTTGAGAGTTTCGTTGATATAGCTTTAGTAGTTTACGAGGTATGTACAAAAAATTTAGTAGAGGGCGGAGTTATGTACATCTACTTCCCCCTTCATAGTGCGATCCGTTGTACCAAATTTCACTTTTATAGCTTAATTATGGCTGTGTTTTCGGTTTTCGCCATTTAGTGGGCGTGGCAGTGAACCGATTTCACTCATTTACGAAAGCAACCTTCTTATGGTCCCAAGAAACTATATATTTTTATTATAAAGCATAATTTTTTCCCACAACGGCAACATCGCTTATTGCTTATCAAATTTGTAACGCGTCGCGGAAAGAATGCTTGCGGTGATTTACGCCGCTGATTGCTCAATTTCTCACATATGTACGTATGTATGTAGTATATTCTGTTTGATTTTTGTTTGCCTTGCCGATTTCGAAATGTCTTGCGCTCACTTGCCGACTGCAGAGCGCCAACAAAAGGCGGTATATTCACATTGAAAGCCGGTTGTTCCTGTTGCATTATTGTCGCCGACGCTTTACGATAAAGGCGATATCTGCGTACAAGTTTTTCTTCAAACAGTTATTTATCCAAATGGGTGATAAGCATCTGGAAATCTTCGCTTGTTATTCGCTAGCTTTCGCTGTGGGCTTGGTAATGTTGTTGTTGGATGCGAGCAATGCATTAACGACGTATTTGGTGAAATTCGTACCACTCGGTTCGGAGCGTCGTAATGTGTATCTGCAAGATGTTGGTGACGCTGTCGTTGGGAACAATATGTTTGTGGAACCCTTGCCAGCGGAAATAACACTGGGTTCGATAGCACCGTGGCTCTGTGTTTTCTAGTGTATAATTAAAATTAAGTTAATTAGTGTAATTTAATCATGAAAATGGTATTTAAAACTAAAAAATTCAAGTTTTTTGTTGTTTGTGTGACGTAGTAGAGGTGATACCTTATAAACTGCTATAGTGATAAGAGAAAAAATATTTTGGTTTTACTATTTTTATTTAATGTTTTGTTGACAAATAAGTCAAGGTTTTTGTTTTAGATTAGAATATTTATTTGTTTATTCATTGTGTTGTGATATTTAAGAGAGAAAAAAAATAATAAAGAATTCTTAATAATTCTTTACTACATTTATCGACTTTTATATAATTTATAATCTTACGAGTTTTCAAGTGGTAATTAAATGGAGATACTATATTAGATAAAAAGTGGGACTACATATAGAGAATTATAAAACCCACTTAATGAAAAAAAAAATGAAGTTAAAGTACATTATTATATACATATAGTATGTCTGTGTATCTCGAGCCCTTCACAATTTTTGTAGTTATATTAAGATAACTGATAGCTTAAGAAGTGAGAATAAAATAGCTTTAACTTTATTCTCGAAACATTAGGATTTTCAAAAAGGAAATTATGAAGTTGGCGAAAATTTGTAAAGATAATTTGGACAGTGAAGAAAACAAATTTGAATTGTCAATCTGTTTTAAAACTAGCTGTTGGACTAAGTAATATCTTTATGACAGTACAGTTGTATTGTATGTATGTGATTGGCGTGGAAACCGTTTAGCAACAGTAGGGATGTTTTTGAAACATCGATGTTTTCGTCAAAAAGCATCGATGTTAGCCATCGATGTCTCGAATCTAAAAACATCGATGTCACTTTCAACGATGTTTTATGTCGATGTTTTATATAAAAATTTGACTTCACACCTTCACACTTTTCGGGTATTAACTCGAAACCCTCTATTTGGATACACTTTACTACATTGGAATTCGATTTTTGTAAAATACGGAGAATTCGTTAAGGGAATGTGCGCTTGGACAATACTGCATTTGCTTTTATGATTTATTTATACAATTTAATTCTGGCGTAGGCTACTGCGTTAGATAAGAGATTCAAATTACTGCATTCTAAATATGCTATGGCTAAAAGAAATACTTTTTTTTGTTTCATAAAAAATTCAAAGAATCGCGCTGATACAACGGAATCTTCGGATGAGTGTGAATCAGAATAGTCGTTTGATATTTGGAACCAGAATAAACATTTGGTCCACCAAAAGGTGAAATGTAAGCTGTCAAATTTATCTACAATTACAGGGACGGAAGGTTGAAGAGAAAGTGTATCTCGGCTGTTACCCCTACCAATCAGAAGCCAATAGAGTTTGGGTTGTCATGAATACTGTGTTTCCGGAGTTGTATACCAGATTACCACCTTGGTCTCTACATGAGTATGCTCCGGTCTTGAAACCTTCGTTAAGTCGCTTCATTTTTTCATAAAATTTTCGAGCATTACCTCTCAAGCTCTTCATACTCACGCATTTCGCCTCCTTCTTTTTTTGTCTGCAAATGCGACTGCAATAGCTCTCGATATCTATCCCATTCCGCACGTGATGTGGTCGTTTGCAACGTTGCGAGGTAGGCAGTCTGTTTTCTCTCCACTGAGAGACGGCAATCCTCATCGTACAAGCTTGTTTTTTTGTCGTTGCCGAAATACAATTGTTTCGGCTGCAGCGGTACGCAGTGAGTTGTATTATGGGCAAATAAACCTCTACAGATTTAGTTCTCGACAACGCAAATCTAGTGTATGAAAACATAATTTCATACACAGCGATATATTAATTTCCTAGTATTTTTGGGCTCTGGTTGAGTTTTGCAATAATTTACACTCACTACAGCTGGTTCCTTTTGAATCTTGCTGGTTTTCACTTCTTTTGACCGGCTCTTACTGCTCTTCACCGACTCTCACATGTTCTCTCATTATCTATCACTGGCTCTCGCCCACTCTCACCGGCTCTCGTTAAGCATAACTCCCTCTCATCTGCTCCGCAAACAGTTTACAGGTCGAAAGTCTATGAAAGAAGGTCGAAAGCGTCACTCATCAAGATAAAGATCATTAAGTGCTGAAATAAATATTACATTTTATTAACTATTTCTTCAACAATTTCTTCACTATTTCTCAATCAATAAGTGACAAAATTTCATAGCTCTATCACAAATTGAGATTTATGGTCCACTCAACTCATTTGTATGTGTCTATTTCTACAATATTTATCCATTATTATAAAAGTCTACAAAAACCACTTGATTTTAGGTTATACTCGTATATCAAAATATTGATATCTATACCATCAAAATATTTGCGTACATATGCATCTACATACCTACCATGCTATTTCTTAAAAGTTCCAGCCACTGTTCATCATCCTCTCTCTTTGCTTGTTTTCAGAAGCTTTGTTTATGTTGCAAAGTTGACTTGATTTCAATTCATTTGGTTCTCTGCTGCTACGAGTATCTTATCCTGTACAAATAGAAATATGCAAATTAGTTAACGTCGATAGCTTAAAGCTCGATGAACGATTTGGGGCAAGTGAAAGTACGTTGGTCGTTGAAGTGGCAGAGCAGGCAGCAAATATTTGTAAGAAATTGGGATGTGAAGAGACAATTTATCGGTTATGTAGCCTCAAGGTATACTTATGTAGTCATTTGTGTGTTTGTGGGTGTGTTATTGTCTGGCAAAAGCACTTGCTACTTTGGTTTTGCTTATTAACCCTTTCATGACCAATGTTGCCTATAGGCTTCTAACTCTCGTTATTTAAATATTTTTGACCAGCGGTTTTTTAAATTATGTAGAATTAGGTGTTGTGCAAGCTTACAGTTACTTTTTCTGATATGAGCTGTGCACGCATTCATTCAGTAACAGTTCTCCGCAGAGAGAAATTTCCAAAAAACGTTTCGCGAAAAAAGTTATACAAAAAGTGTTCAAAACATAAAAATAATTGTTTTATTTTAAAACAAATTGAACTATATAAATAAGTAAAGATAAGAGAGTTATTTAAAAAGAAATTTCATAAGAAAAGTGTTTAGTTTATTTATAATAATTTAATTTGTGCCTATAAGCAACATCCTGTTACTAATGAACCAGGATACGTTGGACTTTGAAATTTTTATCACTTCATATTTGAGTTAAGACTAATATATATCTGTCCTATAAAAATGTTAGCTCCGCCCATTTTAATACGGGCATGAGTAGGTTAAATTATTATTGGTAAAATAACTCTTTCGTGGAAGTTGTATAAAGAGTTCAAATCAAAGCAGCGGTGGCATTTGGAATGAGATGCATTTTGCAGTTTGGAGTGCTTTGAACTCTCAGCCGAATAAAATTATTTCTATTTAATCGTTTGGGAAATAAAAATATTATGAGGAAAGTATGTAGTCACTCCTTTTGAATATTATTTGCAATCTGTTGGGAATTATTGTAATAAAGAGTGCAGTATGGAGTTCTATAGATTACTTTAATGTAATTAATCTGACTTAATTGATTTAGAGATTCAATAAAAAGCTCCTAAAGCTCTAAGGACTACAAACTTAGGCTATATTAATAAATACTTCGACTTTGCATATTAAATTATTACTGTTTAAAATAACTCTTTCGTGGAAATTGTCCAAAGAGTTCAAATCAAAGGAGCAGCGATATAAGAATGAAATGCATTTGCAGCTCTAAGGACTACAAACTTAGGCTATATTAATATCTTCTCTAATCTGTATATAAGTGTAAATGCTTACATCAGGCCATCCAGTAGGGCTCAAATGATCCAGTTTAGAGGAAGACCTCGAATAAATTACGTAAGTATTACATGAGTACGTAGGTACTCGAGCTTTGGATCTATGAAAGCAATTTTTTCAACAAAATCTAAATTATATATTCACTAAAAGAAATAACTGTACGACAAATTATTAATTTGACATTCATATACATACATACAAACACTCATTTACTCTTCCGGCAAACAGCCAACTTCAACGGAACTATCAACTACTCACTACTGCAGCACGGCAACATTCATTATTCATCACAGTTTCTTCTTGTCAGCGAGCAATCACTGTATTCACTTTAATTGAGCTACTTTCATATCATTGCCTGCCATTTTCTGCGCCATTTTGCATAACTACATAAAAGGCTAAGTAGAGACAGCGACGTCTATGCAATTGCGAAAGCTGGAAAAAATGGGGTAAATATATACTACATATGTATATATCAAGCAAGTAGCAACAAGCGACAACAAAAAGTGCTGCAGTGCCAGCATTTTTGGTGTACTCGTCGTGTGACATAATTCATTAATCACTTTACAAGATTTCGCAATGAGATAGTACGATAGCTTTGTGAAATCTAATCCCTTCGTGGAGGCGAAAAATCATAGGTGCCCTAGAAGTTGGTGAAGCAAAGGGGTCACCTCTTTTGGACACATTTATGGTGCTGCAGCTCGGTAGTTGCGAAATATATCGTAGTTATACCATTTTCCTTAGTACAGTGATTTACGATCAGCCTATCACTATTCAAGCGTTTTAGTAATAACTTTAGTTTAATATTTAGTTTGAAAACTTTTGTGAAGCTTTTAGAGCTTTTACGCATAAACGCAATGTCTACAAAAATTTCAAAAAATTACTTATTTAATTTTTTCAACACAGTATTTGAGTTGACGAAGCTTTAATAAAGCTTTTTAAAGCTTTTGGACACAAATTTCAAAATATTTTGAATATTTCCAAGATCAAGATCTCACTTAAATTGTTCTTATATGATTTCTTCAGCGCATTTTTTTCAGTTGCGAATCGTTGTAAAGTAGTTGGGCACAATCTCAAAAAATTTCAAGACTTATGCCGCTTTTGTGAAGCTTTTTAGAGTTTTGGCTTTTTACTTCAAATGCTTCTTTATCGAATATTTTTATTCTTTATCAAGATCTCACTTAAACTGAACGTACATATATGATTTCTTCAGCATTGGTTTTTGAAGCTTCGAAGCTTTTTAAAGCTTTTAGGCATAACCTGAAATAATATCGAACATTTTTAAGATATTCGAGATGAATATCTCATTAAGAAAGCACTTATGTAATTCAGCTATGTGAAGGTTTTGTGAAGCTTTTAAGAGCTTTTCCCTATTATGTATTATACTTGACATACTTCTTTATACACTTCTCTGTAAATATTTATATTTCCGTAAATATATATTTATTTTCTGTAAAATTTTATTCCATCGTACTTTTTAAAGTTTTTTAGCCATCCCCTTCTAACTTGTGTAAGTACGCCATTGTCGGAATATCCTTCTGTTGTTACCCTTACTAGTACAGAGTGCATATAAATTGAATATTATGAAATTTGATTATTTTTTTGTTTTTGCATTTGCAAAATAGTAATAGCAACAAAAAATAACTAAATGGGATTTGCTTTCGCCCTCTGCGCTCCACCTCTATTTTATATTACTATCCTTAATAACGAGGGTAGTTCAAAAAGTTCCGAGAGATAATTATGGAGCTAATGCTGAGGTCCAGAACATATTTGACTCGGAGTCTCTTAGATAGGGAGAGAACGGTCTTGGTAGAGCAGGCTAAAAATGTAAAAAAAAAGCTTAAATCCACCAGTTTTGAGACAATTGAGGACCAATTTAAAATTTTGAAAAGTAATTTTTATTCCCAACTTCCCTCGAGTGACTTTCCGACCAACCCCTCATAAAACGCGCATATCTTAAAAGCTGTTGCAATTCTTATTTTGCTCCTCATTTGTTTGCATTTTGTTATTGTTGTTGCTGGTATTATTGTCATCGCACTTGTTATTGTGTCGCACTGCACTTTTGCAACTACTTTGAAGTCAATCGCTTGTCTTCAGAACAAAAGCGGATGGGACGAGGACGACAATAACACCAACAACAATAATGGTTGATGACAGTTGCCAAGCGTCTTGTTGCATCGTTCATTTCAGCGCTCAATTGTTCCTGCATTCATTCATTTATTCCTGCAGCCGTCCGGCTCACTGTCTTTATGTTTGCCACTTCTATTGTTGTTGTAGTTGTTGTGCATCTTCCTCTTTGCACAAATTGTAAACAAGAAAATTATGCAAATCGTATGAAGGCATGAACAATGAAAAATAGCAAGAAATTGCACTCATCCATTGTTTGTCTGATGATCTTCCTCAGCTCTCTTTCACTCTCTCTCTTCCACATCTAACTGCTTGTCCCAACGGGCCCAACTAGTAACGAAGTAACGCCTCGTCGCCTGCAGCCTTTTCTTTCACTTACGGAGTGCGATGTAAACAATTACAAAGCATAAATTATATTTCATTATGGAAAATAGTGTTCTAATAAGTGAGTAGTCGAATGTATTAGGTAGTACGGGGAGAGGGGTGTGGAAAACAGTAGTAACTGAGTCAATTAACACCGTAATGAACAAAAATTTTTAGAAAGTTAATAAAAATGAAGCGCTGCAAGATGGACCTAATTTGAATATACTTCGACTTCATCCCGAGGTTATTGAATCATCTCCATGTGCCACCGAGCCTAGCCCTGCCAACAACTTCTCTGCTCTTATTCCTTCAAGTGACGTTTGGGTAGGAAGAAGACGCTGGAGGAGAGGCGCGTTGAACTTCTTCACGGATGGGTTGAAGTTGGCGGAAAAGGTGGGTGGGGGAGTTTATTGTCGGGAGCTCCCTATCAACCTAAGTTTCAGGCTTCCCGAATATTGCAGCGTTTTTCAAGCGGTAGTGGCTGCTATTATTGAGCATGCAGATATGTAGAAGTACCGTTGTCCTATTGTGGTTTAGTAGTGAACAGATGGGCCTCGGCTGAGCTGGGCAGGCGCCGGTCAGTCACTTTCAACTGCGCAGTCGCCAGATCCTGCTGGCCTAAGGTGAACCGCAGGAGGTCTACCGAGCTCTTCGCCCTCAGTAAAGCTTACCTATCCATAGTTTTTACTGGCCATTGTCCTATCGGGATCCACGCTGTAAGGTTAAAAATCTTACCGGATGCTAGCTGTATGAGTTGCATGAAAGAGAACGATGTGGAATCATCTCATCACTTTCTTCTGGAATGTCCCGCCTATGCGAGATCAAGAAAAAGATTTCTTGGAATAAAAGTTACAAATCTCTGCACATTTGTTGTATGATCAGGGCGCTTTGTCGATTTCTAATTGCTAATCTAGGGGGATCTAGGCTTCAAAAAAGAATTGTCTTTTATAGTCTACGTGTGTTACATAGCCTTACAACCTAATCTAACCTAACCTAGAGATTCTTATATAATATAAAGTTTCTTTAAAGTTCAATCTAATTTACCAAAATTGCGGGAATTTAAACTTAAGACTATAAGTAAGCAAATCAGTTGATACTTACCTTCGTGCTCAGAACGCTATTATCCAATCGGAAGCAAGTGAAAATGAGAAGTTCTACTTCAGATCCGAGACGTCGGTGATTTCGCATAACTCTAGATGCGCTAGCTGCTCAAGCCCTAAATTATCAAGTTTACTCCGATCTAACAGTTGAAGAATTTAGCTTTGGTTCAAGAAAATATTAGAATTGGTAAAATGTGTCGAGGGAGTAGATATCTTTGATTTTCGATTGAGTCTATAAATATATAGGCGATTTGAGGTCTCTTCATAACGGCATGCAAACTGATTGTTTCATTCAAAGTTGGTACTAATTTGATACCTCAAGTATAACCAAATCTGCCACTTGATCTTTCGAACGTAGTGGAGAACAGAATAGACTGCTAAAGCTTTCTGAAGCTTCCACTCCTCTCTCTGATACCCTTCTAATTCCTCAAATTGCGGATTCCATGAATTATTTTAATAAAATTCTGTAAAAAATTTGCAATTCCATTGGCTTGTCGCTTCATTAATCCCGCATAAGATGGGCGAAATTGCAGCTTGAAATCTCAGAGAGGCGTATGTGTTGCAAGAGTAGATAAATTACTAAAAAGATTTTACAAACGGAAGCTACATGACACTTTGGCGTCCGCCACTCAATTGCCGAGCTTTCGTGCGTCAAATGAATTTATTACTGAGCCTAACTGAGTAACTTCTACAGTCAACTGCCATTTAATAGCTTAGCGGTGGCCGCAATGAGCGCCAGATAGCCGCATAAAACGCACGAGCGACTCAATTGCGTGCGGCCTAAATGGTTGGAATTGTTTTTGCGAATTAATATGCATACATATTTTAAGTTGCTGTTTTTGTTTTTGTTTTTTTAACAAAAAGCTTTTAAGGCTCAAATTTATATTCTTTAAAATTTTTATTATATTTCACCATTTCTACTTTTTTTGTTGTTTGTTTCGCATCCTTGCAAGTCAGCCATAATTTGTCGCTCAAATGCATGAAAATGAATTGCGTTGCGTATATTACATGTTGTTGTTGTGTTTTATATTTTTATTTTGTTGCTGTTGTTTTTATTGTATTAATATGTACATATATATTTTAAAATGCGAAATGTCATTGTTGTTATTGCCCAAGTGGCACTATTACCGGCTTAAGCATTGATATACGAGCCCCGAATGCTGCGGCAGCTGTCGGCGGCTGTTGGCTGTTGGCTGTCGGTCGAATTAAATCCCACAATAGCGCATAAAAATGATAAGTGGCCATGAGTTGCATCAGTTGGTGTGAGTTGGCATGCCCATACGTATGTCTCTGTGTGTGTGTATATGTATCAGTGTGCTGGTGGTTTGCGAGTCAATAGCGCTGGGAGTTGCCAGTTTTACAAATATGTTTCATTTTTTAAACCCACCAAATTGCTAAGGATAAACTGGGCAAATGACAAAAGCGCTATTGTAATACTCATGCAAGCAATTGTTGAAGTGGCCTGTTGGAAAAATATTGAATTTTTTTGAAATGAATTTAACCGTTTTTTTTGTTTCAAGACGAAATACCATAGCCAGCGACTGCTTCTTCTAACATATATATGATTCAATGCTCTCTCTCTATAATTTTTTAAGACTTTCAAAGTTGGTTCTGCAGTTAATTTGTTTTAGAAACCCGTTAACCCGTTTTGAATAACCTTTCGGCCACGTATTTTATGGATTTCTAAAATCAAATATGAGCATAAAAAACCGCCTATATAAAGGAACGCTACAAAAAGTAGACCGATAGGGACAGACGACGCCATATTTTTCCCGTTCTTTTGGCAATTCGCTTTCATCATGGAAAGATATACGATCCAACAACGAGTTGAAATTATTAGAATTTACTATCGAAATTCGGAGTCAGTGACATCAACTTTAATAGCGCTAAGTTCAATTTATGGTCGGCTCATTTCTGGTTGAATGGCTTGGCCAAAAAACAAAATATGCCTGACCAATAGGCAGAAATCCACACATATTCCATGAGTCACCATTACATCTCGAAAAAATGAGGGTAGGGTGCGGTTTATGGGCCGGCAGCGTCATTATGTCGAACTTCTTAGTGCGAATGGGAATCGCTACTGCTCAATGATAACCAAATCCGAATGTGTCCCGTGATGGCCATGCGAAAGAAATCGAGTTCCATACATAATGGCATCGTTTTTGTTTTATACTTAACTTTGGTAGCGCTCTTGTTGAAAAATACTTTATTTTAATTCGTTGGCTGAGATTTAGAAGTAAAATAAATTTAAGTATTAGAGTTTATGGAAAATCGACTTGTCATGTCCTTGTTCCTACAGGGTACTCCCAGAGAAAATGTATGCTTCACTGCTCTTATACTCGGTGTGTCTTATTTAACAATTTTTCACAAGTTCGAATTGCAAATTTGAGCGCCACCACAGCTATGATTGGTGTCTCAGCTATGACAATAACAACAACTATATGCATATATAAAAGAAATTTATATTTTTGCATTTCCAAAGAAACAATGCAACAACAATTCTTCACGTTTGTTAAATCACTGTCAGTGGCAGACAGTGGCTGGTGGCTAAGTGAATTTTATTTTATGAAATAAAGGCAGTTTAATGAAGAGTTTTTGTAATAGATTTACGATTTAATACATATAATATTAATATAAGCCACTAGATCCGACTTTTTTATAGTGGTTCAGTATCACTAAAAAAATCATGTAAAAATGATAAATTTAAGGGTGGATTTACGCCAAAATGTATGCTAAAATATAAATAAGAAAATATTTCCTATTGTAGGGAATTGTAGCTTGGCGCCAATTGAATTTTTCGATTTTTCGATTTTTCGATTTTTCGGGAATAAATTCGTGTACTAATTTCGAGCGATCTGTAAAATTCCGTTAAAAATGTTGTTCGAGATGCTTCATGAGATTAGAGCTAAAATTTCAGAGTTAAAATTTTTACAAGTCCATATGCCTAATATTGAAGAGATTATAAACCTCAATTCGAAATGTGGAATGAATTATAAATACAAAATCTTTCCTTCCATTAACTTTATTGTTATATATTTGTTTATCTACATTTGCTCCGATAAATATCGAATTTAATTCATTTTTGATTTTGATAATTATACACTAAAGTATACATATTATATAGTATATACAAGTATAAGTACATATGTATATAAACATATGCGTGTAACCTTAAACTGTTGTTGTAAATATTTATTTAGCTTATTTGTAATGTGTATATTTATATTTTTTTCATTTAAATACCTAAGTATAACTATAAGTATATAATAATCACACAAAAGCTATTTTACAAAAAAAAAAATATTTAAACTATATATGAAAGCAAGTAAATTGTAAGAAAATTATATTTAGAGGTTAGAAAGCAAATTAGTATAAATACTGCCTAAAGACGTTGGGAAACAGTTGAGTTTTTAATTTAACATTAATCTTTAACATTAACATTAGTTTTATATAACCACCTTTTATTTAAAAAATATTTATTTCATATATTTCTGTCAAAGTGTAAAAAGTTTATAAGTATAAAGAATATAATAAATAAATATAAAAAAAAAATTAAAAAAAGTAATAAATAAGAAAATATAAAAACAAAAAAAAATAAAAAAATTTATATAAAAATAAAAAAATCAATACAGAAAAAAAATAAAAAATATATATTTACAAGCAATTATAGACTTATAATATTTTTTTACTATTTAAAGAGCTGGATTAAAAATGGTTATATATAAAAAATTTTAATAAAATGTAAAAATAAATATATTGCTAAAATCATTATTATTTTGTCCTTTTTTCATGAAAATTTGCAAATAAACTGTTTTTAAAAATATTCTAGAATATGTTTTAATTATTAAATTTTTTTCATAAAAAAATAAATTTTAATTTTTCGTTATTATTAATAAAAGCTGCACAGTAGTTTACAATCATGTTGCCTAAAATAAATTTAAAACAAATTAATAGTCAATTTAAATTGCTTTCAAGAAAATAAAGACAATAATAAATTAACTTTTAGCTTGAAAAACCCCTATGCGCCTATAAGTATACTTCTATTTACATACTTAGTTTTTTGTTATTTATGCCAACTTACTGCCAGCCAAGCATTCGTAAATGCGACAAAAATGTAAATACAAAATAAATAAAATATAAAAAATTCAATTCGCTTAAAAATGAAAAAAAAAATAAATGAAAGAAAATCATACACCAAATCGTAGCTTTCTTAAGTTTACACATATGCACATAGTTTACAAAAAATGTTGTAATTATTTTATATAAACATTATATATTTGTATTTTTTAATACATTTTAGGAATTCCTATTTATTTATTTATTTTTTCATTTATGCTTATTCAACTAGTCAATAGCTTTACACGATTTACAATATTTTTTCGTTTTCATATAAACTTTTGTTGTCTCTAACTGTACTTTAATAGCATATTTTATATTTTTTCATTTATTCTATTAATGCGCTTTGCATTATTTTTACTCGCCATAAACTTTGTCATCTTCGGTTTCGCACTCCTTCGCCGCTATAAGTCTGCTATTCTCTTAACACATGTATTTAAAGATAACATTTCGCTATATAATTATATATATCTACATACATATGTATTATTATTTCCATGAGGCAAGTGAGAACTTGGGCAACGGTGATTTATTAATAAGATTTAGCTGTCGCGAAACCTCTTTCATCTGTTCGCTCGCATTTTGACCATAGATATTGAAGGGTTCCAAATTGAAGCGATTAATGCTGAAATGTAATGAAAACAAAAGATAACAAGTAAGGAAAGGCTAAGTTCGGGTGCAACCGAACATTTTATACTCTCGCAATTTATTAATGTAATTTTATAAAGATAACACAATTCGACCCATATATTCGGCATAAAGTCCAATAGAAATATAGTATATGAGGGCTGAGGTAATTCCTGAACCGATTTTACTCATTTTCACCAACAAAATAAAATATATCAAAGACTATACACTCACGACTATACACGATTTATAAATCTCCTCGTATTTTTGAAAAACCTATAATTAGGAATATGGGATCTATGAAAAGTTATGACCCGATTTTAACCATTTTTGGTACAGAGACAAACTATTATAAGAAAAAGTATCTCTCAGAATTACATTAAAATATTTGAGAGATTTACCTATATTTTCGGTGAAAATTTACTCTTATTCACTGAGTTCTTCATGTTCGAAATCGGGGGCCTTGAAAAGTTATAGTTTTATTCCCCTATCTTCATTGGTTCCTAATGTATATATTATATAGTGAATGCCCATTTTTTATCTGTGTTATCAGTGTGTCAAGAAAATATTATATACCGAATTTCATTGAAATCGGTCGAGTAGTTCCTGAGATATGGTTTTTGACCCATAAGTGGGCGACGCCACGCCCATTTTCCATTTTGTAAAAAATCAGAGTACAGCTCCTTTCTGCCATTTCTTCTGTAAAATATAGTGTTTCTGACGTTTTTCGTTAGTGAGTTAACTCACTTTAAGTAATTTTCAACATAACCTTTGTATGGGAGGTGGGCGTGGTTATTATCCGATTTCTATCATTTTTAAAATGTATTAAGAAGTAGCCAAAATAAACGACTGCAGAAAGTTTGGTTTATATAGCTTTATTGGTTTTCGAGATATATACAAAAAGCATAATTGGGGGCGGAGCCACGCCTACTTCCCCAAAAAAATTACAGCCAAATATGCACCTCCGTAATGTGATTCTCTGTACCAAATTTTACTTTCATAACTTTATTTATGGCTTAGACAGACGGACGGACAGACATCCGGATTTCAACTCCACTCGTCATCCTGATATATATATAACCTCATATCTAAGTCTTTTATTTCTGTGTGACACAAACAACCGTTATGTGAACCAAACTATAATACTCTCTTTAGCAACTTTGTTGCGAGAGTATAAAAATATAACAAAATCTTATCAATTCAAAATGAAAATTCATAGAATTAAAAAAAAAAATAGGTTGAAAATTTACGAAACTAACCTCAAATTTGGATAATATTAAAACTAAACAAGTAAGGAAGAGCGTAACCGAACATTTTAGACTCTCGCAATTTATTTATTTAATTTTATTACAATTTGACCCACATAATCGTCATATATATGGTATAAAGTCCATTCAAAGTTAGAAACCCAAATATTAGGTATATGGGAGCTAGGTGAAGTTATGACCCGATTTCACTAATTTTTATGGAGACATATTATTAGATTAATAAATATCCGCTCTGAAATATCTGAGAGACTTAGATATATTTTCGGAAAAAAAATTATTAGAAGCACTGAGGCCCTCATGTCCCATATATGGGGCTTTTAAAACTTATGGTCCGATTTCGGCGAATTTTAGAAGGGCGATGCCACACTATAAATGCAGTTCTTGTGCAAAGTTTTGTTCCGATATCCTCACTATTGCTTACTTTGTATATTGTGAAGTAAACGAATCAGATCGACATCAAAGTTCTGGTATATGGGAAGTAGGCGTGGTTGTGAACCGATTTGAACTATTTTCATAACATACCTTTGGGAAATGAGGAATGTATTTGGAACCGAGTTTCTTTGAAATTGGCAGAATAGTTTCGGACATATGGTTTTTGACCCATAAGTGGGCGGAACCACGCTCATTTCAAATTTTTCATACCAATTAGGGTGCAGCTCTTCTGTACCATCTTTATAATGGAATTTAAGGTGGTTTTCCTTTACTAAATTAAATCATTTTCAGTAGCTTTCAACATCACCTTTGTATGGGAGGTGGGCGTGGTTAAAATACGATTTCCTCCATTTTTAGATTGTATAAGGACGTACAGTCTAAAAATAGAGGAAATCGGATTTTAAGAAGAAGAAATGACTCTGGAGAAAGTTGATATAGCTTTAGTAGTTTACGAGATATTTACAAAAGCTATCATCAAGCTATCTTAATTTTACTCTCTTAGCAACTTTGTTGCGGGGGTATAAAAAAATCATATATCTATTAATTTACATAATTATAACATGCTACATAAAATAGTTCGATTTTTCGAAAAAGTCCATTCGATTAATATTTCTATAAATAAATCTTTCTTTTGCACTCACCGTTCTCCGGAAATTGCATATAGAAATTTAAAGTAGCTCGGTCGTATTGTCTTCGGTTCGAGTATGCCCGCATGAAAGAGTACAGCCGTACAGAAGGAGTACAAGAAGAGTGTAAACCCGGATATGTGCGGCAATACACCTTCCTTAATGCCCAAGTTGTAGTTTATCTAAAGGAGAGAAAAAAAGTGTTAAAATGAGATTATCCTTGAAGGGATATTTATAGGAAAATAGTGTATATGAAATTTCCCATCTCAAAAATTAAACTTACTTGCAAAGCCTTCCACATTACATATAACGCCACCGTCACATCGGGATATTTAGTGAAGGACACGCTGGCCAACAGACCCGCTGGTATGGCGAACCGTGGATCATCGCGCCCAAAACTATGCCGTAAGACACACGAAGCACTCTGAATATATAAAATGAAAAAATAAAAATATAAAAATTAAATAAAAAGTACTACACTGTAAAAATATAGTTTAATCCTAAATTGCAATACATTGCAATACATTTAGTTCATCTACTTTTCACCTATTCAACATGATATTTTCACCACGCACCGTTACTCACCTTGTATATGAAGGAGAAGCAACCCAAAAATATGCCCAAATTCAATGTCTCCTTATTAAATATAGACTTCCGCACATTGAACTTCATTTGTACAATTTTCTTTAAATTCATAACTAGACGCAATGCCACCTGCAGCCCTACACCGCTGACGAAAGGCTTGAGACCACCCATTAACGCGTAATGCCAACAATTATCACGATGTGGACATGATGAGTGTCGACTCTTCAACGCGTCCAGGAAGCGTGTATAGAGCTGCACCAACACATTGATGCTTCGGAAATCGAGTGGCGCACGCGATTGTTGGGGCGTCGGTGCTGCAGGCGCTTTCGGCACGATCGGTCCCTCCTCTGTTTTACCGGCAAAGAAACGTAATACATTGAATAATGAATCCTTACACGTCGTTTTATGTAGACCCAAACGATACAGATACAATAGTGTTGATATGCTAATGCCGAAGATTAAAGCTTGTCCCTGTGGTATTGAACGCACATAACCGCGTATCTCGGCCATATGCCAGAGTGTCTCTGTGGCCAAATTCGCTACGTAGAGTGTTAGTAGTGGTCGTCGTGCGGGCCTCTCGACCAGTATCGATGCGAAACTGGACAAAAAACAAGGTATGAAAGCAACCGTAGCGCAGTAGTAGTGACCGATTATTTTACGTAACAGACAATTAAACATAATGAAGGAATAGCTATTGGAGACGAGGAAGGCGGACGATTGCAATATGCCGAGTAGAGTGCGTTTGAGGTCGGCAAGGTTTGGTATGCGGTGACGCATTATTAGGGATAACTGTAAAAAAAATTAAATAATAAAAAATAAATAAAAATTGTAAATGAAAATAAAATTATAATGGTAATGGTATCTGACATACTAACCGCATAGACCATTGTGTAGATACGCAAACTGTACGGTATCGCGCCCATTAATATGCCCGCTGAGGCATTTGCACAGCTATCCGTCCATGGATGATTGAAATGTTTGCAGGTGCAGTCGACAGGCGTCAGAAAGCGACTAAAAGCGTTCGTCATGGTTGCAAATGTGTGTGTTTGCGGAGTCAAGAACTCACAGCTGGAATACAAAAGTGTATTATATGTGATTATAGAAGCAAACGAGCGGGTATTTAGAGGTTAGTTTTCATTTACTATATGATTATAACGGATGTAGAGGTCAAAGTGTAGTTCAGCGAAAGAAGTTTACGGTTTTTATTGAAGAAATTATTAGTTTAACCGCTTACAAATTGATATGAAAATATTAAAATGAAATTTTATAATTTTTTTTCATAAAATGTTTCAAAACAACATTATGAAAATTAAAAAAAAAATTCTAATTTATATCATATCAGTAACATCGATCACTTATATACTAGAAAATAAATTCCACTATTATTCGTTGTGGTTTAAAACAACAACAATTAATATATATGCACTTGTATACACTTATCGTTGTTGTTGTTGTATAGTGAACTTTGCTACACTTTATCACTACTATTAGCGGAGCGCTTCGAACAGCCCATTTGTATGTACCTGCTATGCCACAATCTTTTAGCCACTAAGCAGTAGCTAGCGCTAAGCCTTATGATAACCCTAAATCGATTGAACAAAATTTGCTTTATTGATAAATAGCGCTGTTAAAACGCTAATCTTTAGATCATTGGCAGTGTGTGGTTTCTAAATTAAGTTGATTTAGAGTGATAAAAATGGTAGGAATGTTATTTTTAATACAAACAAGTAAACATACAAACACATATACAATTTTATTCTTCCATTAAGTGCATTTATAATGTGGAAAGAAATTATTTATGATCTTAATTATAGGGGTGGTCTTAAAATTCGTTTACATTTGAATCGGTCGAGCAGGAAACGGGACTGAAGAGAATAGATCCAATGATTCTTAAAATAATATTTGTTCACCTCGTAATCCATACATAACCTCATTAGATATCGTAAACAGATTTGAAAATGTAATTAAAATTATTTATTATTAATCACTTATTTAAAAACAGATATAATATTATTAAACAAGCACATTGTAATTTCAAAATGAACAGTTTTCTACCCATATTATTGACTTTGTTTTTATCATCATTTGAAAATTATAAATACTTCTTGTCCACCCTGCACTACTTTCTGAATTTTTTATGACATTAATTTAGATTGTTTGTTAGTATTTTTGTCTTTGTATACCAGGTACAAGTGTTAAATAGTAATAAAAATACTTTAGATTTTCGAAAAAAATCTTAAATAATCTTAAGGGGCATTATGTACTGCCAAATTTATAATAGTTAAGATTGGTCAAGTAGTTTGTAAGGCATGAGTTTGCACTTTTTAACGAATCACAAGATAATCTCATTTTTGTATTATACTAATATCTTTCTATGCTAAATTTGATATTTCTAGAGTTATTGTTTAGATGTTTATTGCACTTTTAGTAGTTTTAATGTAGGGGTTTCCAACAATAAACATTACAACAACGGCGTTGGGGAGATAACGAAAATGTCAATCCAAATTATACAGTAAATATCGAGTTATTTTTACGACATATCTTTCACAGGAATATCTCCATAGCAACCTCCTTTAGTTATCTTATAACTTTATTTAAGTAAAAAATCTTCCCAAATGCACGTAACCTTGAAATCTTTCAGACAATAACTTACTAAATTTGCCTTAAATCATTATGCATTTACAGAATTTCTAAAGTGACCTGTGGTATGTGGGTTCAAATTAAGCACTTAAAACTCTATAAAGTGTCTCAAACACACACCCATACTCAAATAGATGGCGAAGGAAGCAATTAAATGGCTAGTCGACACTTATAATTGCTGTTTGTTTTGTAACAAAGCACCACTGTGTTGCAAGTAATTGTCATTTAAATGTTGTGTGTTTGTTTTTGTTTTCTCATTGCAATGGATTTCAGCTCAGAACAAAGTAACAGCAGTGTTATAATTTCAACAGTCTTTAATAATATAATAATTTGTTTCTGGTAAACAACAAAACTTAAAAAATCTAAGCATTGTATGTACGTAAGTAAGATCAAAGATCATTGGGGCTAAAGATCTGAGAAAAATATACGTAAGTGACTTGTCGGCATTTTTAATAACTTAAATGCATACGTGTATATATTGATTAACAATTACCCACATAACGAGTAAATAAGTTGGTAGAGATAGAAAAAATGCAACGACATTCAGATTTACTGTTATTGACCAACGGTGACTGTTTTTGTTGTACAGTGTAGTTACCTAAATGCATCAGTCTGAGTTTACGCTAGCGGACGGTTTTCTTGATATACACAGTTCAATAAAGTTGCTGGTATTAGATGTGTTGGGTCGTGAGACTTTAAAAATACTTTCTGGTTCAACCAACCACTACAACCTAACCTCCCCCCTTCTCACGATAGTCAGGTCTGCGTACCCGAACAGAACCGAATTTTTATCGGACAATTATTAAGTCAACAACCACAATATCATATCTTCATTTGATTAGACCGTCTTAACCCATCAATATTATCAACCGCCAGAAGCTGAGTAACTGTTATAGTAATGCTTGAAGTGTATGTGTACATAAATACAAGTTATCAGCAAAAGTAGAGTAAATTCAATTGAAAGATGTAGTTTAGGAACAAAGAAACTGTACAATGAGATATATTTATAAACATATAATAAACATTTATATTGTTGTATCTAAAAAAACTGTCCACACAGTGATATACGTTAAAGTAGTGTCACATAAACAAATTGACTCTACATTAATTATTATTTTTTAAGAACCATTAGATTGCAGAAAATCCGTAAAAGTTCTATGAACGCAATCCATGAGGAAAGATTCTTCTTCTTGACTGGCGTAGACACCCAAGAAAGTTTCTAAGAAGCTATTTATAGCTTACAAAGTCTTTGACATGTCTGAAGCTTTTTTTATCCGGATTTTGACAATACGAATGTTCACCGGTTAGATTACGCAACAATCCTTATTAATTTAAATGATTTTAGTACTAGTAATTGTTTCCATATTATGGCACAACACTGTATTATGAATATCTAAAAAAATACTTTGTACTCTATCTTCTTTATTTCGGGTTTAAAAGTTCGTTGGCTCACTGTCTTTTTATTGTGCTATTTGCTTACACATTTGCGGTCAAGCAGTAGGTGATAAGATTTTTATAATTTCATTGTGTGTTGTTTCTTTTTGAGCACTTTGTACAAACATATTTAGAAGCTACTACTAAAACTTGTTTCTTCTGTATTTTAATAGCCACATCGGAATTTTTGGTTATACAATTTATGAAGGCATTTTTTAGTTAATTGTTTAACTAATTATATATATATATATATATATTTTTTTTTTTAATTTGGATGCCACATTATATGTATACTCTATAATCGAAATCAAATTACAATATATTAAGCAAAATTAAATCAAAATCTAAAATCGTGTTCCAAATATATAAATGCAGTTGAACTTTCATAACTCGAACTATTTTAATTGCAAATCTCTCTAACTCGCATTTTTTTTATGGATTCTGATTAGGAAAATTCAACTGCATTGTACGTGTTATATATGTATGTATATATACAAATACAATGTAATTATGTCCATTCACAAGAATATATGAATGTTCTCATACGACTGTTAAATTATTGCATTTCTCGAATAATAACAATATTTATATACATATGTACATACATATATACAACACTACAGTTAAGATTTCAATAGTATAATATTATAATTCAATTAGGTCAAATAATATGAGCAGCTTAGAGCGCATTTTCTAAATTGATAGCTTATCAACATCCAAACACTGTAAATATATTAGATTACATTATTTTTGTTGAAATTTTCCTCCATACACATTTTCTGGCACAGTTTAGGTCATCGTGTCAGTTTAATGTCACATTTTTCAACAGGATTTTAGAGTTAACAATCGGGATTCAATGTTGGAAACTCTAAATAATTCCAGTGGTAGTAATGGTTTCTCAATATTTTATACGTATGTTACAGGCGTTAAATTTGATGGAAAGTTGAGGATGGTCAGTTTTGTAGATGAATTTATATGTCCAGTTAATAAAAGTAGTGTGTGCTTGAGCTGGTTGTAAGCTGATCGAATAATGCGCACTTAGTCATGTAGCATGAAATTGATAAGGTCCAGTATTGTTGTTGTTAGCATAGTCAGGCGATATTATAATCGTCTCTCCCATTTTATCACTTAATTGATAAATGACAAATAATAATATCGTTTAAATTGCAGATAATATTTTATCATATTCAATTTGTAGTAAAAAATATTGAGTTTGATTAACTTGTTTATCTTGAATAGTTAGTTTTCATAGCACATACATAATTGCCTCACTTCATAACTTTTTAATAACATTCAAATCGCAGGAAGTATTTTTATATTTTCTTGTTTTTTAATTATAGTTAACGAGTTTAGTTATTTTAAATTTTATATACAAATTGAGAATCTAATACATACATACGTTGCACATATGATTGAACATAAAATACACAGTAAATAAATAATACTATGCTTGTAGTCAATGTAAAATGCAAATCAGCCGGCAAGCAGGTAATTTTGCCCCGAAGGAGAAGCAGTGGTGCACTTTTATTTTATTTTAAGTATTGCAAACAAATTTTTTTATACTTATTGCTATCTACTGCAATGTTTATTTACGATAGATTGGGAAAGCAGCAACAATACTTCCTGCAAAGCTTGTCAGAACTGTGCCATCGCTGTCAGCGCGTTTATTAGCACTGCAATTGTTAGGTTCGTGCATATTTGCATAAAATCGCATTAATATTGATACGGTCAGGAATTACATTCGTTTTACACATATTCAAAGACTATTTAGAATTTACAATTAGCACATGCCATCTGTTAACTTTCTATACTACCTTTGTTTTAGTTGTTGTTTATAAAATAGCTAACGCAGAGATAGGCACACACTTTAAAGGTCCGACTCACTACAGCGCACAGAAGATTAGACATACAGCCTTTATTTAGGACGGTAATTAAAAGCACAGCTTTTGTTTTTTGTTAAATTATCGTCTTGCACATTTTTTCCGACCAGTCGCGTATTGCTTCATTTAAATTATGCACAATATCTCACTTATGTTAATTTGCGTATAAATAATTTAACGAATTGTGCGCACAATATAGTGTAGAAAATAACAAATCATTGCAGTTGGAAATGAAAACAATAAATTTTTGACAGCTGTTTTTGGCATTTCCTTTTGGACTATGACCGGTGCTTCTTCTTTTAGTTAAAGCGTATAAAAACAATCTCTTTTGCTAGCCGACTACAGATGGTGCTGCTAGCACTCAAATAGTTGGAGGTTTTTTGTATTTGATTTATATATGTGAGGGATTCAGATAAACATTAAGAAATAGAATAACAGCTAAAATATCATCTTTTTAAGTGTTTAGAGTTGATTTTCTTGAATTGGATACTACTACGAGTGCATGCATAGGATAATATAATAAATAATATAGAAATGTTCAGTTGGCCAAAGAGCCACCTGTTGATCTGTGTCTTATTTGATATACATACATATGTAGATATCTTTTGTTGCGAAATGAAGTACCTGGGACGATACTTAATATTTTTTTTTTTACTTTTTAGTGTTCCGAGATTCAATCGTTTGTTCTCTTTAACCCTAGATTCGACGAAGTGGAACTAAGGGTTATTTCTTAGTAAGTCCTGTAAAAATGACTCTGAATCATGGTAGTATAACTACAACTTCAACGAAGTGGAGATCAGCTCGTAACAATTAAGAATTTCAAAAGAGAGATTTGTTCATTACCTGCGAAACTTTACAACGGAATTTTCGGAGATAATATGTTATTTATCCTTCGGCGGAATTTTTTTTTTATTTTTTGTCTCTTCCGACTTCTACCAGCGGGTACTGAATCGAACACTTTCAAACCAGGAGTTTTTCGTCCATTCGAACAATATGACCTAGCCAGCGTAGCCGCTGCCTTTTTATTCGCTGAATTTTGTTTATGTCGTAGTTTAACACGTTCCATCGTCTGGGGTATTCGCAGTTGCCAATGTGTAAAAGTCCATAAATCTTCCGCAAAATCTTTCTCTCGAAAACTCCTAGTGCCGTCTTATCGGATGTCGATATCGTCCAGGCTTCTGCACCATACATCAAGATGGGAATAATGAGGGACTTGTAGCGTTTGATTTTGGTTCGTCGAGAGAGGATTTCACTTTTCAATTGCCTACTCAGTCCAAAGTAACACCTGTTGGCAAGAGTGATTCTGCGTTGGATTTCGAGGCTGATATTGTTGGTGTTGTTAACGCTAGTTCCTAAGTATACGATTTGATATACGACTTTAAAGTTATGGCTATCAACGCTGACTGTTTGTTTGATGACAAGAGAGAGTCTTGTACTCATTCACCACCAGACCAATCGGTTCGCTTCCTAATCCAGTCAGGAAAAAGCAGAACTAACAGCGCGGTTGTTGCTTCTAATGACATCATTATCATAGGCCTACGTCAGCAGCTGTACACACGTATAGAATTTTGTACCCTTTCTATTTAGCTCTGCAGCTCGTATTATTCGTATCGTATCGTTGACGGTGGGCCTTAGTCTTTCACACAATACGCTAGACAGGACCTACGATATTGAGGAGACTTATAACACGGTAAATGGCGCAGATTGTGTAGTCTCTCTTTTTATGGATTGTTCAGAGCATAGCGAGATTCCAATCGTCGGGCATGCGCTCTTCCGACCATATTCCACAAAGAATGATGCAAGCACCTTATCAATTCTTCGCCACCGTATTTCGGCGGCAATCCATTGGCCCCCGCCGCTTTGTTGTTCTTCAAGTATCACACACAATATTGAATTTCTTTATGGTCATGATGGAACATATGTTTCTTCGCTGCCATTTAGCAGGTCGGAGAAGTGTTCCCTACATAATCCCAGTATGCCCTGGAGATTTGTTACCAGATTACCTCCTCGATCCCTACTTGATAATGTTCCGGTCTTGAAACCTTCTGTAAGTCACTTAATTTTTTCATCAAATTTTCGAGCGTTACCTATGTAAGTCGGCCAGCTTTTCAAGCTTTTCATACTCACGCATTTCGGCCTCTTTATTTTTATACTCTCGCAACAAAAGTTGCTAAAGAGAGTATTATAGTTTTGTTCACCCAACGGTTGTTTGTAAGTCATAAAACTAAACGAGTTAGATATAGGGTTATATATATCAAAATGATCAGGGTGACGAGACGAGTCAAAATCCGAATGTCTGTCTGTCCGTCCGTCCGTGCAACGGATAACTTGAGTAAAAATTGAGATATCTTGATGAAACTTGGAACACACGTTCCTTGGGACCGTGAGAGGGTTGCTTTCGAAAATGGGCAAAATCGGACCACTGCCACGCCCACAAAATGGCGAAAACCGAAAACACATAAAGTGTTATAACTAAGCCATAAATAAAGTTATAAAAGTAAAATTTGGAATAGAGGATCGCACTAGGAAGGGGCATATTTGGATGTAATTTTTTTTGGGAAAGTGGGCGTGGCCCCGCCCCCAAATCGGTTATTTGTATATAACACGCAAACCAATAAAGCTATATAAACCAAACTTTCTGCAGTCAGTTCTCTTACGTACCCCACAACACACCATGAAAATAGTTGAAATCGGATAATAACCACGCCCACCTCCCATACAAAGGTTAGGTTGAAACTTACTAAAAGTGAGTTAACTCAGTAACGAAAAACGCCAGAAACACTAAATTTCACATAAGAAATGGCAGATAGAAGCTGCACTCAGATTTTTTTACAAAATGGAAAATGGGCGTGGCATCGCCCACTTATGGGTCAAAAACCATATCTCAGGAACTACTCGACCGCTTTCAATGAAACTTGGTTTGTAATAGTTTTCTTACATCCCAATGATATGTTGTGAAAATAGGACAAATCGCTTCACAACCACGCCTACTTCCTATATACCAGAACTTTGAAGACGATCTGAATCGTTAACTTTACAATATATAAAGGTAGCACTAGTGAAGATATCGATGCAGAACTTTGCACAAATACTACCTTTATAGTGTGGAAGCCCCATTCTAAAAATCGCCTCAAGGCCCCATGTATCGAACATGAGGACCTCGGTGCTTCTAACCTAATATTAGGGTTTCCAACTTTCAATGGACTTTATACAATATATATGATGAATATGTGGGTCAAATTGTGTATTATATAATAAAATAAATTTGAATAAAATAAAATAATAAAGTTAAATAAATAAATTGCGAGAGTATAAAATGTTCGGTTACACCCGAACTTAGCCTTTCCTTACTTGTTGTGTTTGCAATTCGTCTTCAGTCGTATTGCTTCTCTTTATAATGAAATTACAATTAATAATTCGCAACCAGGTGAACGACTGTTGATAAGAAAACATGGAGGTGAGTCGTAATAATATAAACTTAATAGTTCTTCATTATGTACATAAACATATGACTCTGAGTAAAGATGTGTAAAAAATTGTTGGTAAAAACACTTTCGAACATAAAACTTGCTCAACTTTGAATTTGTAATAGATTGTCACGATTTGATAAGCTTTAACATACAATCAACTCTGCAATCGATTGTTTGACACCTTACAGAAAAATACAGCAAATAAAAGTGGGACAAATTTATATCAAACCATATATGGAGGTGAACACTAGTGTGTGGTTGGAACTCCTGTCTTCCTGTGACCAATATTTATTACACATACATATGTATAAAAGTATATATGTACATATTTACAAACGCTTCCGCCACGCACCTGAGTGCAATCTGAACTTCCGTAACTTTTGTTTGTCTTCCGTTTGTTGGCTTCTTTATTTGTTAGCTGACGCAGTAGTGCGCCACACACAACGAAGGGCATCCTGAAAATAAAGTAAAGGTGGGGTGGCTTGCATAAGTCTGCCATTACATTTGGCCATGTTGAATTCCTGAATTGTTGACTCTCTCACTCGATGTGGAAGTGCAGAGTGGCGGTAAATAAACAATAAAATTAAAACCAAAACCTAAAAAGCAGAGATTAAGTTGTAAATTGCGCCAGTTAGAGCGTAAGTTTTCGATGCTGCGCCAGCATTTCAAATGCTTCCAGTTGTCTTTGAAGTTTGAGGTGCGAATGAGGAGAATGTGTTGGGGGCATGCAAGGTGTTGGATGGCGAGGTAAATCTGACTTTGTGTACAAGTGGATTTAATTGAACAGAACTGCTGAAATTGTGTTAAAGTAGTGGCGCCGAAGGTGTTGAGTGATAGAGAGCGAAAAAGAAAAAAAATGCAAAAAAAAAAATAAATAATATAGAAAGATGCTTAGTTGTGCGGAAGTTGAGCATTTTTCCTATATTAGCACTATTTTCATTTTTTTTGAATCGATACTTTCCAACGATATATTCAAATTAAATCAAATATATATTTAATTATTCTTCTGCATAGCTGGTGTTCTAATTTTGAAGCCACAGGCCAGAGAAACCTTTTCGTGAGCTTTTTAAATTTTAATATTTATCGTTTCTTTATCGACTGTGTATTTCAATTAAGGTTATGTTGAACTGATTATCAGAATAACGGACAGTGGTAGCATTCTTTTATATACAGTTGAACTTCCCTAACTCGAATCACCATAATCCACAAAAAAACTTTGAGTTAGAGAGACCTCAAGTTGTGGAAGTTAATTTATAAGAAATTTGAGTTCTGTCGTCAATTCAAGGGTTCGATTTATGGAGAATTTCGAGTTATGGAAGTTCAACTGTTTTATTATTTTTCACCTAACTTTTTTCCCGAAAACGCTCAGTCTCATCGGATCTTGACATTTAAAGAGTTTTTCTCGTTCATTGAAGGAGAATTTATCCAATTTTCTACTAAGATCAAGGGTTTTCCAATATCTTAACTTGCGTAGGCACCGATTCCGTTTATGGCAGTTTGGCGCCAATTGGTAGTACCAAATGAAGCCAGGTCCTTCTCAACCTGGTCCTTCCAACGGAGTGGAGGTCTCCCTCTTCCTCGACTTCCACCAGCGGGTACTTCATCGAAAACTTTCAGAGCTGGATCACTTTCGTCCATTTAAACAACAGAACATAGCCAGCGCAACGGTTGTCTTTTTTATAAAAGATCAAAGGACCATAATTCTCCCACAAAAGTTTTCTCTCGAAAACTCCTAGACATAAAGCAGGACCGGAACCATGAGGGACTTGTAGAGTTTGGCATTTGTTCGTCGAGAGAGGACTTTTCCAATGTACTCTCGACACAACTTTGTAAGTTATATGAACAAGAAAAGTTGGTGGAAATTATTATAAGCTCTTTATCAACTTCTCGACATCGCGTTTGAATAGCAACCTTGGATTTGAATTTTCTAAACGATGTTCTGGAACTTTTGCCGTAATTACAAAAGCCTTCTCCACATAAATACGTTCTATTGTTGGTACGGGGTCTCATTCCCTATTATTACAGGAATCCGGTTTTGTAGTATTGCGTAGGTCCTCACATTTTTAAGAAGTTTCCGCAATTAATATGAAGCTCGTGCAACATAGTACTATGTTTCGAGTCATGGCGAAGTCATGTAGCTTCAGTAAGTTATAGAAGTTTCATCATGGATCTTGAATGTTTGAAACGTGGAACCAAACATTCTTTCATTATATACTTGTAGAATCTAATGTTGTAACTGAACTGCAAGTACCTCAGAAATGTATGTCTGTCCAATTATTATCTAAATTAAGTTATTGAAGTAAAATTTGGTATGCAGGGGCATATGTGGATGTAATTTTTTTGAGGAAGTGGGCGTGATCCGGCCCCTATTAAGTTTTTTGTACATATCTCGCAAACTACTAAAGCTATATAAAGGAAACTTTCTAGAGTCGTTTCTTTTAGGTAGTATTATACAGTCCAAAAATGGAGGAAATCGGATGGAACTACGGAACTATGGAGGAACTACGCCCACCTCCCATACAAAGGTTATGTTGAAAACTATTAAAAATACTTTAATTCAGTAAGGAAATATATATATATATCGAACCTCAATACTTCTAACAAATTTTTAACCGAAACTGTAGTTAACCCTTAATTAGGCGCATGGGGTCAGTTTTTTTATTTGATCCGACTATGCCAAAAAATAGTTTTAAGAGAAGTTAAGTTTTTTAATTTTTTTTATTAGGTTAATGTTCCAGTTATGTTTTTGCTTTTTAAAGTTAATAATAATAAAGGACTTTATTAATTACTATAAAATTAATTTCATTTTATTTCGTTTTGACACTCATTTCCTAATATTTGTTTGGGGTCACTCAAGACCCCATGCGCCTAATTGTGTGATTTTTTCGATGCGCCTAATTAAGGGTTAAGTCTCTCAGATATTTTGAAGAAATTTATAGGGAATATTTTTCTTAACTTCATATAACTTCATCTATCTTCCATATAATTAATATTAGGGTTTTCAAACTTTCAATGGACTTTATACCATATACATATATGCCGAATATGTGAGTCAAATTGTTTGTTATATTAATAAAATTAAATAAATAAATTGCGAGAGTATAAAATGTTCGGTGACACCCGAACTTAGCCCTTCCATACTTGTAAAATCTAAAGCTGTTACTGAGCTGCAAGTACCTCAGAATCAAGGTCCAATTGTCAGAAGACTTCAATTATTAGGGGAGGTGTATTCGAAGTCGTTGTGATATTTTTCATAGGATTTCGTTAGATGTGAGACATTTAATAGACCATTATCTTCATTTGCACCCTTCAGACCATGAGATTAAATACAGCATGTGAAATCATATTACTGAATAGGTCATAATAATAACTACTTGTCACATATTTGTCGCAATTTATAATACCACAGTAGGCAAATATACTTATAGGCTGGTTCTAATACTGGTTTATTTTTTAATTCATTAGTTTAAACTAAAGAGCAAGAATTTCAAATATGTTTCGTGTTGTATTAACAAGATTATTCTTCAATACCTTAGCGATAACTGCTGGTGCTTTCTCAAGAATGCCTAGCATGCGTGATGCATTTTTAACAAAAAGAAATACTATAAGGACCACCTTTTATGCACACAAGAGATCTATGTATATGACTAACACAAACTCTTTTAAGTGTACACACACGATGATACACAAGCATATGATAAAAAGCTTATGACTCGCAGAGCCACATCTCTACAGATTCTCTACAAGAATAAAACATGTCCTTATGCGTGATAATAAAATAATAATTGGGTTTGTGCTCAACAAACCGGAAAGTGCAACCACAGGGCAACAAGCAACAAGAGACCTAGAGCCAGCCACTCAACCAACCAAATACATATAAACATACATATAGTATATACATACATACATAGATAGTCTGCAGTGCTGAGAAGTGTCACCAGCACGGGGACGGGGTCTGGAAAAGGTGTCTAAATGTTTTTATTACAAATTAAATTCTGTTCTTCACACAAATCTGTGTTTGTATGCGTGTGTGTGTGTGTTGATATTGTAATTGCAACAGCCACAAGTGCAATACATCGTACAAAAACAAACTACAATCAGCATAAATTGCGTTTAGCTTATCTTCGTTTTTGACGCCGCAAGTGTGGTGTATGCCACAATTTGGCTGTGGCATGCAATGGACAAAGTGGCTGTGGTCACAAGGATGTGGTGCACTTGATGTGCAGATCATCATATGCAGCAAATACATGCAACGGAATTGCAGATTCTCAAAGTAAATGAAGCTTCCGGGGTTTCCACAGATTATTTAGTTGAAATAATTTTCTTTTGATTTGATTTGATTTTGCCTTCTTTTTAATAATAGCAGAAATATAATTACTTTATAATCTTACATTAATAAATAGACTACTGACCTGCCTCTCAGGGTATTTGTATTGTGGATACTATTGTAATATTATAGAGTCTTTTCATATTTCAAACCGGTACCGATCCAATAGATAATGTTTTGTTAACCCCAGCAATATACTTGAAAGCAAAGACGAGTCTTTAAGGTTTCGCGATTTCGGAGGGAAACTTGTTATTAGTATTTCTAGAGAATATGTTCAGCATATTCCATGTCAGGTTCTAGTCATACAGACGTTATGGGCTAGTGCTTTAATTTCGTCGTAGATTCGACGATTTCGGCGTAGAAAAGTAAGGATGTCTTTTAACTCTCATAATTCGGTTAGCTGGTAGTAAAGACAGGTCGAGGCAACCAACAGCCGGGGTTCGGAATGACATTTCGAGATGTTTTCGGTATTCCATAATGAGCTCATCTAACGGATACTAGGTCCGAGGTCTGAAATTAGGCAAATGTTGTATTCAGGGTTTAATGGAAGTCACCGACCAAGTGAACCTAAGCATTTTTTAGCTGAATTGATTTTTCATTCTAACTACTGTTCTATAGAAAAATTATAGTTCTTAAGCTATTTAAGGTTTTGGTTGTATTCAGCGTTTAATGGAAGTCATCGACCAAGTGAACCTAAGCATTTTTTAGCTGAATTGAGTTTTAATTCTAACTACTGTTCTATAGAAAAATTATAGTTCTTAAGCTATTTAAGGTTTGCCTAGGTTAAGTTCGTTAGTTGTGAGATAACGACCAGTACTGTGCAACTGCGGAATTACTCTGGCCTCTAGACCGCAAGAGATATACTAGAACTAGTACTGAGCTATTTGCTCTTAGCAAGGTTAGCAAGGTTAGGGGTTCTTACTGGACAGCTACATGCCGTGGCAGGACGAACTTCGGAGTACCAGTTCAACTGTTCCGAATACAAATTAGTTGCCTCAACAAATTCATAAAAGGCTCAAAGGTGCTTTGCCGTCACTTGAGGATTCTGGACTTCCATTTTGAGGAGTTTGCGGCATCACAATGGACTGTTGACTTTAGCTATCCAAGTGTGATAGCCTGTGGCACAGGGATTCGCCCTTTAACCTAACCTAACCTAAAACTGCAGATGACATGGCGTTCTAATAATAGATGATAATAAAAATAGTAATGCTTCTTTAATTGATATGGTTCTTCTTTTTTGTGGCGTTTTACTTCTTGATGTGCCTCTAAATGATCTTGCTGAAAAAGTTTTATGGTAACTGGTTATGTTAGGTTAAGGGGTAGATCTCAACAACTGTTTGGCGCCTGGACTATATTACATAGTTCTTAAGTCGGCTTATGTCAATAGCAGCCAATTCGATAGGTTCGTCGAAGATGAATACATACCGAGGGTGAATACTGGACATTGAAGGTTAAAGGGCTTGGATGATTCCTCTTCGACTTCCATCTATTGGACAGTGTCCGGGTAAGCACGCCAATTATTGCGGCGAGATAAACCTTCCTAAGAGACCTTTCTTCCACAGTAGAATATAATTTCTCTGAATATAAATAATAAAAGCACTGGCTTTACTAATTGCCATAATTTTAACAGCTTAAAATTTCTATGCTTTCACAATTCGTTCTTCATTAAGTATCACTTAATTTCATAAGGTACTCTAGCTGCATATGGTCTTTAACTTGTATCATATCACACCCGATATTCATACATTCATATAGTGTATGTCTCTATTTTGATCACTAAAGCTGCTTTAGTATTTTATACGCGTGTAAATAAGCTTTAAGCTCATTTAACACACACTCACACAAAGCTTAAACAGTTCGGACGATTATTGATTTGTTAATGTCGTTATCTTCGAGCAGCTGGGTGCCACAACCAGTCAAGTGGACAAGTTGCCTGCTTAAGCTTACATATATACAGTTTGCAATGAAGCATATGTACACCAATACAAAGCAAATGAGCTGTGTGTGTGTGTGTTTGAAGATGGATATGAGGTGTATACTCGTATATCTTGCGCTCACAATATGACCACACACTTGACTATTTAGCTTGTTCAATGATAATTCCTGCATTTTACCGATTGTTGTTTGCGTTTGTTGTTGTTGTACTGCTACTGCAACATGTCCTCCGACAACGACTTGTCGTTTGTTACAATGGGATTTACAATATCCGGTCATTTATCCAGCTCCCAGCTTCCAACTCTCAACTCATAGCTTTGAAAATACGTCTTCTTGCTGTTGTTGCTTGTGTTATTGCTAATATATGTTTGTCGGTATGCGTGATTTCTGTGTATGTGGCATATGTACGTGTGTCGACAGTTCTGCCATTTCTCAAGTAAATCCATATGACAATGATAGGAACTGAAGTGGGGATCAATGTCAATTGTTATGCTGTAGTTTAATGAAGATAAAGTGCAGCTCGTGCTAGTCATATGTTTTTGTTATTGTTGTTGTCTTATATATATGATTATGTAGGTCAATAAAAATACACGCATTGATGTTGAGGTCATTAGAGTTCAGTGGCTTTTAAAAGGTATTACCCGATGTGTGAAGAATTTTGCGACAAAATGCTAGAGAAATTTTGCGACAAAGTTTATGATGGAAGAATGCTTGGAAGTGTAGAGTAGACGCATACACATATAATTGTGATGTTGGAAATAATTTAGTTGAAATGTTAAACTTTGTGAAATGACATTTTAAAGTTCATATTTATGTATCTATATACTAATATTATAAAGCTGAAGAGTTTGTTTGTTTGAACGCGCTAATCTCCATAATATTCAGTTTACGTAAATACCAAGTGCAGGTAAAAATAATATGAGATAAGTGCAATTCTCTAGAAGCACTTGACAGAACAATGAAAGATCCGTGCAATAATAATCGTCTCGGCTTTGGTTGCGCAATGATACCGTTAGCAGGCGATTTTCGACAAATACTTCCTGTTATTCCAAAATCAACATCGGCGAATGAATTGAATGCATGTCTCAAGTCATCGTATTTGTGGCGGTACTTGAAAACCACACGATTGACCATGAATATGCGAGAGTTCCTGCAATACGATAGCACCGCAGAAGAACTGTTAAAAGTTGGGAATGGACAAATTCCGGTTGATTTTTCAATGGTTTGATATCAATTCCACCTGCCAATTGTCAATTCACTTCAAGATGAATTCACGAAAGATGAACTCATCACGAATGTATATCTGAATACATTGGCCAAAATTATAAGTAACTACGATTGGTTGAGCACCAACAATGTCAGCCTCGAAATCCAGCGCAGAATCGCTCTTGCCAACAGGTGCTACTTTGGACTGAGTAGGCAATTGAACAGTAAAGTCCTCTCTCGACGAACCAAAATCAAACTCTTCAAGTCGCTTATCGTTCCCGTCCTGCTTTATGGTGCAGAAGCTTGGACGATGTCAACATCAGATGAGATGACACTAGGAGTTTTCGAGAGGAAAATTTTGCGCAAGATTTATGGTCCTCAGAACATTGGCAACGGCGAATACCGCAGACGATGGAACGATGAGCTGTACGAGTTATACGACGACATTGACATAGTTCAGCGAATAAAAAGACAGCGGCTACGCTGGCTAGGTCATGTTGTCCGAATGGACGAAAACACTCCAGCTCTGAAAGTGTTCGATGCAGTACCCGCCGGAGGAAGCCGAGGAAGGGGAAGGCCTCCACTCCGTTGGAGGGACCAGGTGGAGAGCGACCTGGTTACACTTGGAATCTCCAACTGGCGCCGAACTGCGAAGGAAAGAGAAGAGTGGCGCGCTCTCATCGATTCGGCTATAACCGGCTAAACGGTTGAACGCCAATAACATACATACATACGATTGGTTGAGCACACACGCAATATTAGCTGCCAAAAATACCGATGTCGATGACTTAAACTATACGATTCAAAGTCAAATTCCGGAAGATTTGTGTTCATACAAATCGATCGATTGTGATGAAATTGAAGACAAAGCCACCGCATCCTTTGCGTCTCAAAGTTGGATCTGTCATTATTATGGTTCACAATCTTCATGCGCCGAAACTGTGTAATTGAACCTGACTGATTGTGACGCAGCTATCGAATAATGTGATAGTTGGAAGAATTTTGCAAGGGACTTACAAGGGGCAGAGTGCTTGATTTCACGAATTCCTTTGAGTTCCAAAGATTCGCCATTTCAGTTCAAACGTATTCAGTTTCCAGTGGGACTTACATATGCGATGTCAATCAACAGGTCACAAAGACAGTCGCTGGAAATGTGTGGTAAATCTGGAAATGCCATGTTTTTCACACGGCGAGCTATACGTGGAGTGTTCACGAGTTGGAAAACCATCTTCTCTGTACATTTACGCACCGGAACAGAAAACAAAGAATGTTGTTTATCAAGCTGCGTTACGTGAAAAATATGTAGAAAAATCGCAAATAAATCGCAAAATAACACTTCTCAACAACACTCTTTACTTTTCAAAACAAATACTTTCACGCAGGACAACGACTGCGGGATCAGCTAGTGTGTTATAAGAAGCTCCCGAATATGTATAAAATAAAGTTTCAGGCTCAAGACAGTATTTACAGAAATTAAATAAAAGAAGAAAAAACGGTTAGTTCATTTCGGAGTAGTAAAGAGGCTCTAGTGACTACTTTTCTTCAATTCGGAGATACGGTTATTAATCAGCCATGTCTCTAGTTAGAAATGCTAGTTTTGCGTGCATGTGTGTTCTGAAAATCTGACCCATCCGTCCATTGTCGTTTGACTCCAACACTTTCAGTGTTCCAAAAGACTGACCAACCTCTATACAAATTTTGTTCATGGGCTTTCCTTTTCTCTTCTGTGTAATTGGAAGTACCACTTCTTTGAAGCCATATTGGATCATCCTCCAATCCTGAATGGATCCAAGGAATAATCTCCTCAATTTCTCTTGGAAACTTTGGATCGACTAGGAACTAGACTTCAGCTATTCATATACTGCTTTGTTATTGAAAAATGCCTACCATTCGTCGGTAAACGTAATTTGCTTATAGTGCTCGAAGTGCCAACCTTCAATTAGTCCGTTGCATTCTTCTTCTTCTTAACTGGCGTAGGAACCGCTTACGCGGCTATAGCCGATTTACAACAACAGGGCGCAATTCGTTCCTCCTTTTGGCAGTTTGGAAATCCCAAATGCTGCCAGGTCCTTCACCACCTGGTCTTTCCAACGGAGTGGATGTCTTCCTCGGCTACCACCAACGGGTACTGCATCGAGCACTTTCTAAGCTGGAGGGCTTACGTCCATTCGAATAATATGACCTCGGGCTGCCTCATCGGATGTTAACATTGAGCACTTTCTAAGCTGGATGTTTAATCATTGTATCCATCGTTCTCCAGATTCAGATCAGATCGAAGATGGACGAAAACTTATTTTCCTTCGAGTAACAGTAATATATAATACATATATACCATGACAGTAGGATTTATGTAATTGGATCCGACTTAGATTTTCAAGAACTGACTGCATTCCACAATATTAAAAACTGCTTAATAAATATACACATATGTATATAAATATATTTGTTTGTAGATACACAAAACTCAAAAATTATATGCTTTCGCACACTGTCTCGTGTCTTCATATACATATACATTTCCAAATATAAATGGTAAATTTCCTTGTCCATCAAGTCAAGTCATTTGCTCTCGTTTAACAACTGTAATTATTTTAAGCCACAAATTGTATGAATGTCCACATAAGTCAAAACATACCTATCTACATCTGCAGACACACTTACACACACACACACGCACACTTATATTTATTACAGCTTCTAGTACTTTTATAGGTCTTGATGGATTTGCCAAAATTAACTTACTTGGCATTTATTGCAAATACAATTAATTTAACTGTATTTTATTTTATTAATTGCTATGGTTTACGCTCCGCTTCGTTGATGTCCCTCAAATTGTGGTTGAGTCATTTGTGGAAATATTTGTTTTTGAAGGTTGTATGCTTGTATATATTTCTATGGCAATCATTTTGTCGGTGTGGGTTGAGTGTAGTATTGTCATTCAGTTTGACAATGGTTTGTTATTGGATCGCAGGAAATACAAAATGGAAAAGAAGAATATTTTCAAAATAGTACTAAAGTGACTGTTTAAAATTTTAACTATAATGACACGATCATGAACTGTCCGAACCAAGTGAACGGTCCTGAATACATATATTAGTTGCCTACATAAATTTGTGGAAAGCTGAAAGCGCTTTGTAGGCTCTTGAGAGGGTATGTTGTATCTCTTGTAGCTCTGTCACAGGTATCTGCCCTATGACATAACATATAACCTAACACTGTCATTTTTGTTTCTTGAATGAGATATTTTAATATAATAATTATTATCAGGCTTTTTAGGCTCTTTCAGTGCCTTATTCAGCTGGCATTCTCATAAGCTAAATATGCATTTGAAATTGAAATCACTAAGAAGTTTAAGTTTTTCGGCTACTTTGACATTCAGCTTGTATTTTCTTAAGTTGAATATGCATTTGAAGCTGAAATTACTAAAATGTTTAAGCTTTTCGGCTACTTTGGCATTCAGCGATTTATTCAGCTATAATTCTAATAAAAACCACATTTCATGTTTATTGGACTACCTATTTAAGGGAAATTTAGCAGTTATATTTATGCAAAAACACAATAGAGGAAATTTATTCACTCACATGGAACATTTGTTGGCCGGAAATTTGTTGCAAAATGTTAAATTAACAACTGATAATGGGACAGTGTGAATAGCCGTATAAACTAAAAGCAACAATTCGTAAATATATATTTGGCATTTACAGAATATGAAGGTCTTCCTCGGCTTCCACCAGTGGGTACTGCATCGAACACTTTCAAAGCTGGAGCGCTTTCGTCCATTTGTTCATCGTGAGAGAACTTTTCTTTTCAATTGCCTACTCAGTCCAAAGTAGCACTTGTTGTTATGGCAAGAGTAATTCTGTGTTGGATCACTAGGCTGACATGGTTATTAAGGTTGATACTGGTTCCAAGATAGATGAAATTATCTAGCGTTGGGTTTGTTTTTTTGGAAGAATCCGAGAGTTCAGAGTTTAAATATATTGTGTCGCCGCAAATGAAATATGCTTCCTTCTCACCCTGTACTAACGGGTGATTTTTTTGAGGTTAGGATTTTCATGCATTAGTATTTGACAGATCACGTGGGATTTCAGACATGGTGTCAAAGAGAAAGATGCTCAGTATGCTTTGACATTTCATCATGAATAGACTTACTAACGAGCAACGCTTGCAAATCATTGAATTTTATTACCAAAATCAGTGTTCGGTTCGAAATGTGTTTCGCGCTTTACGTCCGATTTATTGAATGTCCATTTCTGGTTGAATGGCTACGTAAATAAGCAAAATTGCCGCATTTGGGGTGAAGAGCAACCAGAAGCCGTTCAAGAACTGCCCATGCATCCCGAAAAATGCACTGTTTGGTGTGGTTTGTACGCTGGTGGAATCATTGGACCGTATTTTTTCAAAGATGCTGTTGGACGCAACGTTACGGTGAATGGCGATCGCTATTGTTCGATGCTAACAAACTTTTTGTTGCCAAAAATGGAAGAACTGAACTTGGTTGACATGTGGTTTCAACAAGATGGCGCTACATGCCATACAGCTCGCGATTCTATGGCCATTTTGAGGGAAAACTTCGGAGAACAATTCATCTCAAGAAATGGACCCGTAAGTTGGCCACCAAGATCATGCGATTTAACGCCTTTAGACTATTTTTTGTGGGGCTACGTCAAGTCTAAAGTCTACAGAAATAAGCCAGCAACTATTCCAGCTTTGGAAGACAACATTTCCGAGGAAATTCGGGCTATTCCGGCCGAAATGCTCGAAAAAGTTGCCCAAAATTGGACTTTCCGAATGGACCACCTAAGACGCAGCCGCGGTCAACATTTAAAAGAAATTATCTTCAAAAAGTAAATGTCATGAACCAATCTAACGTTTCAAATAAAGAACCGATGAGATTTTGCAAATTTTATGCGTTTTTTTTTAAAAAAAAGTTATCAAGCTCTTAAAAAATCACCCTTTATAATGTGACGCCTCTGTTATGTATATAGAGTATGTTCATAACGATTCACCAGCGTGTTCATTCAACATTAACTAAACTGTCTACCAAAATAGTTTACATACAAATAACTGTAATGTAAATTAAACGGATATTTTCATGAATCCGGATGACATGTGTGTATATGTTTATTAAGGTAGTTGCTTAAAAAAAATTTAGATTTTTGCGGCCTCTTGATGAATTTTTCATAATTCTTCATGAAACTCATTAAAATATTATTTTTTTCATTTACAAGTGACACAACTAGAATCGAAGACTTTACGTATAATTTCCAATTTAAAACCGTAGAGTTTAGTTTATGTGAGGTTAACTTTATTTACTACAACCGTATTTAACCATCCTAATGCTCATATGTACATATATATAAATGAATATCGGATAATGAAAATCCTTAAATTATCACACAATTTGCTTCCACCAGTACTTCCAAATGCATTTGTATTGTGCATTAATAACTGTAAGCCTGCACCGCTGTGTATTGTTGCCTAAATCCATTGAGTTTCAAAATTTAGCAGCAATAATTCGTTGTGTGACAACAAATAAATTCCATTTGCCGCATCCGTACGAATAGCTGCGTCACTGAATGTGTTTAGGTGTCGCTAATAGCTATGCTACAAGTGTATGGAATGCGTATTTAAAGAGCTATATGTATTTATACACATAGATTAACTTAGAAACAATTGTTGGAAATAATCGTTTGTGTCAATTTGAAATTTAAGCTCGACGCTTAGCCTTACAAATAGTATTATAAATATGTATTACATAGGAATACTGGTGTCTGTTGTCAAGTGAAGCCCACTAAGGAACTTAATTTGGTGAAATACAAATAATTATTCTCAATCAATTAAATAACAAATTTGATAAATTTTTGTATTTAAATTTCAAATCGGGCAGTACTTTGCGTACAACAAAGCAACCATACTCTCCTTCAAAGCATCTAACTATCTACATCAAGGGGAGCTCAGTAATAAAAAGTTATACTTTTTATACTATCGCAACATGTAGCAATGGGAGTGTAATAGGTTTGTTCATATAACGGTTGTTTATAAGTCCTAAAACTATGTATATATATACCAAAACTACCTGAACAGCTTCGCCTAAGTATGCGTCAAAAGCCATATCTCAGAAACTATTCGATCAATTTTAACGAAATTCGGTACATAATATTTTTTTTTCACCCCAATGTTTTAGTTTGAAAATGGGGCGAAATTGGTTTACAACCACGCCAACTTTCTTTATAACACAATTTTGAGGTCCATATGATTCGTTTACTTTACAATTTGTAAATTAAGCACCAGTGAATATATTAAAACAAAACTTGGCACCAATACTGCAATTTGTGTGTGACATAGCCCGCATAAATATCTCGAAATCGGACTAGAACTTTTAAAGGTCTCAGATATTGAACATGAGGGCCTCAAAGCTTGCAGTTAATTTTTATTGAAAATATAGATATTCTAAAGAAATTCAAAGGAGATGTGTTTTTTATAATAGTGTGCGTCTGTGACAAAAATGAGCCAAATCAATCAATATTTCCTCTGGATCCCATATACATACCTCATGTACGGATTTTCAAACTTCTGGTGGACTTTATACCGTATATATCGGTTAGTATGTGAGATATCTTAGTAAAATAAAGTGAACGTAAAATCTTGGATATAATGTAGTTTAGTGGCAAAAATAGTTGAAATCGATCCAGGAATTACCACAGTCCGCATATACGAGGGCTGCTATATATATTTCTGGCCTAGGCAACACTAAGTGTTGCCAGGTGCAATCTGACATTTCCATTGGAAAGTTTGACAATTTTTAGCATAACATCACTCAGAACGTTTTGTCATTTAATCGTGAATTGTTTTATTTACAGAGAATTAAAAAAATAATCTCGGTCAAAAAATGTAATTAACTCGTGAACATTTTCCTGCGATCATTTTTCACAACTTTCGACGTGGATTATCGCGACTAGAGTGCATCGATGAACTAAAAGCTTTGTATGGCTATGAAGCACTATCCTATAGCACTGTGAAAAACTGGTACAACGAATTCAATCATGGCCGACGCTCGCTCAAAGACGAATTCCGTGAAGGTCGTCCAAAAACAGCCGTTGTGCCAGAAAACATCGATGCCGTACGTGAACTGATAATGCAAGACCGTCATGTAACATACCTTCAGATAGAGGCATGCCTATGCATTTCTCCCACCAGCATACATTCGATATTGCATGAACACCAGGCCGTAAAAAAGGTTTGTTCTCGTTGGATCCCGCACAATTTGACAATCGCTCAAAAAAAGGCTCAAAAAAGTGCTTCGAAAATTGATTTGAGCGCATCAAAAGTGTATAAATCTTGAAGGAGAATATTTTGAAAACCAATAAAACCATTTTCATTGATAAATATTCCTATTTTCATTATTAGGCCAGAAATATATATAGCAGCCCTCGTACTATTATATATATCATGATTTTTGTTTTAAAGTGGACATTATTCCAAATATGTGGGTCAAATTGTATGTTCTTTTAATAAAATTAAATAAATAAATTGCGATAGTATATATAACCTGAACTTAGCCTTCCTTAGTTGTTTGTTATTGTAGTAGACCCGCTGAACGTTGTGTTTCGGTATCTTGGGTGTATCTGCATATAAAAACAAAACATTTCTACTTAGAGATCTCTTTATTTGGACGACGTTTAGTGCTCCAAAGATAATGCCAGCGTAATTATATAGATAATGACAGAGAAATTTAATGATATTCGTTACGAAGCAAAATTTATTGACCCCGAGCCTAGAGCCCGAATTAGAGTTTTAGGTGAGTTAAATTATAATGTTTCCTTAAATAGTGAAAACAAGGCGACCAGTCTAGAAGTCAATATTTTTATTGAACCCTTATAGAGAGATATATTTTTCGTAAAAACTTCATAAAAGCTTCTCAGTCGTTGTAATGAAGAAGAAAAGTAAAAGTTGAAAGAAGAAAGAAGAAGGGAAGTAAAGAGAGATTCCAACATAGTTTTATATATCCGTAAGATCTATATCTAAATCAGAGGATAGTATATACTATACTATATAAGAAACGTTGGAAACACAAGGTCACCCCTTAGTCCACGTATTTTTCTTGTATTTTTGTAAAACCAAAGTGCTTTTAAGCAAGAGAATAATTATTCAAATTGGTCTCCAGTGAGAGGTTTGAGTTTGGTGGATTCTCCGAGGCCAATTTTACAAGCATTCCCACACATTCCCAGGAAAATCAGCGATTGGTTAGCCACATAAGTGCAGACTGATTTTCAATTGTTTGTGGCGTTGGCGGCATCAAGATTACGGTGTTATTTGTTTTCCTATTGAAAATCGTATTTTTGCGGTAGTTGAGGGTAGCAATTGTTGGCCAAAACAAAACTGTGGGTCTGCGTTCACATCGCCGGAAGAGAGTTTACGGCATTTGCATATATGTATGTATGTGTATGTATCAATTACAGTTTCCCGTTATCTATATAGACAACAACAACAATTTATTTGCAGAAATGTTTGTAGGCTTCATTCCAACTATGTGTATGTGTGTGTGGGTTTGCGTAAACGCGTCATTCAATCCAATTCATGATAAATGGCAAATTGCTTGTTTGCTCACCGACTAACGGTCTTCGATCTATGTTGCTGTAAATTTAGAAATTTCCATTGCAATGGCTGGTGCAAAAGGGTGTATACGAGGGCTGCTATATATATTTCAGGACTAATAATGAAAATAGGAATATTTATCAACGAAAATGGTTTTATTGTTTTTCAAAATATTCTCCATCAAGATTTATACACTTTTGCATGCGCTCAAAACAATTTTCGAAGCACTTTTTTTGAGCCTTTTTTTGAGCGATTGTCAAAAATTGTGAAAAATGATCGCACGAAAATGTTCACGAGTTAACTCCATTTTTTGGCCGAGAAGAATTTTTTAATTCCCTGTAAATAAAACAATTCACGATTAAATGACAAAACGCTCTGAGTGATATTATGCTAAATAATGTCAAACTTTCCAATGGAAATGTCAGATTGCACCTGGCAACACTTAGTGCTGCCTAGGCCAGAAATATATATAGCAGCCCTCGTATATGTATAAATGAAGTGAATAGC